>JAVJIF010001455.1:0-524844 GCA_038442645.1 Agave tequilana
AGCATCCATTCCTTGCAAATTTGTGTGACAAGAATGGGTAGTGACATAAAGGTCTTTCATTTATCTTTAGCGCTAGCACTGGTGTCCAATAGTATGTAGCACATACAAAATCTTTTTCTTTCGTCATCAAAATATAGACAATATGTAAAACTTGATTGTAAAAGGATGAAACATGTGATACACCCAAGATATTACGATTTAACTATCTACATAATGCATACATATTCCTATATATTATTTTAGCGCTAATGCCACCCCCCTTGAGGTACCTTGCAATGTTCTCCCATTAAATGAATATGGTTTCCTATGTTCCCCGATTTTGAGTCCCTCTGTCCACATAGGAATACCCGTTAGTTCAGAATAATTTGTAAATGCAAGATTCTCATCTCCCTATCCAATTTGCTTCAATTATTCCTTGATTCTTACCAATGTTATTTTCTCTGAAAATCCATCATAAAACTCTTGTACTAGCACAGGATATAAAATTCATAAATATTAGAATGCAACGGATAATCTCAAACCTAGCCCTTATTTGATTCAAAAAATACATCCCAATGCTTCGAATACAAGGAAAAGTTATGCTCGGCAAAATCTTAGACATGATGAACTTGAAAAACTGAGAACTGTAAAAGAGGAAAACAGAGCACTTACTATCCCTGAAGAATTCAGGAAAAGTTTCTGCTAAAGTTCGGCCACCTGGCCGAACGTGTGGCTGCCTGCCTGCCGAACTCCTGTCTCAATCTTCACGGATCTGGTGGTTGAGGTCTCTGGAACTCCTTCTCCTAGTTGTAAAACGCTCTAATTTTGAGAGGTTAGACTCAGATTTGTAAAAACTAAAAGAAGGTTGAAATTAGTTTATATAGAAGATGTATATACCATTTCTCAAACTACTCTTCATTTAAATTCAAATTCAAATTTTGAATCATAGAAGATCTTGAAAACTGAATGCTCATGGGAAAAGATGAGGGAGTTTGAAATTCGAATTTTGAAAATTTTTTGAAATTTTTTAAAGAGGATGAATAAAGAAGATAAAAATAAGGAAAAATAAAGTAAAAAAATTAATAAAGATTTCAAAAAAAATTCACAGAAGATTTGACCTCTACCCCCATACCTAAATTGTGCTATGTCCCTATGCACAAATTAGGATTGAGAATTACCCCCAAATTTTCAAATTTAAATAAGAAATCCATATTTAAATCAATCTTTATTTATCACAAAACAATTCAATTTTGAAAACCGCATATTTTGGAACAGATCCAAAAAAACAGATAATTTGAAAAGTTTACACCTGGAAGATTCCTGATCAAACGCCTACCAGAGTTCGGCTGGCTGGCTGAAATTTGGCTGCCTGGCCGAACTTCTGGTTCTTTGATGCTCTGTCTTTTGGTATCATATTTTTGATGATTTATGTTCATCTGAGAGTATTGAATCATCTACAGAGAGGGGTACCTGACATACACGACATAGTTTAGTACTAAAGAAAATTAAAAATAAAATATAAAAGTAAGTTAGAAAACTTGGGTTGCCTCCCAAAAAGCGTTTTAAGTTATAGTCATTAGCTAGACTTCCTGCTGCATGTTTAAGGTACCTCATCAAGGCGGAAGGAAACGTTGTGTTTGGTGAAGTAGCTTTCCATGTATGGTTTGAGTCGTTGGCCGTTTACTTTGAACATCCCCTTTGTCAGACTATGAATTTCAATTGCCCCATGTGATAGTACTTGAGTTACCTCAAAATGACCCGATCATCTCGAGCGTAACTTGCCTGAAAATAGACGGAGGAGAGAATTGAAGAGTAGTACTTTTTACCTTTTTTTTGAATCTCTTGACATAATATGCTTGTCATGCCATTGTTTGGTCTGCTCGTTGTAGATCCTTGCATTCTCATAAGCATTATTGCGAAATTCTTCCATCCCATTTAGTTGTAACATCCTTTTCTCTCCCGCCACTCGCATGTCAAATTGAGTAATTGCATTGCCCAATAAGCCCTTATGTTCCAACTCAACTGGAAGTGACAAGCCTTACCATAGACCATTCGATAGACATGCGATTGGTGTCTTGAACGCAGTCTGATATGCCCATAAAGCATCATCGAGCTTTACTGACCAATCACATCGTGACATGTTAACTGTTTTCTCCAAGATGTGCTTTAGTTCTCTATTAAAAACTTCCAGTTGGCCACTTGTTTGTGGGTGGTATGGTGTGGCCACACGGTGCTTTACTCCATATTTAAGCAAAAGGGTCTTGAATTGGTGATTACAAAAGTGCTTCCCACTATCACTAATGATCGCCTTTGGTGTTCCATACCGTATAAAGATGTTCTTCTTTAGGAATTTTATTACTGCCCGTGCATCATTAGAAGGTAAAGCAACGGCTTTTACCCATTTTGAAACATAATTAACTGCCACTGGGATATACTGATTGACAACGAGGATGAAAAGGGGCCCATGAAATCTATACCCCACACATCAAACAACTCAACTTCAAGTATATTGTTGAGAGGCATCTCGTTACGCCTAGAAATATTTTCCATCCTTTGACATGCATCACATGCGTTAACATGAGCATAAGCATCCCTAAAAAGTGTAGGCCAATAAAAACCTGATTGTAATACCTTTACTGCTGTCTTGGTTGCACCAAAGTGACCTCCTACTTCTCTAGCGTGGCAATGGTGCAGAATGCTTTCCATTTTGTTCTCGGGCACACACCTTCACACAATTTTATCCACATAGTATTTGTAGAGAATTGGATCATCCCACTGGTAGTATTTAATATCTGCTAGAAATTTTTTCTTGCCTTGGAATGAAAGATAAGGAGGAAAAATGCCACATGCTAAGAAATTTGCGCAGGGAGCATACGAAGGTGGTGAATTGGCAGTGATATTGAATAAATATTCATCAGGAAAAGCATCGTCAATGGAAATTCGTTGGAGTCCTCCTCTTCTTGCTCAATGCGGAAAAGATGGCCTGCCACAAGATTCTACACCCCCTTCTTGTCTCGAATTTTAAAATTAAACTCTTGGAGAAGCAAGACCCATCTTATTAACCTTGGTTTGGCCTCTTTCTTTGTAAGCAAATACTTGAGGGCAAAATGATTCGTAAATATAATAACTTTGGATCCAATCAGATAAAAACATAATTTATCAAAAGAAAATACCACAACAAACAATTCTTTCTTCCTTATTGTGTAATTCTGTTGAGCTTCATTTAATGTCTTGATTGCGTAGTACACTACTTGACAAATCTTGTTCCGTCTTTGTCCTAATACAGCTCTTATTTGCGTAATCACTAGCATGGCACATTACTTCAAAGGGTAGACTCCAATCTTGTGCCACTATGATTGGTGCAGTGATCAACTTCTCCTTCAGTAATTGCCTACAAATAATCATTGGAAACGTTAAATGGTGAACCTTTTATTAATAAATTGCACAAAGATTTTGCAATTTTAGAGAAGTCCCTGATAAATCATCGATAAAGTCCCACATGCCTTAGGAAGCTTCTCATACCTCTCACATTTGTTAGAGGTGGTAGCTTTTCAATGGTTTCAATTTTTACATGGTCCACCCAATTTCTTTTGCAGATATACGATATCCAAGCACAATTCCTTCCTTCACCATAAAATGATATTTCTCTCAGTTGAGAACCAAATTTGTATCTTTGTATCTCTACAAAACTAGATTTAAATTATGTAGACATGTATCAAAAGAAGAGCCAAAAACTAAAAATCATCCACGAATACTTCTATTATTTTTTCAACAATATCGTGAAAGATAGCTATCATGCACCTTTGAAATGTAGTTGGTACATTGCATAAACCAAAAGGCATTTTCCAGTAAGCGAATATACCATAAGGACATGTGAAAGTTGTATTTTCTTGGTCCTCAGTTGCTATGAAAATTTGATTATATTCTGAATACCCATCTAGAAAACAATAATATGCATGGCCCGCAAGTCTCTCTAACATTTGGTCAATGAAAGGTAATGGGAAATGATCCTTACAGGTTGCGATTTAAGTTTCCTATAGTCCATACACACTGTCCATCCTGTGATTGTTCTAATTGGTATTAGCTCATTATTATCATTTTTAACCACTGTGATGCCTCCTTTCTTTGGAACTGCTTGAATTGAACTGACCCAATTACTATCAGAAATAGGATTGATTATACTTGCATCAAGAAGTTTCAACATTTCTTTTCTTACCACTTCATTGATGGGTTCAAGCAGCGTTGAGGCTGAATCGAAAGTTTGTAGTTCTCCTTCATCAAGATCATGTGCATACAAACTGAAGGACTTATACCTTTTATGTCCGCAATTGTCCAATCAATAGCTGTTTTGTGATCTCTTAGCACACACAAGAGTTTCTCTTTCTTGTCACCTGTCAAAGAAGAAAAAATAATTACTAGTAGTGTGAATTTTCACCTAAAAATGCATACATTAGATATTGTAGTAACTCCTTGAGCTCAAATTTTGGTGCCTCGAATGGATAGTAGAGCTGTGAGGTACTTGCTCCAAACTCTTCATCTGTTGCTTCCATACTTAGGTAATGATGTTGTGCTTCCAAGTAGTTCACACTCTCTCTTCTTTCAAAATCATCCTCAGTGATGGTTGCTGAATGAATGAGGCATGCCTCAAGTGGTAATGCTTGGGTCTCATTCTCAAATACTTCTGTTGTCACCTTCTTAATTATGTCAATATAATGACATTTATCATGGTTGGAGGGATATTTCATCGCCTCAAAGACATTGAATATGACTTCTTCATCCTGCACACGAAGAGTTAATTTTCAATATTACACATCTATTAATGTATTACCCGTTGCAAGAAATGGACATCCCAAAGAGGTACTTCTCTACCTCCTCCATGTCGAGTATGATAAAGTCTGCAGGAAAGTAGAGCTTTTCCACCTTTACAAGCACATCTTTAATTACTCCTCTCAGATATTTGATGGACCTGTCCGCCAACTGAAGTGATACGCTAGTTGATTTTGGTTCTCCTAGCCCCAGTGTCCTGAACACCTAAAGAGTCATCAAATTAATACTGACACCAAGATCACATAAGGCTTTTTCAAAATAAGAATTTCCTATGGTGCAAGGTATAGTGAAACTCCCTGCATCCTTAAGTTTTAGAAGAAACTTGTTTAGCAGAATAGCACTTCATTTTTCATTCAACATTATTATTTTATGATCCTCAAGTTTTCTCTTATTTCTTAGGATCTCCTTCATAAATTTTGCGCACTTGGGCATCTGTGACAGGGCCTCTGCAAAAGGAATGTTAATATACAGTTTTTTTTAAATATATTTATTAATTGAACAATCTACTTATCTATAGTCCATTGCTTGTATTTCTAGGGGGAATGGAAGTGGAGGAACATATGGCTTGATAACTGACTTCTCTGTAAAACCTTGCAGAACTTGAGAATCTCCTAGAGTTTGGCTACCTGGCCGAGATTTTGGCTGGCTGGCCGAACTTTGGCTCTGTATATCTCCTGCCTTCATCTCTTTTTCTGAGTTTTCATCTTC
This sequence comes from Agave tequilana, assembly GCA_038442645.1. Classification (NCBI taxonomy): domain Eukaryota; kingdom Viridiplantae; phylum Streptophyta; class Magnoliopsida; order Asparagales; family Asparagaceae; genus Agave; species Agave tequilana. The sequence goes on from JAVJIF010001455.1 coordinate 5,515, forward strand.
TGTGTCTGTTGGAGCAAGGTTTTCTTCTCTGGAGACTTGGTCCTGTGTTAGGACTTTTCTACTTCATAACGTGATTGCCTTGACGTGTTCTTTAGGATTTACTTTCGTATTGCTGGGTAACGATCCATGTGGTTGATTAGACAGCATGCTGAAAATTTGACTCATCTGCACCTCTAGGTTATGAATTGCAACTGCTTGGTTCTTCAGGTTGGTGTCTGTGGTGGTCATGAATATTTATATAGTGGCGGCGAGTTGTTGCATTGTCTCCTCCAGGCTTGGCTTCTTCTCTTGTGGTGGTGGCGGCCTTGCTTGCTGTTACTGAAAGTTATTCACCCTTAGAGCACTGTGGTTGTTATTTCTGCCCCATCTAAATTAGAATGATTCCTCCAAGCTGGTGTGTACGTGTTCGAATAGGGGTTATTATTTCTCTAGAATTTGTTCACATAGTTTGCCTGCTCGTTTGAAGGGAACCCAAAGTTGCCAACTTGCTCTTCATTGACTGGTTGTCCTGCAGCAAATTCATCATATGGAGGGTTTTGAGTTTGGATAGCGCTTACATTGGTTGCATCGAGTTTCTTTGTTAACAATACAAGTTGTGCATGTATTGCAGAGATTGCGTCTATCTCATGTATCCCGGCTGTCTTCCTTGGCATCGCTCAATCTGATTTCCACTGATAGTTATTTGAAGCCATCTTCTCAAGAAGCTCGTATGCCTCATCACGTTTCTTGCCCATGAGTGCTCCTCCCGCGGCCACGTTAATTATCACCTTGGTATTTGGATTCAATCCATTATAGAAGAATTGGACCTCTAACCAAGTAGGAAGTCTGTGATGTGGGACTTTCCTGATCAATCCTTTGTACCATTCCCAACTTCATATATACTTTCAGATTCAAGTTGAGTGAAAGTTGTGAGATCACCTCGTAGTTTTGGCACTTTAGATGGAGGGAAGTATTTTGTAAGGAACATATTCGCCTTCTCATCCCATGTTGCTATGATATTCTTAGGTAAAGAATTGAATCATATCTTCGCTTTATCCTTCAAAGAAAAAATAAAATGTTTCAGCTTTATTACCAGTGGAGACACACCATTAATCTTTTGTGCGTCGTATATCTCTAGAAAACTAGAGATGTGTTCATTGGGGTCGTCATGTGGGAATCCCCCGAATTGACATGTGTGTTGCACCATCTGAATTAAATCTGACTTCAGTTCAAAATTGTTTGCTTGAATTATCGGTACAATGATGCATGAATTGGCTCCAGTAAGAGAGGGTATAGCGTAATCCTTCAGAGCTTTTCTCTCATTTTGTTCTGCCATTATTTTTTCTCGATCTCGTCTCTCCTTGAGCAAGCGTCTGAAGGTTCTGTCAATTTTGGATCAGGTTCTATGAGTTCTGCACTCCTAGAACATCTCATCTACTAGTAACATTAAATTGGGAGAAAACTCAACTTCGTTCAGAATAGAAATTTGGCTACCTGGCCGAAATTTTAGCTGCCTGACCGAACTTTGTGCTCTGTTGAAGTTGAACTTCCTGTAACCTGCAGAGAAAAAGATTTTTATATTAGATTTGTAGATAGAATTAAAAGTAAAACAGTAATCGATATTGTTGATATTGAAAATTATACAATCTATGGCAACGGCGCCAAAAACTTGATATGCGAATTTGAATGGCAAGTGTGCCAATTATTTTCAAGTAATATAGTAGTGAGTAGAGTATCGTTCCTACGAGGATTGTTGTTCAAGTACCAACTTAATCTTTCCTACTTCTATTTGGATAATCAATTTAGTTGAAAAATGTTCAACTAAACTATTACTAAAAAGGTTTATTTTAATTATGAAAAGAACTAGGGTAATGATTTCGGCAATTGTAATCAGATAAAATATTATGCTTGTGCTAATTCATCCTATTCATGCTAACAATCAAAATTTCTTATCCTAATTAGTACTTTCTCTCGAACAATACCAATTCTATCTCCTAAATGTAGAATTCACAATCTTTCGATCTAGTAAATTGCTAGTCAGAAGATGCATAAAGTATGATGAATATTCCTACTTGACTGCACAACTGTTACGTCTCAATATTTTGAGTTATGGTTGTTAATCTTAGAAGCGTTTGCTAAGTTATCTCCTCTCGTACTCTAACCTAGCTTTCTGATCAATTGTGCGCACCAATGGTAAAAATAAGGCACAAGATTTAACAACTTAGCATATAAAAGATTTAAACTTTGTAAAACACATAGGAGAATTTGCACAAAACATGATCTTATATCATCATACAATCCTACATCATGGCTCTAGTTAAAAAAATTAGTTCATAGTTAAGAAAATAGAATACATTGTAATATTTGAATAGATCATGGCATAAAATCAAATAAAAATAAAAGTATAAAAAAGGTAAGAGAGTACCAATAAAAATGAAGCCTTGAAGAATTTTCTGCTGAAAGTGCTCTGAAAATTAACGGCTAACAACAGAATTTTATTGATTTTTCTTCAAAATAAAAGAGAGAATTAAATTATATTTTTTGCAAGAGGCTTGGCGGTGTTTATATAGAACATAAAGCAGTAGAACCCTAGTCGAATACAAAAAATCTAGGTTTCTTAATTTATACTAATTTCTGAGAAAATTCTATCCATAAGCCCCGCCATAGTTCGGCCAGCTGACCAAAAATTCGGCTGGCTGGCCGAACTTCTTACTGTATTGGTGCTCTTCCTTTTGACTCGTGTTGACCTTTGAGTTGGCATTCTCGTTGATTGGTCCATGGCTGCTTGGTCGAAATCTACGGTTCGATGGCCGAACTTTTGGTCCATTTCAGTTCCAGATTTTTATAAAAATTCTGATTTTGCATGAAAGGCTCTATTGAGATGTTTCAATCTGCTTCAGATCTCTAGTTCTACATCTCTTTTGTTCATTTGATATCGCCAATTTGTCAATTTTCACTTTTTTCTTCTAATTTGCTTTTGACCTAAAATTAGCAAAATAACTAACAAAATACCCATGCAACATTATATATGGCAAATAATAGGCATAAAAAGTAATGTAAAACATGTATGTAAATCACACACATCAACTACCTTGTTGATTAGTCGACTTATCATGTGCATAAACTTATGCACATTTTCATGCATGTCCGTTCTCAATCTCTGAAGTTTGTACCTCCGCCACCTTAACTAGATTTCTTCTCTAATGAATATGAGGCACCCAAAACACTAACATCTTACTCTTCTCTTTCTCAAGAAAGATTGGTTCTTTGAGGAAGAGGATATTTCATTTTTATTAGTTTTTTTTATTTTCTTTTTAAAACGTTTATAAAAAGGCCTAATTCCCTTTATTTAATAATATAGTAAAGAAGGTATATCATCAAATAAGTTGAGCGATAAGAGAATTAATAGGATTTAAGTAATAGGACTTTTTTAAATTTATAGCCTAACTTTTAAGTTTTCTATAAGCACAATTTTTCTTATATCTGATTTTATGTTTGTTATTAATGCAGTTAGATTGAATTAATGTATTTAATGTATAAATTTATTAATTGAATCAATATCTATTACTCATAGAAAAACTTTTAAAATTTCATTTTGCATGAACATCCAAAATCTTAAGAGTTCTTAGTTGATAAATTTTTGTTATGGATTTGTTCGTGTTAAAAATCTAAAGCATAAATTATCTGATATACATACAGTTGTTGGATAGGTATGAATTTTAAATATGATATTCTATATGAACTCACGCATATACTATAAAAAATTCAGATCGATCAGACAAGCAGATGTCCAGAAAATATGAAAATAAAATTTTTGTGAAAATAAATTCAGATCGACTATACTGACGCGGCCTTTCTCCTTGTCGACGATCATATCTCTTTTTAGGTAGTTCATGTTGATAACGTGTTATAAATAGAATTCGGGAGTTAGAAAGAAAAATGTAGAGAGACAAAAGGAGGCATCAACTTCTAGTTTCTGCGGATTTTTATTTATATAGTCTTTTTTGGGCTTGGCAAAATTCTAAGATACAATCTAACAGTAGATCTATTCTAACAGTCCATAAAAGATTCTTACCCCTAGTTAATTACATAATTAAATAATAATTACAACAATTACAAATTTGATTTGAATTTTCCTATGTTATTTGAATTTTAAATTTCAATTTGATTTTTTATCCAAAATTTCTTCTCTTCTTTTTCTTTTATTTTTTTCCTATTAATCTTTTATGTTTTCTTCTCTTTTTAATGATTCTATTCTACTTGCTTGTTCTCAGTTCCTTCTTTTATTTTTTTAACAAACTCTTTAAGTTTCTTCATTCTAATTCATTCTTTTCTTTACTTCCCAATTATTTTTTCTTTTTCTCTGAGATTTATTCAATGACAAATAAAGAACCAAAGAAAAAATAGCTTAAAAATAAACAAAGTTCTAGAAACTAAAAATGATTTTAAAGGAAACAATAATTAAAGAAAGAAATATAAAAATAAAGAATAAAAAGTATGGAAACTCTAAGAAAGAGAAAACAAATTGCACGCTAGAATGCATTAAAAAAAGAAAGAACAATGACAACAAAGAAAGTAAACTAATTATGAAAAAGAAGAAAATGTATGAAAGAAATTAAAGTGTAGAATCTTGAGAAAAAGGGAAGAAAAGATTTGAAAGAAAAAGAAATGGAATAATAGCAAACAAAAAACAATAATAAAGAATACATAAAATATGGAGAAAATAAAAATATTCAGCAAGAAAAATAGTGAGAAAAAATTGTACACAATGAAAAAATAAAAAAATATAAAAAAATAAAAAGAAAAATGTGGAAGAAAATAAAAAATCTATAAAGTAGAAATCAAAATTTGTAAAAAGTTTGAATTAGAGAAAAGAAAAATATACAATAATAAGGTAAAATAAAATAAGATTTAAATAAAAAAACTATAAGTATTATGCAAAGAGAGAGAATTTAAATATAAAAATATAGTAGAAAATAAAACAAAAAACAAAAAAAATCAAAAGAAGGCAGAAATTTTTAGACCAAAATGGGTGCAAAAATTAAAATAAATAGAATTGACTTTTTAAAAAAAAAGAAAAGAAAGTATGTAAGAAAGAAAAAATAATGGAATGCAACAAACATATCTAGAAACAAAAAAGGTAGTCCTAAACAAAAGATTTTTAAAGGTAGGAAACTAATGAAGAGAATAAATTGAAAGAAAAAAAGGTAGAAAGAAAAGGGAAAACTGAAAATAATAAAATAAAGAAATCTCAAATAAAAGCGAAAAAGTAGAAAGTACCTAAAAGTCGCAAAAAAAGAAGGTACTGAAGTAAGTGAAACCAAAATGCAAAAATAATAGAAAAGAAAAAGGGAATAAATGAAAAAGAAGAATTCGAAAAAGATGAAGATATATTATGAAAATTTGAATTCAACAGTAAATAAAGAAAGGTTTGTAAAAGATACATCTAAATAAAAGTACCAAATTAATATAATAAGAAACTGTAACACCCCGTTCCTGGAATACGTACTTAGATACGTATTCTGATTTTTCTATCATATTTTTTTAATTTAGTTTTATATTTGTTTTTGTTTTATGATTATTAGTGTGATTGTTTTGTATTGGATCTGGATTCGTGGACTCGGAGTCAGCCCTAGTCTGAACCGAGGGCCCGATCCTAGTATCTTACTCGAATTGATATTTTTGATAATCCGATTTGACCGATTTTAGTTTCAAACATCATTTTTCAATATTTCAGATTTTTCATGATTTTCTGGAATTTTTCAGAATTATTTGCAAAATCTCCAAAACCGTGTCGTTCGGCATCGCTGACTGATTCACGGATTTTTAGTTTTCAAATGGAGTTAAAATTTTAGAAACAGCTTTCACACTATTTCTTAAAATCTTATTTTCTAACTAAAAGCATTTTTTGAGATTTTTTAGAAATTATCAAAAATCCACCGGTTTTGGAGTCGACCAATACCGCTGGAAGATTTCAAGATTTTTAATTTGAAATCTACATTGAATTTCTCAAATCTAATTTCATCGAGCATCTTAAATAATATTTTCTATTTTTGAGAATTTTTCGGAGCGATTCTGAAACAGTAAATTTTTACCCTATTTAAATAATATTATTTTCCTTTCTCTCTTCATTTTCTTTCTTCATTTCTTTTCCTTTCCCTTCCCAAAAGTCAACCCAACTGACAGCCTCTCTCCCATCCCATCACCTGCCAACATCACTCGCTATCACATCACTTCTCTCTCTTTCCTTTTTATTATTTCTTTCCTTTTTATTTATTCTCTCTCCCACTCCCATTCATCTTCCCCCCCATCACCCCCTCACTCTTTTCCTCTCCCTCCTCCTTGGCCGACAACAGCCCGGACCGCCGCCCAGGCCGCCGCGGTCCGCCGGCTACCGCGCCGCCGCCGGCGAGCCCCAACTCTGGCCAAAACCCCCCTCCTCCACTTTCCCTATCTCTCCTCCTTTCTTCCTTTCATTTCCTTTCTTCTCTTTAGCATCCCCACCACCACTAACTTCTTCCTCCAAACCCATCACCTCCTCCACCAATTTCCACCACCATCTTTCCTTCCCTCCACCACCTCCTCTACTACAACACCACCACCTCCTCCTCCACTTCATTCCAACAACAACACCCACTCCACCAATTTTCACCACCATCACCACCCATAAACTCACCACCACTTACATCACACCACCACCACTCCATCATCCCCATCACCACCAACAACACCTTCACCATACCATCTTCATCTCCTCCTCACCACCATCAACTCCACCTTTAAGATCTCCACCACCACCAATAATAACAACAACCAATAACAACAATAAACAACATCCTCACTATCACCCTCACCACCACCACCTCACCTCCGGCTGCCCCTCGGTCGCCGGCCGACCTGGCCGCCTGCCGCCCAGGTCCGGCGGCCACCTGACCGCCGGCCATGTCACCCCCTTCCTTCTTTCCTTCTTTCCTTCTCTTTTTCCTTTCTTTCCTTCTCTGTTTCTTTCTTTCCTTCTTTATTCTTCTTTCTTTTTCTTTCATCTTTCCACCTTTCCTCTTTTAAAAATAACCCAACACAGACACACACACACACTCTCTCTTCTCTCTCTCATCTCTCCCTCTATCCACTCTCTCTTCTCTCTCTAATATTTCTCTCTCTACTCTCTCTCCTATTATCACTTTCTCTCTCTAGACTTTCTCTCTCTAAAAATCCTCTTTCTCTCTCTAGAAATCTCTTTTTCTCTAGAATTTCTCTCTCTAGAAATCTCTTTTTCTCTCTAGAATTTCTCTCTCTAAAAATCCCTCTTTCTCTATCTAGATTTTTCTCTCTAGAAATCCCTGTTTCTCTCTCTAGACTTCTCTCTCTAAACCTCTCTATTCTCTCTCTCCTTTTTCTCTCTCTAAAAATAATAATATATGTATATTTTTAATATATGGATTGACGGTGTGCGCGTATTTCTGGTGTTTCGGGATTTCTCGCGGTTTTTCCGGTGATTTAGGCGAGTACAGTTTCTTTTTAACATACTTCTATTTTATCATTATGCGAGTACATTTTCTGTATTGCTATATGTTTTGTTATTACCGTTATATGCCTAGTCATTGCCACTGTAACTTTTACTACATGATACACCGCTATGTATTTGACACACGATACCGGACACCGACACTTGCCATGCTATATTTGACACCGATATTTGCCATGCTATATATGACACAGGTACCTGCCATGCTATATTTGGCATATGATATATAATACCGGTATTTGCCATGCTATATTTGACACCGACACTTGCCATGCTATATTTGACACCGATATTTGCCATGCTATATATGACACCGGTACTTGTCATGCTATACTTATTATTTGATATCTGATACCGGTACTTGCCATGCTATACTTATCGCCTGCTACCTGACACCTGATATAGTAACACTTGACACTCGACCTGATATTGTGGCCCTTGACTGGTTACTGTGATACCTGGCACCTGTATTATATCGCCTATGCATGATTATTATACTATTACCAGATATTTGGTACTCCTGAACTTCTGTACTCCTGAACCCCTGAAAAATGGTGACTCCTGATATTATACTCCTGTTAATTCCCATAGTTGGATAATCATGGTTATACTGTATACACTTGTGGACATTATCTTTGGGCAATATATATAATAAAAATACTCAACTTACACTGGGTGGGGAAACTGATGGAAACCGTATGATGTCATATTTATAATGGTGATATTTCTGAAGTGTCGTGTGGGGCACGTAATGATAAGTCTCCGAAGCAGTAGCCTAAATCGGAAGTATCGTGTGGGGCACGTAATGATAAGTCCCCGGAAGCAGTAGCCTGAATCTGAAGTGTCGTGTGGGGCGCGTAATGATAAGTCCCCGGAAGCAGTAGCCTGTACTCCTGAGCTAGTCCCGGGCAGAGACGGGACCCACTATAAATATGAGCCATCAGATTTATCAGTTTCCAAATAATAACTCGTCTTATTCATAAGTGGATGTATATGTGCCAGTAGCACATACAAAAGCATATGAATCGGATGAATAACATTAACAACCAAACAGTAATAGGTTAGGAACGTGTGATATTTGGTCTCTCCTTTGTTCGGGTCCTGGTACTCACATATCAGACCCGGGTAAGTTCTACAGAGTGCGAACTCTAGTATGGACTATCGGTGATGTGAGGCGCTGGTAGGGAGGCGATTGAAATATCAAATTGTACTGATTATTATTATTGGATAAATTAAAATACAACACCTTTATATTCTCCAGTTATAGTATTATGCTCTGAGTTGGCACCCTGTTTTATAACACATGACCTCTGTGATAGCATGGTTACTCCAGACACACTCTAGTTCTATTACCCTGAGGGCAACTCAAGTTGTATGAACTCAGATGATGGTGACATCGGATATGTGGTATATAGATGAGGTTTCCTTGTTTGGATTATCCCCTCGACATATCAACCCCGTGAATCCATAATCTGAGCTTATACAACTAGTTTTGTCCATACTTATGTTTATCGCGTGTTTAGTGTATTTATCACATTTTTGCTATATTTTGTCGCATGATTATGTGTACCTATGCTCTCTATACCGTTTTCCATGCATGTTTTCCGATCCTGAATTATTGATATACATGTATTTACTTGATCTTGGATTTACTGTCATTTCCTTTATGTTACTTGTCATTTCTTATACTTGCATGCCTGGACCACATCACTTGATCATATACACGTGTGCATGTTATGCATGCCATTTGGCTTTATTCTATGTACTCGCTGGGGTTGCTAACAACCCTGGATCCTCATGTCCAGATCCTGGAGTCTGGACCGTGGCGGCCTTGCTGTACCTGATCAGAGTGGCGCATAGCAGTTGCCTATCTGGACCCTCCTTCTTCCAGCCTCTCCTTGATCGGCTCGCGAGATTCTCATCTTACTACTCGTGAGTACTTTCCTGTATTTCATAGTGTACATCCTGCTTTTGTGCTTCTTAGTGATCATATATTCTTGAGATATTATATCATTCCTTGTGATAACTATGTACTGGTGTTATTATTATTGGATTATATGTTACCACTGTGCTTCCGTACTCTGATTCCTGTCTGTACTGATGCTTAGCGTATATACGTGAGGGTATTTCTGACCTGTGTATATACGTCGCAGTAACGTCTCCGTACCCGCTGGATCGGGCGTCACAGAAACTTTGTAATGGAAAAATATAAAATATGGAGGAAAAGAAAATAAATAATTTAAAAAAATTAAATTTCTAGAAATAGAAAAGAGTAAAAAGAGAGGAAAATATGGATGAAAAACAAAATAAAGAATTAGAGAAAAAGTAAAAAATAAATCTAGAAAAAATGAGACAAAATAAAAGTAGAATAGAAAAGAATCAAGAAGCAAATATCATGAAAAAAAATGGAACATACCTGATTTTGAAAAAAAGAAACAAAACAATCATAAAAAAGATATAAGAAAAAAAAGTATGGAATCAGATGAAAGAATCAAAAAAAAGAAAAATATGAGAATATAGTGAGGTAAGAACAAAAAAAAGGAATATTTCGCTACAGCCACCTGCTTTGCTTCATAATTAGAAGAAAAAACTCAGCGTCATAATTTGATTCGATGCAGCCTCATCCACATTAGCATAAACTGATTCTTCCCAACCACCACTTATTTATAGATTTTTCATTTTCTATTTTACCCTTCTCCATTATTTCTGACGTTGCTCTCCCCTCAACCTTGACCCCAGCGCAGAGTAATTCAAAGGTCGACCTTTTTGTATATCTTGTTTTGTTCATACTCGCGATGAGTTTTGCTCGTGTTTAGATCTGGAAAGCATTTGGGATCATTTGATGTTAGTGGACAGGGGGTCTGATGATGATGGTGATGCTGATATGAGGATTTGGACTCATGATGACAATCTTTTGTCAGGGCTGACTCAGGAATTTTCTGAGGCATTTTGTGAGGACTGCGATCATGGTCACAGTCCTCACAAAAACTCGAAAATAGGGCATTTTGTGAGGACTGTGACCTAAGACTGTGTTCATAGTCACAGTCCTCATAAAGACTCAAATATTGGACATTTTTATGATATTGCGATCATGGTCGCAATCCTAATAAAAAGGACTGCGATCATTGTCGCATCCTATAAAGACTCAAGAACATGACACTTTTATGAGGACTGCGATCATAATGAGGACTGCGATCATGGTCGATGTCCTCATAAATAGGATTGCATCATTTTTGTAAGGATTGCAATCATAATCGCAGTTCTCAGAAATAAGGTATTTTTATGAGGACTGATCGCAATCCTCTATACTGTGACCATTTTGTGAGGACTGCGAAGCGGTCCTTTTTTTAAAGCGATTGCTTAGGAGCATTTTTGTCTTTCGCCACTGATGAGCGCTTCAGTGTTTGACACGTGAACTCACATCCTTATTTTAAAAAAAAGAGGTGACTGAAGCGAACAAAATTATGAAGCTGAGTTTTTTTTCCTAATTATGATTCGACATGTGGTGTATAGCGAAATGCCCGAAAAGAAAATTAGTAGCAAAACTAAAGAAAGAAATCTTTAAAGGAAATAAAAGAAAAAACAGTATTAAAAGTAGAATAGTTTTTTTTTTTTTTTTAAAAAGAAAAGATAAATAGAAAGTATGGGGCTGGGGCGTCTGGATAAGGAGGGAGAAAGAGAGATTGGGTTTGAGTCAATAAATAAGGGAGATAATTTTTTTTTTTTTTTTTTTTTGTGGGGTTGTGTGAAGAGAGAGAGAGAGAGAGATTTTCTATTATATGTAATAATTAATTATAAAATATAGGTGAGAGTTTCTATTTTACATAAAATAACTTAGTAGCATGTGAGATTTCATTAACAAATAATATGAAAATAAAGAAGAAAAATGTTTCAATAATTAAGCAAAAATTATTGAAATAGCTACAAGGATCATCAGTTAAGATTGGAGGCTCTTCTAATTCTACTTCTATAGATGAAATTGAGTTGAACAAGTACTTGTGCTCTTAGTTCAACTTCTCATTATTTAATTTATTTTTGTTCTATTTAACTTGTTTTAAGAAGTTTCAGGGTTTTAGCTTTAAATCTCAATTTGTCTTTCTTCATTGGGGTTATTAATTTGTTGAATGGGAACTTCACTTGCATTTTTTGTGAACCCAATTGTTTGCTCACTTGCCTTTGAAATTAAATACATCTGTATTGTGAACTATGTATATGAAAACTTCTCTCACACGGACAACTCATGCAGGCTGCAACTTTGCACACTTCTCTACAGAAGAATAACACTCATTGAGCTCCCTTGGTTATATTCATTGCCCTCTCCTGTAGAGAAGTGTGCAAGGAACAAAAGTGCATAGAAAAAGAATAGCATATTTCTCTACAAATCAGCTGCACCTGAAGGATTGGAAAAGAAAGGAACATATAGAGAACAAACAGCTGCTTTTGCCTCCACAAATAGATTTAACATAAAACATTCTTCCAATTTTCCCATGAGAGTGGTATTGATTTCTTGCTGAATGACTCTTGATTTTAACTTTCGATGAATATGTGAGTTTACAAGCAAGATTGAAATCAAACGATCACTGCTTTGGAGATCACAATGACTCAACTTCCTCTTCTCATTCATCAAGGAAAAATCTACGGTTGCCCCCCTTTCAGATATGTGTGAGCACCGCATGAGAAGAGAATGATGGGAAAGAGATCATTCATGATATCTGGAACGCAACACAGTAAACAGAATCATGAAGGGAAGAAAGAAAATTTCAATGGAAAAAAGAAGAAGAAAAGCTTTGTTTATAAGAAAGCAGCAACAATTCCAGCCCCTTCAAATCTGTGGAGGTGATTTCTTTTCCTTTCATTTTCCCCAGCTCTTTCCATAGGTGTAAATCTCGTCACTATCTCTGATTCTCTTCAATCTAGTTCGACCTATTGCCGGAAACTACCTGTGATAGCCAGTCGATTAAACTCTCTGCGAGTTTTTAAAATTTAAAGTTAAATATAAGACGAAGATCAAATTCATAATATGATATTACTGATGTCTGACCTGCTTTAGTAATGATTCTGAGCTCTTCAACTACACTTGGCATCATGCTGCCACCTCATTGATGTGTTGGGTGTAACTTTTACCAGGAGGGATGAAAATCAAATCTTCCCAACCAGTGTTCTTATTGTTCACCTGCAAATTTATTACACCCGAGTTAGATCTTTGACGGTAAATCAGACATTAGGATGGTATTAACTTGATAATATCGCCTCACCTCCATTTTCTTCAGAACGTCTTCCAAACTCCCCACCTGTAAAAGATTTAACTCAGGAACGAAGAAAAGAAAATAAGTGAAAAAGTTCTGCTGCACAAGTATGCGAAAAGTACCACAATATTTGGAGAAGATCCTGTTCCTCTGGGTGTCCTAGAAACCTTTGAAAGTTCTCTTTCAATGTCTTCCTGTATAAAAGACTACCATGCATCAGAGATATCAACTTATATATTTACTATTCTTAATAATTGTTGTCGTCGTACAACTACCTTTTGGAAATATATAGGGCAGTAACGCTTGTTCTTCTTCTTAATGACTAAAAGATCCGACTGCACGAATAAACATCTGATATGATTACCATCAGAACACAAGTAGGCATTTCACTGAACAATTCATTAAAGCTTCAACCTACTAATGCACATATCGACCATGACTAGATGTCAAGCAGAATGAGAAGCATGGATCAGTCTACTCAGTTTTTACAAGCAAAGGGATTTGGTATAATAGTCAAAGCATTTCTTAAGTAATAAACATCGGAACATAATTAAATCATAACATTGCTATTTTCAATGCTATGAACAGTATTGCATTTGGTTCTATTTAAGCCTTAACCCAACTCCTCGGGAATAAGCTAACACACACCTTCAGTAAAACTCATTGATGAAAGATGCATTGAACTATCTTCTTAATAATAGGTTATAGACGGTTCTATTAATTGTTTATGCAGCTAAATATGGATATACATAAGGTCACTAGCTTCATGCACATAATCTGTGGTTGAAAACTGAATAGATTGTATAACATTTTCTTTTTTAAATTTGCTTTTGTTTGTCAACCGTTCCTTTTCACCTAAAGCTTGGTTCCAACACAAATTCTCACTTCTTTTTTTGCATTTATCACATGAAGAAAACAGGCAACTAGTAAGACGTAAGGTTACGTAGTGAAGTTTACCTGGAAAACAGGAACTCCATCGAATGCTTGTGAAATATCTGCGGCTTTTAACTAAAAGGTAAATGCTCATCAGCTACTTCTTAACAAAAAGACGGCACTGATAAACATCATATGAATAATCTCCAACATCATATAACAGACTTAGCGGATTAAAAATGTAATATAGAAAAGAAAAAAAATGCTGGGAAAGTGAACTTTCTTTTACTTGTGAACATGTGTTATACTCTTATCAAATGGTAGCTATGTGATAATTAAAATAAAAATTACTGTTAAGAAAATCTGAAAGACAGACAAATTCATCCTTAATGAGAGGAGATAATTGTAGATTTTGGAATTGATCACCAACTATTCAGGTTTCATCCCTCTCTAAGGCTGAGTAGTCAACAGGTATTACATATATCAGGGCTGAAAGCCTTAGTAGTCAACAGGTATTACATATATCTGTTAATATGACAAGCCAGTAGGTCAAAAGGCCAAGTATTTATAAAATGGTTATTCCATTAGTTGTAGGTGAGATATACACTTCCCGCTACTTTGCTTGATGGAAGCTGCCTATGAAGCACGGACATTGCGCGCAGCTAACAGTGTCCGTGTCGGGCATGTTTCAGACAAGGACATGTGCCCGACACATGTCGGACATGGCTGGAGCCGTGCCCGAGCGTTTCCAATTCCGATTGGGCATGGACACAGACCCAACACGGAAAATAACAAATCGTGTCCCGTGTCCAGTTGGCTTCTAAAAAAAAAAGCAAGAAAGGTCGTGGACGCATAGAAAACACGTCCACGTGACTCACTAAGGATTTCAGCCCCGATCTCTCCGTCTCTCTCTTTCTCTGTCTCTCTCTACGAGATCGATTTTGTGACGACAACTGCTTTGAAGATCGACTGTGAAAGCGAGGGCAAAGGACAACTATAAAAGCGGAGGACGACGTCGACTGTGAGGGCGAAGGCGATTGCGAAAATGAGGATGACGATGAGCGTGAAGGTGAGGTTAAGGTGATTAGTCTACAATTCTACATCATCATAACACATTTCCCTACTCTGTTATGAATAAAATATCACTTCTAACTGTGTTTTGGTCTATTTTGCAGATAATCAAGAGTATAAGGACAAAGTCAGAATAAGAGCATAATTAAACCCAGTTTTAGGTAATTAAATCGTATTTTTTGGAGACCAATCTAAAGAGCTCCTAGAAGATACATTGGATCCAAAAATTGGGGACGAATCTGAAGAAATATGGGTCCAATTTACCAAAAATCAGTTACATATAAAAACATCTCGAAGCTGGACGAAGCATCGGAGCGAAACAAAGGACCTAAGCCCTAGTATTTTCGCGGATCCGCGGCAACTGCCGTGGCATTATGGTGGGCCCACGCATCGATTTTCGACGCGTGGCCTCGTCTCCTCTTCTAGAGTGTTCTTTTGCCTATAAATACTTATGTTTTGGGCCAGAAACGAGGTTGGAGAGCTGTAGGCTAAGGTTTCATTTTTAGTGTAGTGTGGTGTAATTTTCTTCTTTTCTTTTGTGTTTTTGTTTTTGTTATAGATCATGCATTAGAGTAAATTGATTCGAGAGAGAGAGAGAGAGAGAGAGAGAGAGATGTAATAGAGAGTGATAATCTACGAAAAGTTTTCCTTCCATGGTTTCTTCTATAACCTCTAACATGATTAGTTAACTTTTCTTTCATGGTAATCTATAATCCACATGAATCTAACAGTTTCTACAAGGCCTTGCTCTTGTAAGAGCTATTGATGGCTTATGATGATGAGTTCTAACATTCTAACATCTAACTTGCTAACAAACTCTCTTATTTCATGCTTACTTCTAACGGTTTTGATGATCTAATGTTTGTATTAACTTGCTCTTGATGCAAGTTTGAATGTGAAGAACCATCTTATGTGTCATGCTTTGAATCATCTCTTGAAAAAGCCAAGGATCCATGTGAGGCAACTATCGCGAAGAAGTTAGCATGATTAGTGGAGTACTTAGTTGTTAGAGGCCATGAGTTTTCTTCTCTTTTACTTTGTTTCAAAAGCATTTCCAAAACTTTTATCCTTTCATACCGATGTTTTCATCTTCTTTCTCAACCACAAATTTTTTTCTTTTTTGTTTTTAATATCACTTTCTAAATCATTTCACCAAGTTTTACACTTCATTTCTTTCTTGTTTTACTTCGTTTCTACTTTCTTCACCGATTCCAAAACAACTTCTTTATCATTTTCATATCGACGTTTTCATCGCCTTCTCCACCTATTTATTACGTCTAGCTTTCTTTTCTTTTTCTTTTCTCTTTCTTTAACAAAGAAGAATTGTTAAAACTAACCTCAATACGAACTGTTAATGCTTTTATCGTCTCTCGTCCCTGTGAATTCGACCCATATAGCCTATATATTATAACGGAAGTATCGAGGAAGCCAAAACACCATACTTAAAATACTGATTTAAAAATACACATTTTCATGTTTACCCTCCAATCAAATTTTTGGCGCCGTTACCGGGGATGAGAACGGTTTTGATTTCACGTTTTGTTAACATTCTCTTTTCTATTTTGGTGTGCAGGTAAATTTTTACAAAAACTTAGCATTAAATAAGTATAGTCTTGCTTGCATCTCTCTGCTCTAGAAAGCAGGAACCCTGCTTCCAATAGCTTGCCGCGTCCAGGCATTTTTTTGTTGCAAAAACGCTGCCAGGCACTGATCCCCAAAATTTTCAAGGTTGTTCCAAATATCATATATTGCTATATGCTACTGCTATTTTTCTACTTTGATTGCCTACACACTGCAATAATAAACAAAAATAGTTAATTGGACGTATTAATATGGTTTAGACATTTGCATCGTAGACACGTGTCAATTTCATTCTAATATACTATATTTTGTTTTGTTGTTGTGATCTGAACTGAGGTATACATATGGCATTGCATATAGCATAGGACAAACACGTGGATGATTTACTCGCTTTGTGTTTAATTCTTGTCTATATTGCACACTCGCATGAATTAGACTTAAAGGCATAACCAGATACAACATAAGGTGGGAAAGTCATTACCCTTTCTTAACCCAAAAATCACCTACCCACTCACAACCCAAGCCTAAATAAAAATTGATAGACGTTAGCCCCAAGGGACATCTCAAACTCATTAAGAGATTGACCTTAAGAGAAAGTTGTTAGTACCAGACTCTTACCAAATTGATGTTTAAAGTTAGGGACTAAGAGGTTAAGCCTCAAAGATTCAATGGTTTGGCGTAATTAAGACTCGTTGCTTACGCACGGATACCTCCCACTGAATTTTGCCCTTACCTGGCCGGTTAGCTCGTGTTCAGATATTGCAATATCCCTCTCCTAGACAGTCGACCAATTAGGAGTCGTCTAGGTCATGGTCAATCTTAATATAGACTTGTTTTCTTTCTTTTTTGTTTGTTTGTTTTTCTTTTTGTTTGTGTTTGTTTGTGAAATAGATTTCAACAATAATTTTTTCAATCCTAAGATGAATCCATATTTCACCCCGACCTCATTTGACTTGAATAGCCCATACCTCCAATCTTATGACAAAAATTTGCAAAGTAATTTCAATTCTTCACAGAGTCGACGGATTCACCTCCCCCAGATCTAATTTTCAATCACCTTGTCCATAATTTTCACAATATTCATTCTCCAATTTTGCTTCCTATGCTCCTTTTCTAAAACCACCAATTGAAGAAAATCTGAGTTAGAAAAGAGTATAGAAGTCGTAGAAGCCATGCTTGAGTTCCAACAACAATGTCAAAATGCGCTCGACTCAAAATCTTTCCAACACCAAACTTCATATACTCCTTTTCTACAACAACCTATAGAAGAAAAATCTGAATTAGAATAGAGTATGAAGTCGTACAAGCCATGCTTAAGTACCACAAAACAAGCTCGACTCACAATATTCACAATTTTCCTAACATCATGCTTCATATACTCCTTTTCTATAACAACCCATAGAAGAAAAATATAGTTAGAAAAAAGTATAAAAGCCATACAAGAGGCGGAATGACAATTTCAAAACATGTGGGCCTCCTCAATTTCACAATATTTTTAAGATTTATACTCAGTCCCACCTCTTCAAAATGAACAACCATCAGTCTTGGACACGAGTATAGAACTCTTGCGTGAGTCCGAGCGACAGTTTCAGAACATGTTGGACTCACCATGACAACCAATATTTCAAGATTCATACTCATCCTTTCAAGTCTCGCCTATTCAAAATGAAAAATCATCGATCCTGAAAATGAGTATGAAACTCTTGCGTGAGGCGAGCGACAATCTCAAACCATGTTAGACTCACCATTTTTCCAGAACCAAACTTCATATACTTCTTTTCCAGAACACCCAATTGTAAAAAAATCTGTCCTGGAAATGAATATGGAAGACTTGCGCAAGGCCAAGCAACAATCTCAAAATCTGATGGACTCACAATTTCATCATAATTTTCAAAACCAGCTTCCTTACTTCCCTTTTCAAGAAGAACCAATTGCATAGAGTATAAAAGACATGATTCCAACTCAAAATTCTGTTATCCGGCCATCAGTAGGTTGACGCAATAATGAGTGAATTGGTCAAAAGGAACGAGAAAACTCTCTCTTGTCAACCTTTGACCAATCCTCATATCTCTAACTCTATCAATGGGATCCAAGAACCATGTTTTTGAAAATCAAGATTCAATTTCATCATGCCCATTTGAACTTTGACTAAACTCTAAGGTTTGAGAACCACAATGATATTTTGACATGTTATCCCTTTTATGAAATTGACTTGAGCATGATTGTGATCCTGAGCCTCAATTTGGTAATTCAATTCCATTCCTTAACTCAATATTGACTCCGACATATTTACCCGATTTTAATCACTTTCTCGAGTTAGTACTGGATCCTATACACATTCATCGTGAAATTGAATCATCAATCTTTCAAAATTAACATATTGAACTTGATCAATACCATACTTCTGAAAGTCCTATTGACAAATTGGTAAGTTTTTATTTTCATGAAATAGAATTCAAAAAGGAATGTGACCCTGATCCTCAATTTTGTGATCCAGTTCAAATTTCTGAATCAATATTGACTCTAATTTTGTTACTCAATTTGAGCAATATTTTAGAGTCAGTTTTGATTCTCACACCTGTCATTCTTGAACTTGAATCACCAATCTTAGAAAGTCATATTCCATTGTGGGAAAATGAATCTGGACTAGAGTTTCAAGTTCTTGATTTGGACTCACTTCCTGAACAAATTTTTACTTCTGAATTTTTACTTGACTTCAGTCAGTTTTCTGAGTCGATATTAGTTTCTATACTTTCTGAGCCCAAATCAATCATTCCATCTTATCACATTTCATTCTGAGACAAAGGTGTTGAAAATAATGACTGAAATTATTTTTAAAATTTAAAATTTTGATGGGGTAAAATTTCTAATAAAAATCATCCATGTATCATCATAATAATGAGTTATATTAGAGAGGTCACTGGTGGGTTCCTGCGAACTCCACGTAATTTAGATTGGGCCGCATTTCGTGCACCAATCAGATCGCCAATGAAACCACCACCTTGAGGTGATTTCTCTCTCTCTGTATTTTCATGCATACATGCATTTATGATGCATTGAGTACAATGCATGAGATAAGTGTGGGGGATGGTCTACTAACGTAGAGTTTTTTAGATTTTCTTTCTTTTTCACTTCGTTTAGAATATTCTTAGAATCTTCTTTTTATATAAGATTTTTTTCTTTCTTTAAAAACTTTTTGAAACAACAGAAAAAGATTTGATCTAATTTTAAGAAAATTAAGATGATCTTAAAAATTAAAGAAGCCTTAAATATGACATCTTAAACCTAGTCGAAATAATGGATCTTGTTTAAAATTATACGTTAAGTAAGAAAGATTGAAAAGATAATTTGATCTTGAATTTTTTGCCTTAGAGAGTGCACTTCACACTTACACATTTTTGAGATGGAAACAAAGACTTAAAATGTCATAAATAAAATAAAAAAATTATTATTATAAATACTTGACCACTAATTAAGTTAGTTAATTGTGCCTTAGGAAGTATGATTAGTCACGCCTAACGGTGGTCAAAATAAATAAAACTCTTTAAATTTTGTGGCCTTTTTTACTCGAGTCCTTAAAGCCCGAGGCATGTTTTCTCATCTGGTGCCCTAAGATCGTCTGATTTGAAAGTCATCCGCTAAATGCTCACTATCCAGGAAAACTAGAAAGCCTAAGAAAACTAAGAAAAGAAAAAAGAAGAAAAAATATATAAAAAATGGCTTGCTGGTTAGAGTTGAAATCCCAAAAATCTACACTAACACAAAGTGCATATTATCTAAGTTTTATGAAAGATCAAATATTCAATCCAATTTTGAATTCTTATCTTAATTAATAACAAGATCTTGCATATAGACTAAGTTTAATATAAACTAAGTTTAAGGATGAATATTTTTTGTGAACTTATGACCTTAGATCACTTAATTTTTGCAAAATTTTTTTGAAAATTCTTCTCTTTTAAAATGCATTTTCAAAAACATTAACTTTTGTTTTCTTTCTTTATGGATTTTGTGCGTGTAATCCGTTGAAAACCCTCAGGAGACAAAACTCTTCCTCTAGGACAAACTTAAAGGTTTAACAGCTTGTTGCACACGCTCAGTGCAATCGCGTCACCTACAAAAATGGTGTAATAACATTCATAGTTTATTTTTTTTTCTTGTTATACTCAAGACGAGCAAAAGATAAGTTTGGGTGTGCTTAGTCTACAATTCTGCATCATCATATTGCCATGGTTCACAGTCGCGGTCTCGGCCACCGACTCGGGGGGCACTGAGACGGATTGGTCTCGACGACTTGGATCGGTCTCGGGCGAACGCGCAAAACACTACATAGACACTACATAGAAAGCTCAAAAATTCTAAAAAGATCACGACAAATCTTAAAAAATGTAGACATCTACATTCATGTATCACATGTCCAAAACATATCACCTAGCATATTAAACATAAAGCGAAAGTATAAATACACGCGCTGTCGGTAGAAGCATATCAAAATACATGCACAATATAATAAAATGCACAAACTACATTTATAAATACATGCTAATGTAGCTATTTTCAAATTGCAATGAGGCACAAAATCATCATAATCATCTCTGCGGTAAGTGGATAAACCGATACTAGTGATCGTAAATTTCTCAAGTTGTGGTCTTTAGTTATGGACATATGTCACACAATAATGTTGGCCTGATATCAAACTCAACATTTGTATATGACCTTCAAGACTATAAGTTCCTCCATCAGCACTATTGTTACCCTCTTTATTGTCATCATCGCCATCGCCGCCATCATTAACATCACCATCTTCACCATCGTCACTATTAGAACTGGATAAAACCCTCACATTTTCACCACCACCACCATCATCTGCTTCTCATATACCTCAGAAGGGGAGAGATCGGAAACATGGAGAGAGGGGGAGGGGAAAGAGACAGAGAGACCAGAGATGGAAAGGGGGAGAGAGCGGGTGCGAGAGGAAGGGGGAAGAGAGAGACAGAGGGAGGGGAGGGAAAAGACAGAGACAGAGAGAGACGGGGGATGGAGAAGGGGGAGAGAGAGCGGGTGAGAGAGGGAAGAGGAGAGAGAAACAGAGGGAGGGAGAGAGAAACAGAGGGAGAGAGAGGGAGGAACATCACCTGGGGCGGGGAGGAGCGGCCGCGGCGATCGGGCGGCGGTAGAGTCCAGATCTGAGCGGCGATAATTGAGCAGCGGCGGCGATCTCCAGATCTGAGCGAGAGAGGTAAGTTTTTTTTCTTCTTTTTCTTTATACCCATTCGTCACGGGTGAATATACGTTTCTACCCGACTCGACCGAGAATCATAGTCGACTCGACCGAGTCACGATCGATTCAGCCGCGAATTGGCCGAGTCAACTCTGATTCTCGGCCGAGTCGATCTCCTCTGAGTTGAGTCGACCGACTCGTGACTCGGACTCGTCTCGGAGCGGGCCGAGACGGATACGACTCGGCCGAGTCTTTGAACCATGCATATCGCATTTTCCTGCTCTGTTATGCATAAATATCGCTTCTAAATCGTGTTTTGGTATATTTTGGAGATAATTAAGAGTTTAAAGTAAAGTCAGAATAAGAGCCTAATTAAATCCAATTTCAGGTACTTAAATCACATTTTTTGGAGACCAATCTAGAAAGCTTCTAGAAGATACATTGGATCCAAAATTGTACACGAATATGAAGAAATACAGGTTCAATTTACCCAAAACCAGTTACATATAGAAGCACTCGAAGTTGGACGAAGCACCGGAGCGAAATCAGGGACCTAAGTCCCGAGTATTGCCGCGGATCCGCAGCATTATGGTGGGCCCACGGGTCGATCTTTGACGCATGACCTCGTCTCATCTTTCATAGTGTTCTTTTGCCTATAAATACTCAAGTTTTGGGCCAGAAACGAGGTTAGAGAGCTGTAGGCTAAGGTTTCTTCTTTAATGTATTGTAGTGTAGTTTTCTTCTTTTCTTTTGCATTTTTGTTTTTATTTTAGATCATGTATTAGGGCAGAGTTGATTCCGGAGAGAGAGATTGATGTAATAGAGAGTGACAATCTAAGAAAGCTTCCTCCTTTACTTTTATAGTTTCTTCTCTGACCTCTAACATGACTAGCTAACTCTTCTTTCATGGCAATCTAACTAATAATCACTAATCATCTAACCCCTTACTTTATAATCTACATGAATCTAATAGCCTCTACAGGTGTTACTCTTACAAGAGCCATTATGGCTTATGATGATGGGTTTTAACATTCTAATATCTAACTTACTAACAAGCTAACTCTCTTATTTCATGCTTGCTTCTAACGATTTTGATGATCTAATATTTGCATTAGCTTGCTCTTGATGCAACTTTGAATGTGAAGAACAATCTTATATGTCATGTTATGAATCATCTCTTGAAGAAGCTAAGGATTAGTGATGACTAAGGATCCATATGAAGCAACTATCACTAAAAGGTTAGCATAATTAGTAGAGTATTTAGTAATTAGTAGCCATGAGTTATCATCTCTTTCAATTTGTTTTCAAAACCATTTTCAAAACTTTTATCCTTTTCGTATCGATGTCTTCATCTTCTTTCTCCACCACAAACTCTCTTTCCTATTTTGTTTTTAATATCACTTTTAAATCACTTCACCAAGTTTTTCACTTCATTTCTTTTTTGTTTTACTTTGTTTCTACTTTTTTCACCGATTCCAAGACCACTTTTTATCATTTTCATATCAACGTTATCATCGCTTTCTTCACCTATCACTTCTAACTTTCTTTTCTTTTTCTTTAACAAAAAAGAATTTTTAACAACTAACGTGAATATAAACTGTTAATGTTTATATCGCCTCTCATCCCTGTGCATTGACCCGTATAGCATATATGCTATAATGGAAGTATCGAGGAAGCCAAAGCACCATACTTAAAATATTGATTTGAAAATACACATTTTCGTGCATGGTTACCCTCGATCAAGCTGCGAGGTCGAGGACGACGACAAGGGTAACTGGGACGAAGACGACAAGGGTGACGTCTAAGGTCTTCTCTTCGACGAGATCTCTCTGTCCCCCTCTCAATTGGTTAGTTCTCATAAATATTAGGACCTTAAAAATTAGGTTAATTAGTTTTTTTTTTTAATCAGCATGTTTGATAGTTAAGTTCGGAAATTTTTTCAATTCCCTTTATCTGTAGATGTTTTCTCAGTTCTAAATTTTTTTTATCTAGCTTCAGCATGTTTGATAGTTAAGTTCTGAAATTTTTTCAATTCAATGTTTGTTAAGTGTTAACTGTTTTGTTTACTAGCATGTTTGATTGAGTTAGCATCAGCATTTTTTGTTAAGTGTTAATTTAGCATCAGCATCCTCTCTCACATGTTTGATTAACTAGCATGTTTGATTAACTAGAGTCTAGCATGTTGGATAACCTCTCTCATGTTTGATCAACTAGCAATCTAGCATGTTTGATATCCTCTCTCTCATGTTCAATTTGATTATTCACTTTTGTATTCACATAGGCAACAGTTCTATAGAAATGTCTTCTTCAGAAAGTTCCATTGAAAGAGTTGAAGACAACGCAGCTCTCTGAAAGTATATAACAAAAATCTAAAAATTAGGAACTGGAGAGGAAATTGGCAATGGGTGTGTAATTATTTTCATGAACATCTTAAAGAGACATACTCAAGAGTTGAGGCTCATCTCTTGCGAATAACCAGTGCGGGAATTAAAATGTGTTCGGCCGTCAAACCTCCTCATTTGAATGATATGAAGGTGAGGGAGCAAGTTGAGGGTGAAAGCTTTCATGGCTAGGCCCGTAGGTTTGTCTGTGGCTACATCCTCAATTACCATTCCGCCGCATCCAAGTGATGAGAGGAGGTAATACGGTGGAGAGGTCGTTTAATATGGGAGCAAGAGAAGAGTTGAATGCAATTATCGCAAGGATGCTCTATTACGGAGTTTGCCATTTAATTTCGCAAGGAATCCGTACTATGTCGTGGCATTCACATATGCCGCTAACAATCCAGTCTCGGATTATATTCCTCCCGGATACAATCCATTGAGGACTTCTCTTTTGCAAAACCATTTTCAAAGAGAGACACCATATCGATGTTTCCAAAGCTAATATAAAGAGGATGTTGAACCCATCAAGAGCACTTAAAGGTCGAAGGGTGTGTCTCTTTGTAGTGATGGAAGGTCGGATGTACAAAGGAGGTTGATTATTAAATTCATTATCGTAACGAAAAGTGGGCCTATGTTCTTGTCCTCCGTGAATGTCGAGGGATTCACAAAGAGCAAGTTTTAGATTGCGGATAGACTTATAGAGAAAATTAAAAAGGTTGGACACCAAAATGAAGTGCAAATCATAACCAATAATACTCAAGGTTGCAAGGAGGTGGGTGCCATTGTGCAGAGTCATTATTCTCATATGTTTTGAACTCTTTGCATTGTGCGCACTATAAATCTTGCCCTAAAGAATATATGTGCAGCAAAACACACTAAAGCAAATGGGATAATTTATGAAGAGTGCAATTGGATCACATATGTCTCCGGAGATGCTATCATCATAAAAAATTTTGCGAATATCCAGTCACGCTTTTGGCGCATATATCAGTGTACGAGATGACGCATTGCATCCATGTAGTTCGATTAGCTGATTTGAGTCTTGATGTAGGTTTTTATTCAAGTGGACTTTTCTTTCTTTTATTTAGTAGTCTTTTAGTCCCGTATTGGTTGTGGGAACTTTCTTTATTTTTGTAAAGCCTATTTAAAGGCCCTTCTCTAATTAATAAAGGTGATGAATGTAGAATTATTTTGAAAAAAATAATTGTGAGTGAATCTCTTCTCTTTCAAAATTCCTTTTAGGTGCGTGAACCTCTAAGGAACCCTAATTTAAGAGGGTGAACACCCAACGAGCCATATCTCACCGCCAACCACCTCTCACCCCATCTCCTCCGCTTCCCTGAAACCCTAACCTCACTGCCTCCCTTTTCCTCCACGAACTCCCCCTCTCCCAACCCCGAGTCATCACCTGTTGCACCCACTGCGCCCGCGCAAGTCCCACCCCCTTTGATCCATTGATCCCATTCCACAAAACCCCAGATCTATATTATTTGAGCAATTAATGGAGCCATGGCAAATCCGGATGTAGATCATGGCATTGTTGAAGACAACCAAGGGTTCTTGAACATCAAATCATCATTCTTGGACTTCCAATTTAATCTAGAGGAAACCTTAAGGAGTACGTGAATTAGATCGCGTCAAAGGACGTGTAGCTTCATTTAGGGATACATGATTTGTAGGACCAGTATCATCTAGAGATGCCTCTGCATCCCAATTTGCAGGCCCTTCAGCTTCTTGCACCACCACCGTAGGATAAGGACACTGAGGTTCAAACGTGATCCTCAGTAGGTGAGTTTTTTTTTATCACAGTCATTTATTTATAGGCCATTGATAATTAATCTCTAGAATTTTATTCTCCTTACTATTGTCCACATACTTGTGAGATTGTGTGCATCTGTGACTAATGATTCATTACTCTTGATATTAATTGTAGAAGTTGTCTGTATAACGCGGTTATTATCTTTAATTTGTTCATAATTGAAATTGCTTAGTCTGCGCATGCTTCTTCCTGTTAATTCTATCTGCTCGCATTATTAGTTTTAATCTTTCTTACCTGAAGATCGTAGCATATTGGTGAAGTTTAGTTTTAATAGTTTTATCATTGATTTTCTATCAGACGGACACATTTCACATCATTTTGCTATCAGAGCACGATTACAGTAAAACTCACATCACTTAGGCACTTTCTAGAAAAAAATTGTTGCTTTCTTGCATTTATATTTTAATTTAAAAATGCAAGCATCTAGTTTAGGGTTGTGTTTTCCCACCTTCAATTAGGGCTTCCTTTGTGTATGCCAACATGTAGAGGTAAACCTTATCTTGTATGAGAGTCTAGTAAATCTCACACCAGCACTATGGATCCTCAACTTGCCATTACGCTCCCGACATAATGGCTCAACTTAGTACCCTGACACAAATTGTGAATCAAACTCGAGAAACAATCAATGAGAGACTAACTTGGAGACTACCCGTGAACAACCAACGGCTGAGCAACCTCCATTGCAATCATATACCAGGCGTAACACCTAAAATAATGCATCTGATCCTGATAAGCAATATTTAAAGAGCATTAAGTTAGATGTACTTATCTTTGATGGCTGTTTGAACCCCCAATTTTTCCCAGATTAGCTTCAAGACATGGATAGGTATTTCACCTTGTATCCCCTTTCTGAGCGTCAAAAAGTTAGGTTCGCAGCCATGAAGCTAATTGGTAAGGCCAGCCAGTATTGAACCAATATGGAGACTTTGCGAGCATCTCGAGTTCAATAGCCTATAGAGACATTGGCTGCTATGAAGGAAGAACTCAAGGGCAAGTACGTGCCACCTTCCTATTATGCCCATCTTTAGACCGGTGGCACCAATTCAGTCAAGGCAACAAGTCCCTAAGGAATATGTTGCCAAGTTTGGTAAGTTTCTCTAAATGCAATGCCTTAGTCACAGAAGGTGGGGCTCAAATCTTTTTCAGATTTAAAGTGGCCTTAGAGAAGACGTAAGGACGGAACTGTTAGCTCGCAGAGTTACAGAACTTGAGAAGGCATGTGCTTTAGCTAGAGACCTAGATGTTGTTAGGTCTAACCATGCCTTCAGGAATCATGATCAAAGAGCACCAGCTTCTAGACCTCCCCATCTACCCAACCTCATAGGTCTAGTACCCATCCATCCGCACATAGGAATGATGTTAAGGGCAAGAGCTTTGAACAGGACAACAGAAATAAAGGCACCGAAAAAGAATTTTTCAAGATTAGTACCACTGCTAAATGCTATAAGTGCCAATGATGTGGGCATATGACTGTCAATTGCCCCAGTGTCATTAAGATCGCCGTTATTGATGGAGCCCCCATCAAAGTCCTAAGTCTGATTTAGAAGAATTCACCTACCAAGCGGTTAAGAAGTAGGTGATGACTTCAACGATGATATGAAGGTGAAGATGTACTTAACTGCTTTAGGTAGGCACCTTCAACTCATTTATCCATTATCAGGTGTCTTTTCATAACCAGAAGAAAAAGACGATTGAAGAACTGCAATCTTTCACATGTCACCAAGATAAGAGATAAGAATAATAAAGTGATTATGGACAGTGAAAGTTGTATCAATGCAATATCCTCCAAGGTGATCAAGAATGTTGGATTAAAGGTTGTACTCCATCCCCACCCATACAAGGTGTCATGGATCAACTCCACGACCTTAGAAGTAAAACAACAATGTTTGTCCTGATCGACTTTAATCTTTTATAAAGACAAGATCTGGTGTGATGTGGTGATGATGGACGTGGGTCGAGTTATCCTAGGACGACCATGGATGTTCGTCAAAGATGTCATCATCTACGGTCGATCTAACATGTGTCAATTCGAATATGAGGATAAGAAGATTAAGCTACTGCCCTCCCGACCCAAAGTTGGACATCATGAGCAAACGCCAACCACACCAAAAGAAGACTTAAGAAAATTAACCTAATTAGTGTGAAGGCCTTCAATCAAGTACTGAAAAAAAAGTGCTCCATTTATGATTCTCACAGCTAGAAATGGGAGTCTAGTAGCACTATTCCTCCTAAAGTCACTCTCGTGATTAAGGAGTTTATTGATGTCTTTCCGGAAGATCTCTCGAATAAGCTACCACCAATGTATGGCATCCAACATGCTATTGATCAGGTTCTAAGAACAAGTCTTCCTAGCTTATCACATTACCGAATGAATCCCACAGAGCATGTAGAGCTTAAAAGATAAGTTGATGACCTAGTGAGAAAGGGTTTAGAGACTATGAGCCGTTATGCGGTCCTGCCTTGTTGACGCAAAAAAGAAATGATGGATCTTGGCACATGTGCGTGGATAGCCGTGCAATTAATAAAATAATAGTTAAGTACCATTTTCTCATCCCTAGATTGGATGGTCTGCTAGATATGATGGCTGGAGTAACTATATTCTCGAAGATAAATCTCCTAAGAGCGGTTACCATCAAATTTGCATTTGTCTAGGAGACAAATACAAAACCGCCTTCAAGACGAAAGACGAATTATATGAATGGACAGTTATGACCTTTGACCTAACAAATGCTCCTAGCACTTTTATGTGAATGATGACACAAGTGCTACATCCCTTCATGGGTAAATTTCTAGTAGTTTACTCCGATGACATCCTCATCTACAGTAGATCACAGGAGCAACACTTGGACCACTTATATCAGGTATGTGTCGTGTTAAGAAAGAAAAAGCCATACCCCAATCCTAAAAAGCGTACATTTCTACCACAAAGGTTTATTTTCTAGGAATTGTGGTATCTGCCAGTGAAGTCTCAGCGGATTCAGAAAAGATTAGAACCATAGAAGAATGGCCCAAGCCCAAGACTATTAGAGATGTCAGAAGTTTCTACGGGCTCACGACCTCTATTGTTGGTTTATTCAAGCATTCAATATCATCATGGCCCCAATAACTGATTGCTTAAAAGAATGGTGAATTTGCTTGGTCGAGCGCTACCTCGAAAGCATTTATTGAGATAAAGAGAATGGTTAGGGCCCCTGTCATGTGTCTCTCTGATTTTTTCAAAGTTTTTGAAGTGGCATATGACGCATCAAGGAATTGGCATAGGCGGAGTCCTCGCTCAAAAAGATCTAGTTGCTTACTTTAGTGAGAAGTTAAATGATAGCAAACAATGATACTCAACCTATGATAAGAAGTTTTATGCGGTTATTCAAGCATTTCGCCATTGGCGACATTATCTATTGTCGCAAGAATTCGTCCTCTACTCCAACCATGAGGCCCTGAAGTATATATACTCCCAAAATAAACCAAACGCACGACATGGATGATGGATTAAATTTCTCCAAAATTACATGTTCACCCTACGCCACAAAGCAGGAGAAGAAAACAAAGTCGTCGACGCTCTCAGTCGCTGTGTTTTTGTCTTGACCAAAATATCCATGGTGGTAAATGACTTTGAAGAGTTGAGGATTGAATAAGAGTCGTGTCCCGACTTTTGCGATATCTACGCTAGATTGAAAGATGGACGACTTGAGAAGTGGATGGATATGCCCTACAAGATGGGTCTTTGTTCCTAAGTCGAAAGCTATGTATCCCAAGAACCTCACTTAGAGAATTTCTTACCTGAGAATTACAGGTCAGTGACCTAGATGGGTAGAAGACCATTGAAGCTGTTAAGTACCGATTTTATTGGTCTAGTGTCAAGCGTGATGTTGCCAAGCATGTTGAAAGGTGTCACAACTGTCAACTTGCCAAGCAACAAAAGCAGAATACCAGTCTATATATTCTACTGTAAGTATCAAATTGCCCTTGGCAGGACACTAGCACATATTTCGTATTGGGCCTCCTGAAGACTCGAAGAAAACACGATTGTGTTCTAGTGATTGTGGACTGTTTTTCTAAAATGGCTCATTTTCTACCCTGCTCTCAAACCTCCGACACCTCCAGAATAGCCAAGATATTTTTGTATAGTATCATTAAGTTGCATGGTTTACCCAAAACCATAGTGTTTGACCGATGTGTCAAGTTTAGGAGTTACTTTTAAAAAATCTTATGGCATATGCTAGGTACCAAGTAGAAGTTCTCCACTGCCTTCCATTCTCAAACAGATGACAAATGAAAGTTGTTAATAGGACTCTTGTTAACCTCTTAAGAACTCTCGTTTGTGAACATCTAGAAAGTTGAGATCTTAAGTTGTCCATTGCTGAATTTGCCTACAACACACATGTTAATAGGACAACAGGTAGAAGCCCCTCATGAGATCGTTTATGATTTTAAACCCACACAGCTTATTGACCTTATCTCCATAGCTGGTCATTATAGAGCATTTGAGACTGCATCTGCATTTGCATCCCACATGCATGAGCTACATAAGGAGATCAGTGATAGGATTGCACAAAGCAACACCAGCTATAAACTACGGGCTGATGTTAGAATAAGATTAAAAACTTTTAATGTTGGTGATTTTGTGATGGTTCAGATTCGTCCGGAACGATTTCCTCCAAGAACCGTTAGAAAGTTGCATGCTCGTAATGTTGTTTCATTTTAATCCTAAAGAAATTAAATAATACTACTAATATTATAGACCATTCAATTTTAGCATCGGTTCTACATTTAATATCGAAGACAAGTGGATTACAATGATCCAGACTTTAATTCAAACAACCCACTGGTTGATGAGTCTGAACCCGAGCCTGTTTTTAAGAACCCACCACTTTCTCCACTCCCAGATATTTTACCCAAGACAACGCAGATGGTTGATAAAATAATAGATGTTGAGATTATCGCCACCACATACGGTGGGACTCAAAGATGCTCGGTCCGTTGAAAGGAAAACGTTGAGTGATGATACATGAATTGCTCGAAGTGATTTGCAGCGCATTGACACGGATGCTTTGGAGCGATACGAGGGCATTTCTACACCTGACTTGATGAGGTCGATTTCTCTCCCACCCGGAGAGAATGATGCGGACATCCAATCATATCTCTGACGCGTATATCAGCGTAGGAGAAAACGCATCACATTCATGTGGTTCGATTAGTTGATTTGAGCCTTGATGTAGTCTTTTATTCGAGTGAACTTTTCTTTCTTTTGTTCAGTAGTCTTTTAATCTCATATTAGTTGTTAAAACTTTCTTTATTTTTGAAAAGCCTATTTAAAAGCCCCTTCTCTAATTAATAAAGATAATGAATGTAGAATTATTTTAAAAAACAATTGTAGTGAATCTCTATCACAAATTCACTTCAGGTGTGTGAAACACTAAGAAACCCTAATTTAGGAGGTTGCACCCCTAACTAGCCCAATCCCATCACCATGTATCACCTCTCACCATCTCCTCTTCCCCGAAACTCTAACCTCACTGCCTCTTTTTTTTCCTGAACTCCCCCTTTCCCAACCCTGCGTTGCCGCCTGCCGCACCCACTGCATCTGCGTCCACGCTCGCCGCCCGCTCGCGCCAAGTCCCTCTCCCTTTGATCTATTGATCGCATTCCACAAAACCCCAGATCTATATTATTTAAGTTATTAATAGAGTCATGACAGATTCGAATGTAGATCATGGTATTGTTGAAGACAACCAAGGATTCTTGAACATCAAATCACTATTCTTGGACTTCCAATTTAAACCAGGGAAAACCGTTGAGTACATGAATCGGATCACGTTCCTGGTTGCTGAGAACATGAAACTTCGTTTAGAGATACATAATTTGCAGGACCGATTTCATCCAGAGATGCATGTGCCTCCTAGTTTTCAGACCTTTCAACTTCTTGCACCACCACAACATGATAAGAACACTGAGGTCAAACTTGATCATCAGTAGGTGAGTTTTCTTGATCACGATCATTTATTTGTAGGGTCTTGATAATTAATCTCTAATATTTTATCTGTCTTACTGTTGTTCATATATTTGTGAAATTCTGTGCATTTACAACTTGTGATTCATTACTCTTGATATTAATTGTAGAAGTTGTGTATGTGTAACGTAGCTATTATTTTTAATTTGTTCATGATTGAAATTGCTTAGCCTGCTCATGCTTCCTGTTAATTCTATTTGCTCCATTATTAGTTTTAATTTTTCCTACATGAAAATCATAGCTTATTAGTGAAGCATAGTTTTATAGTTTTACACGTTTCACATCAATTATATTATGAACCACTCCATGAAGCTGGCAATGTTCAAAGAGCGTGTGAAGATGAAGCTTTTTTTCTATCGGGGAGACAAGATTTACCTCAGTTATTATCATGTTGAAGAGGTTCAAGACTATCAAGATGGATCTTCAAAACTTGGTATTACGTGAAAAATGGTCCTTGTATAAGGATGATGTGGGAAAACCAAAATTTGTCAAAGGTAAATTATTAGATGATAGGTGGTGGGACAAGATTGACTACATTCTTTCGTTCACCGAGCTTATTTATAACATGCTAAGGTTTGCCAATACCCATAAGTCATCTCTTCATTTAGTGTATGACATGTGGGATACAATGACTGAGAAAGTGAAGAGTGCTATTTATCGGCATAAAAAAAAGAGATGATGAGAGATCTTTTTATGATATGGTGCATAAAATCTTGGTGAATCAGTGAAATAAGAGCAATACACTTCATTGCTTGGCTCATTATTTGAACCAAAGTAAAAAAAAAATAGAATGAAATATTAAACTTTATTTGTATGTTTTCCTTATTTTTATTAACTTATTGAGTTAATCTATCACATGTTTTCTTTATGTGAATAAGTATTATAGTTTGGAATGGTTTTTGTTGAGCACAAATCAGGTGGCTCCACATCAAGAAGAGATCTTTAATGAAAAAGCTAAATACTTGAAAATATAGTTTCCCAACTCTGAGGAACGAAGGATGGTGAACACAGAGTCTGCTAAAATCTCAACCGATTTTGAGGCTTTTTTGGATCATGTTCCCTACGTGATAGAGGATTCATGGATCTAAAGTATTGGTGGGTTCTTTATGGGTCTTCTACTCCAACTTTACAAGCTTTGGCTCTAAAGCTTCTTAGTTAATCATGTTCTTCGTCATGTTGTGAAAGAAATTGAAGTAGATACTCTTTTATTCATTCTTTGAAAAGGAACAAAATGGCCCCGAAAAGACCGAAAAACTTGGTTTATGTGCATACCAATCTTCGTCTATTTTTCAAAGCACCTCACAATATAATGAAGGAGAAGGGAAATGTGGGATCTTGATGGCGATGGATTCGAAACATTTGAAGGCCCCGGTATTCTAGAGGTTGTCAACCTTTCCATTGACGAACCAGAGTTGAAAGTCGTGTTGTTCGTGGATGGAGATGAGGATGAGAATTGAGGCCATTCAAGTTGGTTCAAATGGAAAAAAAAAATCCTTCTAGATAGACATCCTTTGTATTTTGAATGGTGAAATGACTATCTAGTTGTTAGTTGTTTTATGATGTTATACGTTTTCATTTACATTACTATGATTTTATGAGCAGTCTTTTGGTTTTGGATGGATATGCACTAATGACAGTTATGAGCTCTCTTTTGAATGAATATGTACTAGACTACTAGTGATGTGGGTGAAGTTGTTATAAAAGAATATGCTTGTGATAAATTTGTGAATGTTTGTGGTAGATTGTTAATTGATATTGTATTTTTGTATAGAATTTTATTAGTATGCATATATAATATAATAATAATTATTGTCCCGTCATGTCCCTATATCCTACTTTTTGAAAATGTGTTGTCTTGTGTTTGTGTCCTTGTTTTCGTGTCAGTACTTCATAGGAAGCTGCAATTAGTAATTATTGTCGTAATTGCAGAATCAATTCAAGATTTAGCCCAAAACTTTGATATCCAATAAATTAATAACCAATGCCGCAAGACAATTATAGGACCCTAGATGACATCGATAACATGAGTATAGGCACCAGACATGGGTATGACACAACACATACATGATGACAAATAAACCTCAAAATATATAGGTTATGGGGACACGACGACCTGACAAAACATGTGTTTGTGGATATGTGTATAAATAATAACATCAATATCCCTAATTATTAGGATATGGTTTATTAGAAAGTAGAAAGAAAAACAAAATGAAATCTTAATGATTAAAATCCATAGCTTCAGTAAACTAAGTGATCAAATTAAACAAAGAAATGTAGAATTCCAATCCAATCCCTCGCCTAGGGGCATACAATTTCCTTGTACGTTTGCGATGTGTATATATTTTGCAAAACTAGTCTGTTGACTATGCCAAATTGCCTATTTTCATGTATGTTTAAAGCAACATATGGCCTCAAAGGTGCCAGACATGTGCCTTTAGAGCCACTCTGCCAAAAAACTTTGGTTTTTCTAAATTGATCCATCAACAGAGTCCAATACATGTCCGGAAAGTGTTGTGCAAGCCTCCATGTCCTAAAAGTATTGTACACAGATATGGGACTCATTTTGAAGTGTCTGGCGCAAACACAAAGAGGAGGCATAAATCAAGGATAATATAGATATGACATGACTGACAAAACAAGAAGGAAAAGGCCTCAGGAAAGTTCTGGAGAACATATGGTGATGCTCCAAGACAGGAGAGAGAGAGCTTGAGGCTTCATTGGGCTCAGAAGTTACCCCTATTTCTCGTCGGTCATTATCTCTCCTGTTCGGAGCACTACTACATGGCTACATGCATACAATGACAAATATTAATCTTTATTAGTTTCCCAAAAATATTATGCATATTCTTTTTGAAAAATTACTAGTCCTCTACACAATTGATATTTATTTATAAGAATAGCACAAAATCATAAAGAACAAAGAAGAAAATACCAAAAAGTTCGTAGCTCATCAAAAAACCTTCATATTTTGACCAACTAAACATGATCGGGACACCAAAGCATGCATGTCCTAATGTGTGTATGTTCATTTTATTTTATATCTTCTTTTATTCTGAAACCCATGTAAAAAACTTGTCAGTTGTCACATACATGATTAACACATTTTCTTTACAGACCGTGTTTACAAACATGGAACTTGTTATAATAAAATATTTTAACTCAATCCTCACCACAACTTTGAAGTTTTGAAAGTTTTGGTAGTGTCAGGGACTTTGATAGGTATTAGAGCAACACACGTTCATTTCTATTGGGCACACTTATTAAAGCGGATTTAGGGGGGGAAATACCGATGTGCAAAATGGCGCAAGTTTCTGCCCATTAAAACAACACTCCAACCAGTGAGAGTGTGTTAGAATATAAATATATTACCCTAAACCATCACCATAACTTTGGAGTTTTGGCGTAGTGACAAGGATTTTAATAGAAATGAATACTTTGTAACATGTATTGCTCTAATACAAATCGGATCCAAAAAGCATGTCAATAGCAAATTTAAAGTCCGGAGAACATATATGTTTTAGAGATTAATTGCATATGTAATATATTTCCATTGTTCATTATTGGGAGTTATTAGGTTGGATCCAGTAGTTCCATACCTGATTTAGTAAGAAAATAGATCTTTTTTAGGGGTACAACTCTAAAACATGGGCCCAACTTGGATCAAATCAGGCTGCCAACCTACAGCACTTAGCAAGCACATTTTTTGTGTTTGATGTGTCAGGTACCTAACTAAGATAACCACAAAATGACACTCCTGGGTCACTAGTCACTTTAATGTATAGATTCAAGGCTTTTATACAATCACTTATATACCGACAGTGTTCTAAATATCCCCGATATAACCCCGATATTGCGTTTACGGCACCTAGCCGCAATGATTTGGCACATCCAAACCGATATAGCGTTTTTCATTCAAAATCGCCGATAAATAGGCATGGACCCGATATATCGGCCGCTATTTCGGCAATTTTGGACCCGATATAGCGTTTTACACTCAATTTCTAGGTTAGGTATTTGGGTAATTCGAGTGATGTGGCAATGTGGCATTTTTGAAGATTCTACACTTGGATAGTGATAATGGATTCATAGGCTTAACGCAAGTTATTGAGTTAAGTATATCTTAAACATATAAGTATGATGTTTTATGCAGATTTATATACTTTATGCATATATTGTCTTATTGAAATGCGATTTAAGACAAGAAGATATGTATATTTACAGTCCGATTTTGACATCCAATTTTTGAAAATATCCCCGATATATCCCCGATATATCCTCATCTCCGATAAATTTTTCCAGCCGATGTAGCCACTGTGGCCGTCATTTAGAACACTGTATACCGATGCACAAGATAATTGCTAGCATGTTAAGACTATACAAGATTGTTTAAAATTTGTGTAATCTGACAGTATTTTCACTACCATCAATGATGTATCCACAAAGTATCAGTTCCAGCATGCTTATTAAGCCAACTCTTGAACCACTCGGGCAGATTTATAACTCTTGACTACTCCACCCCCCAACCCAAAAACCCCCCGCTTTTTACTTAATTGAAAAACTTTTTAACAGGTAACTAAGTACTAATTAAATGTATAAGTGTTTTTCTTAATATTGTCCTCAAAACTGGAATAAAATTCAAATCTAATAATTTTCTTCTATAAATGACAATCCACTTAATATTCCTAATAAATTACTTCCTAAAATGGTGAGTACCTTTTATTAACTCTACATGAACTATATACTATGAATTATAAGATAATAGCATTTGTTGTTTAAGATAAAAAGTCTATTGTTTACATATAATTGGTGTATGTATTCCAATGGCTGCTCTCCAAAGAATTAGTCCAAGGTCCGGTCCGCCCTGGAACCACTGACAAAGCCCTTCATAGAGCCCAATACCTTTACTACCACAAACTCCATCATCATTGATCCTTTCCGGAGTTTACATTATTTCACCTCTTTTGCAGAGGTAGACTTGTTTTTGTAACTACAGAGCCCAAATCTTCCAGATAAGGTCCACACTCCACACTAGTCTCCAATACCATGTCATTTGCATAACAAAACATAAAAACAAAGTTTGATTTTCCTCCATTTATATATTTGTCAAAGCTATTTTTTGTGCCTTTATCATAGATTTTGCATTGTTTATCTTCAAAGTGGTTGAAATAACTATGCTTCTCAAAATACTTATCACCGAACAATTTTTTCCGGCAATTTTGGTACTAGTAAAACAACATGGACATACACATTTGGCGCAAGCTATCTTTATGTGACTTTATCATAAATTGTGCATTGGTTATCTTCAAAATTGATGAAATAAGTCAACCACGCTTCTCAAGGTATTTATCACCCAACTTCTGCAATTTTGGTACTAGTAAAACAAGCATGGACATATGCTACTACTTTCTTACCGTTGCAGTAGCACCATTGCATTTTGTTAGCATCAAACCACCAACTTCAATCATCACTTGAATCAAAATATGCATCTACATTAACAAATAGGTTCGTCTCACCCATATGTGATTGCTATACCACTTATCAAGATAGCGCACATCATTTTCTTGCTCAAAGGTCATTTGACAATCATAAAACATGTTTCATTGGATCCCCATTGTTAGCCCAAAGGCCCATCACTCTAGTTTTGATGATGATTAACTCATGTAGTTATAGTACTAATGATCTTGCGTTTATTAAGCTTCAGATATTCAACCAAGATCTTAGTTGATATTTAGCTTTCAAGTTAACACGTGTCGATTCAAGAGCTAAAACATAAAGATCACATCAAGTACTCAAGGAGTCTAACTCGAAGAAATCAAGTTTGGATCAAGTTAAGATGGAGAAGAAGATTTACATCCAGAAGAAGACTTGAGCTTAGAGTTTGTAAGAATGTATACATTTGTGTACAGTATAAATTAGTTTTAATTGCTCAAGCTCACACACACAAGTTTAATATTAGTTTTCAAGATCAAAAGTTTCGTTGTTTCGGTTTAATTAACCCATTTCGATTCAACTAGATTATGCTTTTGGTATCTTGAATGAATTTTCTCAAAAACAAGTACATATTATTTTATATGTGTATTGGATTTTATCCATAGACATTGGTGCTTCAAAGAGTTTGAAAAACTTATTTTCGTATTATACAAATTTTGAAAAAACTTGTTTTCAAATTAAGTTTAGTTTAGGAAAACAATTTTTAATATAATTTATATTTCAAAAATGTATTTATCATCTCAAAAAAAAAGTTCATATGTTTGTAATATGTATTGAATTTTTAATCACACATACTGGTGCTCTAGTGTATTTACATGAACTTATTTTTGTAGATTTTACAGAGATTTATTGGTATTTAAAAAGAGTTAAAAATACAAGAAAATCAGCATTTGAGCTGAGCCTGGTCAACCGCTAGCCTGAGCAAGTTGCTCTGTCGATTGACCTCTCAGTCGATCGGATATGCAGATGCTCATGCACATGTAAAGTTGTGCATGTCGGTCGACTGACCAGTCGACCACAGTAGAAGCAGTGCTCTTTATTTCTGAGTTTCGGTCGACCGACAGAGAGCTAAACTCTCTGTTTGAGCTTGGTCGACCGAGCGATTGATCGCCGGCTCCAATGGCTATTTTTATAGTCGTTGGCGGTCGACCGACCCGCTGGTCGACGACCACTGGCAAATTGCCAGAAACGGCTAGTTTCTATTTTGAGTGATTTTGTTTTATTCTCAAATAGATATATTTTACTGTATTTGGGTTTAATTAATATTTTAGCACCTGAGTTTACTCTCTAATCATGTCTACTTTATTCCTATAAATAGGGGGTCATTGGTGAGAGTTTTAAACAAGATTTTGATAAGATTTTATAAGATTTTATAGAGAAAATTTTGTGTTTAAAGTTTTAAAACAAAATTTGAAAAATCAAGAAAACTAGTTTTTGGGAAATACAAATTGAGTTTCAAATTTCTATATCTTCAAGGATATTTTTTCAAGTGTTTTCTTTAGAGTTTCATTTCCAAAATCTTTATTTTCTCACAAGCCTTGAGCTTTCATCTCCAAATCATCCTTTAGGATCTTGTATTATAAGATTTCTAGTTTGTGATTTTTGTGATCACCAAGTGTTGTTACCTTCAATTTGCTTTATGTTTCCCTCTTGTGTAGAGGAGTTTTGGCTTTGTGCCCACCTCTTGTGTAGAGGTCCATTAGCTTTGTGCCCACCTCTTGTGTAGAGGTCCATTAGCTTTGTGGAGTTCCTTTGTAAAGATAGTGAAAATCTTCTAGGTGAAGGTGGGGACGTAGAGCAAATGTCTCGAACCTCGAAACATATCCTCGTGTTTGCGTTTGGCTATCTCTCAACTCTACTCTTGCTTATATCTTGCATTGTTATTATTACTAATTTATACATGCTTGATATTATTTTTGTGTTTACACTTGTTTGATCCAAGAAGGTTATTGAAGCACCTCAACTCTTATAATCTAAGAGAGTTATTGAAGCACCTCAACTCTTATAAAAGATGAATCTTGAGGAGAAATTCTAAAGCACTTTACCGAAAATTCGGTTTTACTCTTTGGTTATCTATTGTGTGTTAGTTTTATTAGCTTAAGATTTTAAATTTCGCATTTGATTAGCACTTCACTTGTTCAACCCCCCCCCCCCCCCCGGTGACTTTACACCCATCACTTTCTTCTCAAAGATTGGGTGCCAAGCATAAACAGGTTTCACTATCCCCATCACTTTCTTGCTCTTTGGTGAAGTTTGATTGATATAATTTTGGATCAAAACCACCTAGATTTAAAAGGATGCAGAGTTGAGCTAAAAATAAAAAAAGAAAATGAATCAATACTTTTCACTTTATTAAAAGAAAATCTAGGTTCTAATCTTGTATGTAATGTTAGAAACAGACCAGTTACATCTCCTTAACTCTCCCTACAATTTCTTAGCTTGGTGCAATTGCAGGGAGATACATCGCCCTCTCTTCCTTTGTGTCATTTTCTTGCTCCTAGGTGAAGTCTGTTTGTTACGATTTAGTTATCAGAAACATAGATTCAATTAGCATTGCATTTCAGCAGATCTGAAACTACTTTGTGGTTTATTAAAGAAAAATCTAGGTCTTGTCTCACAAAAGGGAGCTCAACCTCAATGAATTGTTAGAATATTATCAATTTACATCCCTCGACTATCGTCAATTTATAATTTCTAACTTTTAATGCAATAGCAAGGGCATCAGTCTTTCGCCCTCCTCCTCTCTTGTGTGAGCCATTTTGCCTACAATACTTTTGTATTCCTTACAAATAGATTCCCTTTAAAATCCAAGAGCAATTGGTCCTTTACATCCCTAAACCATCCAATCAAGTAAATTACTAAGGAGACAAAATCCTCCTTTCAGAGTCAAATCTGGAATTGCTAGCTCGCCAGATTCTTTGGCCAAATGCCATTTCTTTGCAGAACCTGTGAGTTTAGTGTTAGTTATTATTCCTCTTTCAACGCAACATGCTTCTGTTAGATCAATCAGGTAATTTCTCCACTGATTTTTTATCCTTTATTTTATCTTCTCCTCCGAGAAAAGACTGAACCAACAGTACGAAGGTCTGATACCCTACATCAATTTATGCAAAAAGTTAAAAAGAAACAACAAATAAAAAAAGGAATCAAAAAAGATGTTAAAGACTTTCTTCAAAAGGACAAAATAAAAAAAACAAAGAGATTAGAATGACAACTGACAAGGCCAACGGGTGATTTGCATTAGTCTTCACCACCGTTGGAATATTTTAGGACTTTTAAGTCATATTTGAACACACTCTAGGATACGGAATCATAGGATTAAAAAAATTCAATGGATGGTTGAGATTTTGCTTCATATTCTACCATGTTAAATTAAGCATGTCTCCTTTTAATACCCAATTTCCATGTTCAATTATTGTAGATTTGTTGAAGTTCAAGATCCTAATTTGTTGTATCTCACTTCATTTTGTTTTCTTTATTTCTTGGAGGTTAGGTCAGCATCGAGATTGTTATGATTGGCCACCTAGCATTTGACCTCCCTCCCTCTCTTTGAGCTTCCTCCCGCCCTCCCTTCCTTACTACCTGTCCCCCTTCTTTTTGGGCGGCAGTGAGCATTGGGCGGTGAGGGTTAGAGTGGAGAGACATTTGATTTCTCTTCTACCTTGGACCTGCTAGATGTACAGCAGTCAGCTGGACAAGAATTAGTTTATTAGCCATTTACTGCTCTATAAGATATTATAAATGCAACAAATAGAAAAATGTCATGTTATTGATACTCTAAATACAATGCATAATTTAGAATAGGAGAATATGGAGAATTCTACTTCAAGCATGATGCAAAATCGTTCATCACAAGCATTCATGGCTACTTTCCCAACAAAACCCTAACGCTGTCTTGTCCATGATTGTGAGGGTGGTCATCACCCCCATTATGTACTTCTCCATCATCATGATTTCGAGAAGGTGAGAGCATAGAGTTTATAAAATAAAAAATAAAGCCAAATTCCAAAAAAAATCAATATTCTCTGGTGATAAATTGGAGAGTTCTGTTAAGTTTTGATTTTTTAAAGATGTCATTTAGTCAAGGACATTAGGATCTGATGAAATAGATTACCGAAGACAGCACAAACGAGGATTGTTGCTTGCTTTAGGATAGATGGAACTCCATGGAAAGATAACAACAAAACAAAAAACTACCGCCCCTTTAGAAGTCCACAAAGTTGCAAAACCCAATGAAAAACAATAGTTCTATAATACTAGTAAGTTGAACTAGGACAAGATGATGGTCACAGTCATGGACTTGACTCCAACTTAGCAAACAATTCGACGGCTTTAATCATAAAATGTTTACCCCTTCTTATTCTAAGATTTAAAGTGTAGTAGGAAACATATACTCAAAATCTAGAGGTCAGTATTTTAAATGAAAGGGTGAACCCTATAGAACCTCTCAAGCAACAAGGTATAATCATAGGGTCATTCAATTTTCCTCGTGGATATATTGAAGAGTACTTTCTTGAACCACTTCCCTACTAAATTATGCAGTTGACGAAAAGAGCAATTGGTCAACAGACTGGTTATTCAGAAAAATCTCAGTCAATTTGGCGAGGAACTTTTCCAGGGGCTAATCGACCTGTGATCAAAGAAAAGATCTTATGGTTACCACTAAGCACTATATCTCCACACACATTAAACATATCTGAGATGAAGACTGAATTACAGTTCTCCATAACAATACCATCATAAGCAAATATTGTTTGTTTCATAGTAGCAAAAAGTCTTGTGAACGCAGAGATAACAGCCTGAGAATTTATGACATTAAACGACAGGAATTTCATGACTTATTCAAAGTGCTGATATGGTAATTAATAATTTCATATAAATAAATGAATAAACAAATAAATCTACATATACATTCATAT
Source organism: Agave tequilana (assembly GCA_038442645.1). Taxonomy (NCBI): domain Eukaryota; kingdom Viridiplantae; phylum Streptophyta; class Magnoliopsida; order Asparagales; family Asparagaceae; genus Agave; species Agave tequilana. The sequence goes on from JAVJIF010001455.1 coordinate 47,630, forward strand.
TTTCAATGGCAAAGGGTTGTGCCAATAAGAATGTTGGCGTACATATGGCCATCCCTTGACTTTAGAGTATGCAAATTCAAAAGGTAAATCTGCTATTAAAAATCTAAACACTAGCTACATACAACAAACTCCAAGGGGCTAATCCTGATGCATGCAGATATATCCCAAAGAACACTATGTTTCCCATTTTCAAACAATTTAATATGTGCAGCAAATTTATCAATCAATTAACATAAACAAATCACATAGGATAAGAGAGAATATGGAAACAACATATCAATAGGAATCAAGGATTAAACCTGTAGTGCATTTTTTATTTGGATAGGATCGGGCAGGAACCGAAATGCAATTCCTTCAACCTTCAGCATATAAACCTATAAGAAAATGATCCCACAAGGTTAAAAAAATATTGCAAGGAAACCATATTACATTAAGAAAACAATACAATGCAATAGAAGTCCTTTCTTTGCCGAGACATCATCAGCCTTCATATCACAACTAAAGATGGAGTATACCTATTTTTCTCATATCATTTTTTAAACTTCTACTATCCAAAATTTAAGATAGATATGCAGTGAAACTTAAAGAACAAATTAAAACAATTCAGGCCCCAAGGCCCTCTTCACGTTGTTGAGGTTTAGAGAGTTCTTAGTCCTATATCCTACTGAAACACTGCTCAGTTTCCTATCTATCCATTATGACTTTCCAATATAAAATTTTGTAAGGCGAAGAGGTGATTCAGCCTGACAGAGGATACTTCCATACCGATACAAGTCCTTGATTATTCTCCTTAAACAACAGCCTTTAAGATTGAGAAGGACAGATCTTTTCCCCCACCCCACCCCCCATTACAGCTCTCTCTTCTCTAGGTTCAGTAGCCATGAACGAGGGAACGCTCAACAAAGCCCAAGGAATGACCCAAATGTAAACTTATCGCTATTTGTCAAGGGCTCTCCCATAAGAGCCCTCTGCACCTGTAAGATCTTTTCAGTCAGAGGCATCATCCAGCGCTGTGCCTACCCTTCCCCCTGATTTGAGTCTGTAATGAAGCACTATAGAGGTAGAGCTACTCTATCATCTGGATTCTTGCATGTCTACCAAGAGCCAGCAGGCCTTCTACTCTTTCCTTAACTTCTCCAAATCCTCTACTATCTTCTCCGACTGTTTCCTGAACTTCTCCAAATCCTCTACTATCTTTTCCTAAATTGAGTTGTACAAAAATCAAATTCCCCATTATACTGAAGTCTATCATTTATGGTACTTACCTTTCCAACCTCAAAAACCCTGTCACTTGAGATCCAATCATGCATTAAGTGTCCAGGATCGCATCTCCGACACCCAAACTAGCATTATCACCCCCCCAATATGAACTATTTTCCTGCACCAATAATTTTCCCCAATCCTGGACTTGATTGTGACTGCATCTTGAGAAGGAACCACCCTAAAAGGACATCTATCCTTTCATACAGTGACTTTTGCTCCTTTTGAAACTCACGACCAGATTGCGCAGCACCATACTACACTGACCTAGATGGATCAGCATCCACTACAAAGTAACAAAACTAAAAAAGAAAAATACATCTTATATTGCATTTTGCAGGGTAACCATTATTCAGCTATTCAACGCGAGAGAGAGAGAGAGAGAGAGAGAGAGAGAGAGAGAGAGAGAGAGAGAGAGAGAGAGAGAGAGAGAGAGACCATCTTCGGACTCTTTGGAAGCAAATGTTTAAGTTGTAATCTGGGACATCATAACCCAACTCAGGTTTCATTATATAGCATATAAAAAGAGATAAATCTGGAAGCAAATAATGTTATATTTAATATTGTGAGTATTATAGGAGAAATATATATTTCTCAACCCTCATCACATTTTCAACGAGTTTTGGTATAGTGAAGAGGCTTTAACATGATAACAAGCCGCCTGGGTGGTTTCAAAATTTATTGGTGAGGATTTAAAATGGATTGCAAAAAGAAGGGGAAAAAACTCCCCAAACACCTAGGTTTTGGCTATGAAGAAGGGCTATCAAGAAAACATAATACTCAACATGCTCCGACACATGGGTCTTCTGTGGCACATGGTAAGCCCTCCTACAGAAACATGACTTGCATGAAGGGATGAAATATATGGAGATAAGTAAACATATTTTGAACTTCTCAATAGATTAGAACCCAGGACTTGGTACCCTTAGAACCTAGTAATCTAATAGCGTGTCAACTGTTTTTAGCTGAAAACTTAATAGTTTTGGCTAACAATGTATACCAAGCAAACCCAACATTTAACAAATATAAATCTCTCTATGTTCAACACCACTTCGTAATTTTGGTAAAGTGCCATGGACTTTACGAGTGAGAAACATCACGTATTCAAAGAAGGGTGTCAAAATATTTTAATGATGCAGCAGAAAGCAATATGAAGTCTTCATATGCATGATCCTTTTAAAGGTTATAATCTTTTGAAAAATAAAAACTTCCTTTTTCCAAGATTAACAAAAAAATTATGTAAAAACTTCATACTGCTTTTAGCTGAAAGATTAATAGTTTTGGCTAACAATATATATCAAGCAATAACATTTAACAAATATAAATCTCTCGATGTTCAACACCACTTTGTAATTTTGGTAAAGTGCCATGGACTTTACGAGTGAGAAACATCACGTATTCAAAGAAAAGTGTCAAATATTTTAATGATGCAGCAGAAAGCAATATGAAGTCTTCATATGCATGATCCTTTTGAAGGTTATAATCTTTTGAAAAATAAAAACTATCTTTTTTCAAGATTCACTAAAAATTATGTAGAAACTAAAGATTAAACAACTATTAACAACTATACAAGAAAGATCAGCTAAAGATGTGAAAAGGAAGAAGAAAGAAGAAATAATAAAAGTAAAAAAGTCAAAGGTTGAAAGAAGAATAGGGTGATTCAGAAGACAGAAATAACTTTGTTCAAAACAAGTTGAAGTCCATAATTCCTACCTTTAGGAAACCATCGCAATATAATACAGAATGTATCAATTGAGGTGCAGCATCTTTTACAATTGCCATGTTGTTGGAGCAATGACAAGTACAATTTCCTTTTCTCCCTTTTAATATATTGATTAGTGACTAAATGATCATTATATATTTAGAATAAGTGAACCTCCATGTTCAATCCTCTCCTTCCTTAATAAAATATTTATCTATTTCATAACATCCCATTATAATTACCTCTTAATAAATATTAAACACAAAAAAGATACTAATAAAATAGGACCTCGAGCTTTACCCTCCCCAACAATTGAAATTATCCCCAAATGAAAAAGTAAGGACTTAGCTTAATTTAACTAGACCTAAATGCCAAGTAAACATTTTCTCTCTTAGCAGTCATCATCAATTAATCAGTCCTATGACAGTTGATCTCACTTTTACAAACTTAATGTTCAAGTTTGAATATTAAAGTCAGAAGTAGATGCACATTAGTTGCAAATCAATCCTACCTCTCGGGCTGATATAATTGGATTGCATCCTTAAGTTTACTATATAAAAGAATCATAAAACTATGAAGAATGTCCCATACAATGTTTAGATCTAAAGAATTAGAGTTAAATATTAAGGACACTCACCACACCATGAAACAAGAAAACACTATGTAGCCATTATCCACTATATATAAGATCCAAAATCAATAAATGTTTTGATTTCATTACTTCTATGATCCTCATTTCCACATCAGGCTTGATGCTCTCGGCTCCTACTCTCATCATGTTGAAGTATCACGGGCAATATTTTGTTACAAAACCCTAGTCGAGGCTTTGATGTGGTAATAAGGTTTTCTAAAACAAATTGGAGATCACAGAGAACATACTTCTGGTAGGGATTCAAAAACTTAAAACTTAAAACTGCACTTAAAAGAGCCCCCTTTTGAACCACACAAGGAATCTATGAAAATTCATAACAAGGCATTTGCAGATTTTCATATATATATATATATATATATATATATATATATATATATATATATATTCCTGTCCTTTTTTCCTTTCTTTGCTTCTTTTTTTATCAAATCCTAGCCTTTATTACTTCTCTGTCTCCTCTCTTTTTGTTCCTGCTAGACTTATTTATTTCTTCTCCTCATGTTTTAGTTGTTAAAAAAGGTGGTTGTATCCTCATGCATAGAAATTTTGCAATTGCTAGACTTTGTTGGACATATGCTCGGTTAAGGAGATGGTTGAATACGTATCTGATACTTGAATACTTTGATACTCGATAGATATATATCAGATCACTATTAATGTATCCTTAAATTTTCAATGTATCTTGAAGATATTAGAGTCTAAAGATGCATCGGAGGCAAGGAAGTTATAAATTATAATGCATGAATACGAGTTCATATTTTCATTGATTCATAAAATGCATATTATTTGCAGTTTCTTGATACAAAAACTATAATTATTCAGGTAATCATTGGCGTATATAAATTGAAAAATATACCATAATATCTGAGTAAATGTGTTTTTTCAACATGCTAAAGATAAAATATAAACTCGCAAAAGTGTATGTAATTATTTTATTAATGTATCCAAGATGTCCCTATATCCAAATTTTTTTAAAATTAATTGTATTGTATGCTCGTACCGTGTCGGATCAGTATCCCATAATCGTCTTAGGTAGGCAGAAGATATCAAATTCTATCTAAGAAAACTCATTTAAATTCCAAATCATCATTTTTTTCTAACATATAATTTTCTACTCCATCATTCATTCTCTCTGACCCTAACTTTTAAATCCTAATGCTCTTCAGCTGACAAAAAATTATGTTTTTTCTACTAGAACCAAGGATATATCTGTCCAAACAATAACTAGTACTTAGGCAGCCCCAAAACCAAACTGAAAATAATCTAGGAAGCCTTAGATTGCATCAAGATATCAATAGAATAACAGCCAAAGAAAGCTTTCCTGCTGTTGGTGTCACATAGCATACATTAAAGCAGTTGTGAAACCAAAGCTTGACTTGGAAATTGATCAAGAAATGTTTTATGCAAAGCAAACACCACATAATAAAGATCCCTTTCTAGACTTGAGCTCATCCATTTGCACAACTCATAAGCATCTATTCAAAAACAAAAAAAAAAGGTCTTAAAGACAATAATCATGCAACAACCTCCGTTGTCACAAACTTGATAAAATAGAAGTCTTCTATCCTACATTTTGTTTGGTCTCCACCGTGTCTACAATATGTCTCCCACCTTGTTAATACAAAAAGAAAGGATATCAGAATTTTTTGACCATCTGATGGTGAATACCATAACTCCTTAAACCCCAAAGCGCCCAATAGTTTCTTTGATTTTATTCTTCATAAACAAGGGAACAAGAAAATGCATCAAACCGAAGATGTCAAAATCTCCCCTTTATCCACACTGTATTCCTTAACTCAAAAAATTCCAATAACTTCATTTTGCAAGTATATCAGAACTAAAACCCTATGTTCACAATTGAACAAGATAGAGAGAAAGATTAAAAAAACCGACCTGATCGAGGGTAATGGGCACGACCCTCGCCCCCCTCCCCAACACCGGCTGCCGCAGCTGAACCTAACAAAATCCACCCAAAACCCCGAATTCTCAGCAATGAACACAACCAAATCCCCATCAAAAAATTAGCAAAAAAGAGAGTTAAGACCTGAGCAAGCAAAGCCTGGGCGTCCTCCTGGCGAAAGCAGAGGAGGCCGAGGGACTTCATGCTGTTGTTGGGGTCGGAGACGAGGACGAACTCGTTGCTGGAGTTGCTGACGGTGTAGACGGCGGTCCCGGCCATGGTCTTGGCCACGTGGTCGGGGCGGAGGGCGAGGTCGAAGGCATGGGTCCCAGCTGCGGCCGGGGCCCGCGGCAGGGAGGCGGAGGCGAAGGGCAGGGCCCGCGGGACGAGGCGGCGGGTGCCGTCGAGGCGTGCGGAGAGGTCGGAGGCGACGCGGGAGAGGTGGTGGTTTAAGAAGGAGGAGAAGGAGGCGAGAGGGTTGCTGCTGCTGCTGCTGCTGATCGAAGGAGAAGACGAAGAATCCATCGGGGCAGCAGAGAGCGGGAGAGTTGAAGGAGAAGAAGAGCTCCGCATTCTCCCCGTCTTTCTCGGTTGTTCCGTTGTGTTCAGTGACAATGGGATTTATTTGAGGGCAATTTTTCAAAAAACCCTTTCCCTAAAAATAATTTCGAAAATATATCATCCAGAAATATTCACCTGTGACCGGGAAAATCAGCGACACGTCGGTGCTACGTCATCGCTGCACCGCTAACATGGCACTGGCGCTGGGGATGATTTTTGACAACGCCGAGCAAACTTATATTTTTTTTGACCTGTATTCGACCGACCGGGGTAGGCGGTTGCCAACCCCGTCGATTATATATATTTTTTTTATTTAGTTTTGGGCTTGGCAGGGGTTACTAACTAACCCCGGCCAAGCCACAGTTAATTTTTTTTAATTTTTATTGATGAGCCGCTTATTTTTAATAAAAACAATAAGTCGCTTCATTATTCAAGTGAACATTGTTCGCTTTGACCTCATGCACGTGCATGCATAAGGCGAGTGAACAACATTCACTTGAAAATAATTTGAGGGAAGGTCGTTGGTTTTCAAAATTTTAAAAGAAAAATGTAAAATGATTCAGCTGGGGTTACCAACCCAAGCCGACCCAAAAAAGTGAAAGAAATATATATTGTGTGATCAGAGTTGACACCCTGGTCGACCAAACACAGTTCATAAAAAATTGATTGGGTCGGGGTTGCTAATCTCCAACTGAACCAAAAAATTGTCCCTCCACCAACGCCAGCGCTGACGTGATGAGCCGACGTGGCGGGTCAAAGTTCCATTCTTGAAAATATTTTTAGAGGAAGTCTATTTTGAAATTATTTTTAAAAAATGAGTTTTTTGAAATTGCCCTTTATTTGATGCGTTTTTTTTTCCCACTAGAGGCGCCTTTTTAATTTTTTTTCTTGTTTTTTAGATTAAAAATAATTTTTCAGCGTTATTATTGAGGTGATGAAATGGAATACATGAAATTTTTGGGGAACTCTAAAAAAATAATGTCATTTATTTCATATTAATCGTTTGAGGGATTTAGTTGTTAATCAGTGATTGTGCAATAATTAGTGTACAAAAGATGTTGTGGAAGATGTGGGGGAGGGCAGCTATAATTAGCAAAGCATGATTACGAAGATCTGGAATAAAATTAAATTTATTGTAAACAAAGGGAATTTGCATTATGCCTCAATGAAATCAAGTTTTTATATAGGGGCATTTTGCTACGCCCCCTTATGTCGAATCGTAATTAGGAAAAAAATCGGCTTCGTAATTTTATTCGATTCAGCACCTCTTTTTTTAAAGTAAAGATGTGTGCACACGTGTCAAACGCTGAAGCGCTCATCAGCAGAGAAAGACAAAAATGTAACTAAGTAATTGCTTTAAAAAAAAAAAAGCGGACCGCTTCGAAAATGCCCTATTTCTGAGGATTGTGACTATGATCGCAATCCTCACAAAATGATCACGGTATAAAGGATTGCGACTATGATCGCATATCGCAGTCCTCACAAAAATACCTTATTTCTGAGGACTGCGACTACGATCGCAATCCTTACAAAATGATTGCAGCATTATTTCTGAGGATTGCGATCATACCTCATTTCTTAGGACTGCGACTACGATCGCAGCCCTCAAAAAATGATCGCAGCATTATTTCTGAGGATTACGATCATGATCGCAATCCTCATAAAATGCACTATTTACGAAGACTACGACCATTACATAGTCCTCACAAAAATGTCATGTTTCTGAGTCTTTATATGATTGTGACCATGATTGCAGTTCTATTTATTAGGAGTGCAACCATGATTGTAGTATTCATAAAAATGCCCTATATTTGAGTATTTATGAGGATTGCGACCATAATTGCAATCCTAAAGAAGTCGCAGTCCTCGCAAAAATGACTTTTTGAATTTTTGTGAGGACTGCGACCATGATCATAGTCCTCACAAAATGCCCTATTTATGAGCACTTCTCACAAAGGACTGCGATCATGAGTCGCAATCCTTATATCAGCATCGTCATCATCAGCGGACTCCTTCGTGTACTGATAGCGAACGATCACTAATGCTTTTCAGATCTAAACACAAACAAAACTTATCGCAAGCAAAACAAAAATGAGATCTGCAAAAAAGTCGATCAAAAAAATTCCATGGACTCCGCCCCCCGACCCTGGGAGGGAGTATAACACCTCGTTCCTGAAATACATACTTAGATACATATTTTGATTTCCGATCATATTTTTTCGATTTATCTCCCTATATTGATTTTTATTTTATGATTATTTTTATAACTGCTTGGTATCAGATCCGGATTTTCAGACTCAGAGTCAACCCTAGTCTGAATCGGGGACATGATCTCAGTGTACTGATTGATTAGTCCGATTTGACTGGTTTCAGTTTCAAACATTATTTTCCAATATTTTAGATTTTTCATAAGTTTCTGAATTTTTCTGAATTAAATTGCAAAATCTTCAAAATTGGTATCGACCGGTGTCACCGATTGATTCTCGGATTTTTTTAATTTACAAACGGAGTTGAATTTCTGAAAATTACTTTCACATTATTTCTTAAGATCGTATTTTCTATCTTAACTCATTTTTGAGATTTTTCTGAATTTATCAAAATTTGACCGGATTTGGTGTCGACCGGTATCACCGGTTGATTCTAAGTTTAATTTTAAAAAGGGATTGAATTTCTTGAATCCGATTTCATTATTACCTTAATATAATATTTTCTATTTTGGAGAATTTTTGGAGACCTTTTCGATTTACTCTATTTTTCGGATATTTTCAGTGTTTTCGGTGTTTTCCCAGATCTGATATTTTTATCTGGATATTTTTCTTTTCCTTTTTTCTTTCTTTTTCCATTTTCTCCACCACTACTTTTTTCCTTTCTCCTTTCCTTTTCTGTTCTTTTTCTTTTTCTTTTTCCCTTTTTTCTCCTCCACACAAACCCCCCTTAAATATTTTTCCTCCTTATCTTTTCTTTTACTTCTTCTTTCTTCTTTCTTTTTCCTTCTTCTACCCGGGCCAGACGCAGCGCCTCCTCTCCTCCCTTTCTCTCTCTCTCTCTCTCTCAAAACTCTCTCTCTTACAATCTCCCTATCTTTCTTTAAATTCTTTCTTCTCCTCTTCCATACCCCCATTTACTCTCCAATTTTCCCAAACACCCCTCTTCCTACCAAATCCACCATCATCATCACCAAGACCCGGCTCCTCCCCTCACCACCTCCGGCGGCGGCGACTCCACCCCCCACCGGCCACCACTCCCCCAACCACCTCCCCTCTCCTCCAATCTTCTCCCTCTCCAAATTTCATCACCTTCACCATCTCTCTCATCACCATTTAGATCCACCATCTCCACCACTTCCACCATCCTCTCCATCACTACACAACCACCACTTTCATCTCCACCTCCTCCACCATCTTCATCTCCACCTCCTCTTCAATTTCTCAAGACCATACCACCTCCTTCAACTTCTCCCCCACAATCACCACCTTCCACCACCAAACTCTCCCGGTTCTCCTCCTTCCCGGCGGCGCGCGGCCAACGCCGCCACCCAAGGCCGACTGACCGTGGGACAGACCTGGGCCCACGGCCGCCTGGCCGTGAGCCAAGCCCATCCTCTTCTCTTTCTCCTGAAATTTTCTATATATATATATATATATATTATTCTCTATACTATCCTCTCTCTTATTCTCTCTAAATAATTATATTTTTTAATATATTGGTGGCACGTGCACATATTCCTAGGATTTCAGATTTTGCGACATTTTTCAAAAACTTTTAGGCGAGTGTTCTTGCTTTTCTTGGTACCCCACTTCGACGGGCGTCGTATTGTATTTTCTAGGATTTATATTAGATTTTCTGGGACTGTGTATTTGTATCGGTGGATTTATATCTGTTTAGTGGACATATAGAATTGTACTAATGTGTTGTGCTTGTACCAATATGGGTGTGTACATGTGTACTGTGGACATGTATATGTATCGATGCAATGAATGATTATAATAGCATAATCTAATACCTGTTCATATATATAATGTGATATCTATTTTATTATCATGTGTGGCCGACCCTTTATGGTCGTCTAGCCTCCGGGCTCGCTACTCAGCCTCTGGGCCCTATCAGCCGCCCGGCTCGACACTCAGCCTCCAGGTTTCACCAGTCCACGGATAGTCTAGTTATGACTATGTTTATATGTGTGCTTGTGTGTGCTAACGTTATTTTATACAGGTACCTACTTGGCCCTCTGGACCTATTAGACCTTATGCTCTCTCTTATGCCTACTTCCTCGAAAGAGGGAGTGCGTTCAGACCCTCAGGTCTTTCAGCCCCGCCTGGTATGCGAGTCTAGCACTCAGCGCTTTATCGCTAACTCTATCTGAGTGTAGTTACGCCGTGAGCGATAACTATACGTAATCGTGACTTCGCCACGAGCGGTAACTATGCCGACCGTGATAGCATTTAGCGCTGTGCTTAGCTCCGCTTGATTGTTCGCTTGTCTGCTTATCAACTTTATTTCCATCTTGCTCAGCCTTCGCCTTCACCACTCTGCTGATAGCTCAGTTATTGCCTATTATATGTGCGTGTTTGATACTGACACTTCTGCAGGTACTTACTCTGCCTTCGGGCCCATTAGCCCTTTGGGCTCTTGCCCACTTTCTCGAAAGAGAGATTGCGTTCAGACCGTCCGGTCTTTTAGCTATGCCTGATGGGCGGACCTAGCACTCTGCACTTGCCGCTAACTCTATTCGAGCATAGTTACACCGTGAGCGCGGCTTCGCTACACACGGTAGTATAACATTCATACGCTCGCTCTGTCGTGTGCGTTTAGTCGTACCGCGAGCGGTAACCACGTCGAGCGTGATGGCATTTAGTGTTGTACGTTAGCTTCGCTTCAGCTCTACTTAGGTCCTGTTGGATGTTCGCTTGCTTGCTTTCCCGCTTGTCTGCTTGATAATTCAACTATTATTCTTTTTCTAATAGTTGTGAAGAGTTTGAAATTTTTACTTGAACTGTTTTCTAAAACTGTATCGTTTTTCTGTATTCGTACCGATCCCTTATATTAGTATCATTTTTCTATATTTATACCGGTCCCCTGTATCGGTACTATTTTCCTGTATCGTAATATACAATAGTAATATCTACTGTGTTTGTTACCTGACATGCTATTACTTGACACCTGACACCTGCATGCTATCACCTGATACCTACATGTTATTACTTGTCACCTGCTTGTTATCACTTGCCATTTAACTCTTGACTTGTGATTATTATATTACGGGAACCCTGTAACTGCTATCGTGTATTATATACAGCGACATGTATCCCCAGTACTTATATACTCATGTTACTCCTGTAACTCCTGAACCTATCATGCTCCTGCTATTTCCATAAATTGATAATTATATAATAAATTATAAAAAAGATAAATTACATCGGGTAAGGGGGAATCTGATGGACTTCAAGTAGTGATATGTTTACAATGGTATTAGTTATGTTATGTAACTAAAACTTTCGATTCTACCTGAGGACCTCCAGGTGTTCCGAGGGAAGCGCTGGCTGCCCTCCTGTTATATTCCTGAATGGGCATAATATAAGACCCACCTCTTGTACATCTTGCGGCAGGTTTCGTATCCCAGCAACAAAATATCCTGGGCCGTGGTCCAGGGTATGCACGGGACCTACTGTAAACATAACATGTTAGCTCCGCTTTAGCTGGCTTAGCTCCAATTGATTATTCGCTTGTCTGCTCGCTGACTTTATTTCTACCTTGATCAGTCTTCGAGCTTCACCATTCTATTGATAACTGAGTTATTACCTGTTATATGCATGTGTTTGATATTAACATTTATGCAGGTACTTACTCTGCCTTCGAGCCTATTAGCTCTTTAGGCTCTCGCCCACTTCCTCAAAAGAGGAAGTGCGTTCAGACCGTCGGGTCTTTTAGCTACACCTGGTAGGTAGACTTAGTGCTCAGCACTTTTTCGCTAACTCCGTTCGAGCGTAGTTACACCATGAGCGTGACTTTGCCTCGCGCGATAGTATAGCGTTCATATGCTCGATCCGTCGCATGCGTTTAGCCGTGCCGCTAGCGGTAACCATGTCGAGTATGATGGCGTTTAGAGCTGTACGTTAGCTTCGCTCCAGCTCTACATAGCTACTCTTGGATGTTTGCTTGCTTACTTACCCGCTTGTCTGCTTGATAATTCAACTAGTATTTTTTTCTTGATAGTTGTGAAGAGTTTTCAAATCTTTACTTGAATTGTTTTCTAAAACTGTATCATTTTTCTGTATTCGTACTGATCCCCTGTATCAGTACCGTTTTCTTTATTCATATCGATCCCCTAAATCAGTACTATTTTCCTGTATCGTAATATACGATAGTGATATCTACTGTGTTTATTACCTGACATGTTATTGCTTGACACCTGACACCTGCACGTTATCACCTGATAACTACATGTATTATTTGTCACCTGAGTGTTATCACTTGTCATGTTTAACTCTTGACTTATGATGATCATATTACCGGAACCAACCTATCATGCTCCTGCTATTCCCATAAGTTGATAATTACATAATAGACTATAAAAAGGACAACTTACATCGGGTAAGGGAAAAACTGATGGACTTCAAGCGGTGAATATGTTTACAGTGATATTAGTTGTGTTGTACAACTAAAACTTTCGGTTCTACCTGAGGGCCTCCAGGTGTTCCGAGGGGAGCGTTGGCTCCATACCTCCTATTATATTCCTGAATGGGCATAATATAATATAAGACCCACCTCCTGTACACCTTACGGCAGGTTCCGTACGCCAGTAACGGAACATCCTGGGTCGTGGTCCAGTTTATGCACGGGACCCACTGTAAATATAACATGCTGGTTTCATCATTAGTGTGTATTGAGATGCTAGGGCACATACCTAGATATATGGATAGGATGAGTAGTAATAATAATAAATGTTAATCGATAATTCGTTGTGTTGTTTTACAATTCGGGTCATATATACTCGGATTACGGTGACATGAGACATAAGGTATATAGATGAGGGTTTCCTTGTTTGGATTGTTCCTTCGATGCACTTGTCTCATGAAGCCGTAAACTGAGCCTGTACAACTAGTTTTGCCTATATTCGATTTTATTCAGTCTTATCAGTTTTATATTGTTTTCTTTATTTAGGAGACAACTCGGGTTATATAAACTCAGGATACATTAAAGTGAGGTATAGTGTATATATATGAGGGTTTCCTTTTTTGGATTATTCCTTCGACGTACTCATCTCACGGATCGGTAATTTGAGCTTATATAACTGATTTTGCCACATTTACTTTACTTGTTACCTTATTGTCTGCTCATGCATGCATGTACTCACAACACGATTTTCAGTACACGATCTTTGACTCAGATTTATTGATACACGTTTGCTTATCTATGCATGTCACTTGGCACTCATCTTGCCACTCGTTGGGGAATTCTGACTCTCCTGGACCTGCATGTTCAGATCTTGGAGCTTGAACTGTGATGGACTTCCTGGTGATCAGAGTTGCGCAGCGGTAACGTCGTAGATCAGCAGTTGACCTATCAGGTATTTTTAGAAGTGATATGCTGTAAAGTTAGCATCTAGAAAAATAGCATTCAGGACTCGTCTCGGTTATTATGAATTCTTGATCATGTTCTTCAGAGTAACAACGCCTAGCAGACTTTATGGATTTGATGGACCACGGACCCCGCTAGCCTCGCCAAGTGAGTTATGTTCTAGCCACGCGAGCTCAACCAGGTGTGAGCTTTGCTGCACCCTGATGCCTAGAATTTAGAGATGAAATCACCTAGAGGGGGTGAATAGATGATAATGCTAATCAATTTAAAAATTATGATGCAACGATCACCCGAAACAAGACTAGAAGCCGAATACCCCGTGAAGGGCTCTGAACTCCTTCCTCGTGATTCCTCTAGATAAGAGTTTGAGGTGCGCAATGCAATCTTGTTGTGTGAGTATTGATCGACAATATAGCAATGATTATGAAGCAAGTAAATATAGCAATGAATATAAAGCAAGTAAATGAAGCAAGTAAACCAATCGCAAACACTGAGATTTGTTCCGAGGATCGAGCACCCAGCTCTACGTCCCTGCCTTCACCCAGAAGGATTTCCAACCACTATAACTTTCACAAAGAGCTATAACCACACCGGAGTACCCAACTCCTCAATCACACTCCTCTAGTCCAGAGGTAGTGGAGCCACAAATATAAGAATCTCTTGGTGATCAAAAGACCACAAACTCTCTTTTGAAAAACCCTTTTCCCTTACAAAAACCCTATAGAACAATGTGTAGGATTGAAACTCAAGTATTGTAAGTGAAAAAGAAAATGAAACTTAAGAGAGTTTTGAATCAAAAACTTCAGTAAAGAGAGAGATTTTTCAGCACAAAAATAGAGAACAAAAACTCTTTTGAAGGCTTTAAACTTGAATATTTTTGCAAATGCTTGTTGTGAAAACTTCAACTCTAAACATCCCTATTTATAGGATAAGGGTAGGGATAAAAGAGTAAACAATTATAATAAGTAATTAGGAAATTTCTGACCAAAAACCATCCCCTAAATTCGTTTAGAGAGAAAACACACGTTTAAAAACGTGTTAAATCAACTAGCCATTAAGGCTGAAATCAAGCCACGGTCGACCGGCCGGTCGACCGGGTTTTCAAAAAATTTAGCCGTTGCCGGCTCACGGTCGACCGCCCGGTTGATCGAAACAAACAGAGAGTTGGTGACTTTCAGTCGGCCGAAGGTCGGTCGACCGAAATGGGGTCCGTTCGACCGCCCGGTCTACCGGGAGACGTGCACACATGCACGCACCCAAACGGTCAGATTTCCGGTCGACCGGTCGGTCGACCGATCTGACCTGAAACAAAGCCGGTCGACCACCCGATCGACTGCAGCAGACCAAAAGCTGATTTTTGGAAAAGATTTTGAAGAGATCTTGATAGTTTTCAAAATAGTTTTGATCAAGACTAGGTATAATACACAAGATGGAGTTCGTAAGTAATAAACTATATTTAAAAATATTTTGTATATATATATAGAAGAAACTTTTAGAAACGACATGTGCACAAAAACTTGTGTGTAGGAATTTGAGCTTCAAACCTATTCACTATTCTTTAACAAACTATAAAACAAAAAAAATAATGAAGTCTCTGAGCCACAATGAAATCTTTGAGCCATGCTAGAGCTTTCTCTTCTATGAACACTTCCTCTTACGCCATTTGCCCTATTAGCACCATAAATCTTGAAAACCTTGCAATAGCTAAGAAATAGCCATCATGATTTGTACTAACCTGAAACTCATTCTAAACAACTTATTAGTACCATATAGCTCTTATGTGTTTTGTTATCGTCAAAACTTTAAACAAATGGAGAGTGTAACTTTTTGGCCAACAATCTCCCCCTTTTTGATGATTACAAAACAAATAGGCTATATCAACAAGATATAAAAGAGAGGTAAAAACTCCCCCTCAAATAATGCATTATTTAAACTAGTATAAAATAAGTTTTCATGAGATAACACAAAACATCAATAAAACACTTAATCAAAACAAATATTTCTCCCCCTTTTTGTCATACATCAAAAAGGGATAAATTAGCAAGAAAAACTTTCTTATTCAATAACACAAACATTAAGTTCACCACATATAAAAGAAAATCTATTATAGTCAAGTAGTTTAGTGAAAATATCGGCAAGTTGCAAATCGGAAGAAATATAATCAATCTCAATATCACCTTTCTTAAAATGATCTCTAAGAAAGTGATATCTAATCTCAATGTGCTTGGTCTTACTATGTTGATTTGCATTCTTGGTCATATGAATAGTACTAGTATTATCACAAAATATTTTTATATGATCATAATGCAAATCATAATCAAGGAGAGTATGTTTCATCCAAAGGACTTGTGCACAACAAGCCCCCGCCGCAACATACTCCGCCTCGGCAGTTGAGAGGGCTACTGAATTTTGTTTCTTAGAAGACCATGAAACAAGACAATTACCAAGAAATTGACATGTTCCACTAGTACTCTTTCTATCCACTCTACAACCCGCATAGTCGGCATCCGAAAAACTCGTCATTGAAAAATCTCCGATTTTCGGATACCAAAGATCCATTCCAATAGTGCCCTTAATATAACGAATGATGCGGTTTACCGCAATTAAATGAGATTCTTTAGGACACGATTGGAATCTAGCACAAAGACACACACTAAACATGATATCCGGCCTACTAGCCGTTAAATACAACAAACTATCAATCATGCTTCTATATAACTTAATATCAACACACTTACCTTGGTCATCCTTATCAAGCTTGGTGGTAGTTGCCATGGGAGTGTTGCAAATTTTTGAACCTTCAAGTCTAAATTTCTTGATGAGTTCCTTAGAGTACTTGGCTTGACATATGAATATCCCATCATACATTTGCTTGATTTGAAGTTCAAGGAAATAATTCAATTCACCCATTAATGACATCTCAAATTCACGTTGCATACACTGTTCAAACTCCTTACAAAGAAACTCATTAGTAGAACCAAAAATTATATCATCAACATATATTTGCACTATAAGAATGTCAATATAAACATGCTTAGTAAATAAAGTTTTGTCTACTTTGCCTTTAACAAAATCATTTGAAAGAAGAAAACTAGAAAGCCTTTCATACCAAGCTCTTGGAGCTTGTTTTAAACCATACAAAGCTTTATCAAGTTTAAAAACAAAATTTGGATGAACATGATCTACAAAATCGGGAGGTTGTTCAACATAAACTTCTTCATTAATAAAACCATTTAAAAATGCACTCTTTACATCCATTTGAAAAAGTTTAAAATTTTTAAAAGATGCAAAAGCTAGTGTAATCCGTATGGCTTCAAGCCGTGCTACGGGTGCAAAGGTCTCCTCAAAGTCGATTCCTTCAACTTGAGTGTAACCTTGGGCCACTAACCTAGCCTTATTCCTAATAACATTTCCTGACTCATCCATCTTGTCCCTAAAAATCCACTTAGTACCAATTATTGGTCTATCGTGGGGTCTAGGAACAAGGTGCCAAACTTGGTTGCGCTCAAATTGATTGAGCTCTTCTTGCATAGCTAGCAACCAATATGAGTCACCCTCGGTTTCGAGGATGTTTTTGGGTTCAAAATGAGAAATGAATGCAAAATTACCACACAATTCATGGAGTTTGGAGCGAGTTGTTATCCCTTTAGATACATCACCTATGATGAGATCCTTGGGATGATTTGTAGCGTATCTCCAATCTTTAGGAAGTGGTTGAGAGTTTTTCACTTCATCCTTTTGAACTTCACCAATGGGTTCTTGCTTGTCTTCTTGAATGGGTGAGTCCTTCAAGGAAATTTTCTCCATGTTCTCACCTAATGAGTCAATTTCTACAACATTCTCAACAATAGTATTAGATTCTTCAAATTTAACATGCATGAATTCTTCAATAGTATGAGAAGATTTATTGAATACGCTATAAGTTTTGCTAGCACTAGATTATCTAACAAATATTGCTTCATAAGCCTTAGCATCAAATTTACACAAGTTATCTTTAGTGCTTAAAACAAAACACTTGCATCCAAAAACTTTAAAGTATGAAACATTTGGTTTTCTTAAGTGATAAATTTCAAAAGAGATTTTGAAAGTATTTTTATACAAATAAATATGGTTAGATATGTAGCATGCGGTGTTTACGGCCTCAGCCCATAAATATTGAGGGAGCCCATATTTACTTATCATAGTCCTAGCCATTTCTTGAAGAGTTCTATTCTTCCTTTCAACTACTCCATTTTGTTGTGGAGTTCTAGAACATGACATTTCATGCTTAATTCCCTTTTCATCACAATAAGTCATGAAGAGTTGGTTAACAAACTCACCACCTCTATCACTTCTTATTTTTAAAATTGAAAATCTTTTTTCTTTTTCAACCCTTTTTCGAAAAATTTTAAAATGCAAAAACGTTTGATCTTTGTGTTCCAAAAAGAAAACCCAAGTGAATCGAGAAAAATCATCAACTAAAACAAAAACATATCTACTTCCATTTAAGCTTTTAGTTTTAGTTGGTCCAAAAAGATCCATGTGAATTAATTCTAATGGTCTAGTTGACATGATATCCTTGATTGGTTTGAAAGAAGACTTGGTTTGTTTCTCAAGTTGGCATGCACCACAAATGCGCTCTTTTTCAAACTTCAAGTAAGAAATACCCTTCACCAATTCTTTAGAATTAAATCGAGCAAGGTGATCAAAGGATGCATGTCCTAATCTTCTATGCCAAAGCCATGAAATCTCATCAAAAGCATTCAAGCATTTAGTAGAACAATCCAAATTAAGCATGTCAATAATATAGACATTATTTTTACGAAATCCGGTGAGAATACAATCATTGGTTTTATAATCAAAAATTTTGCAAGAAGAATCATCAAACACAACTTTAAGACCACGATCACAAAGTTGACTTATACTAAGCAAGTTATGTTTAAGTCCATCAACAAGAACAACATTTTCTATTAAAGGAGATGCACCAATTTGAATGTTACCTATACCGATGATGGTGCCCTTGGAGTCATCTCCGAAGGTGACGGTGCCACCTTCAACGACCTTGATAGGGTTGTGAAGTTGTTGATCTCCCATGTCATATGCCTTGAACAACCACTATCAAGGTACCACCGCTCCTTACGTCTTGGAGCCTTAGTGTGTACCTACATCAAATAATTTAAGACTTGATTTCGGTACCCATATTTTCTTGGGTCCTAAAGAGTTAGTGTCACGAACCCACACAAGATTATTTGTCCTATTTATATGATCATAGCAAAATTTAGCTAAATGGCCATTCCGACCACAATAA
Source organism: Agave tequilana (assembly GCA_038442645.1). Lineage (NCBI taxonomy): Eukaryota > Viridiplantae > Streptophyta > Magnoliopsida > Asparagales > Asparagaceae > Agave > Agave tequilana. The sequence goes on from JAVJIF010001455.1 coordinate 66,567, forward strand.
GTGCATCTATAAATTCTTCCATATTTAAATGCATAATGAGTGTGTGACTTACGAACATGTGGATTGTGAGCATAAGTAGTTTTAACATGAGTGTCATGTGAAGTGTTGGCATGATGAGCATGAGAATTTTTAGCATGAGTTGTTTTATTATTTTTAGCATGTGGAGTGTACAAATGCTTCTTTGAAAACATTTCCTCTAATTTATTAGTATTAAAAGCACATTCTTTTAAAACATTTTCAAAATCATTGATTTTAGTTTTTAACAAGAATAATTCATTTTCATCGATTTTTGGAAATTTAGCTTTACAAGCAACTTTATAAGCATCAAACTCTCTTTTTGTTGAAATGAGATTTGAAGAAAGTTCATCCTTTTCTTTAAAAGAAATAGCAAGTTGATTTTTAAGCATCTCAATTTCCTTTTTCAATTTAGAACATTCTACCTTTTTTATCATCAAAATTTTTAGAAAGTTCAACAAAAGCATGTTCTAACATTTCTCTACTTATTTCATTTTCATCATCAAGTGGTTGAGAAGTTACCTTTGGTGTGTTTGCCATGAAACACATATTTGTCGTGTCGACCTCCTCTTCGGATTCACTTTCCGAATCCCAAGTGGCTTTGTATACCTTCTTTTCAACCGGCCTCTTTTGCTTCAAGGAGGAAGTCATCTTTTTCTTGAAATCGGGACAATCGGCCATGATGTGTCCGGGTTTCCGACAATTGTAGCATATGATCTTTCTCTCCTCCTTCCCTTCCCATTTCTTTCTATAGTTGAGTTTATTCCTGCGGTACATCCTCTTTACATTTCTCACTAGGAGAGATAGCTCTTCATCCTCTTCTTCATCTTCTTCATCGTCGTAGTTGGTAGAGGAAGACTTGAATGCTATCGACTTCTTCTTTTGAGGTACCGCTTCTTCTCTTGCCTTCTTCTCCATCTCATGAGTCTTAAGGTTTCCAATAAGACTTATGAGATCCATCTCATCTTTATCATTCAACTCCTTTAAGGTGGTAGCTTTGATCTCCCATGACGAAGGAAGAGCACGAATCACTTTGCGCACCTTTTGGTCGTTGCTTATATCATCACCTAGAGATGAAAGAGCATTGGTAATCTTAGTAACTTGGTAATCATAGTATCAATAGACTTATCTTCAAGCATTTTAAAACTTTCATATTGGGAACGCAAGAGATCTATTTTAGCTCTCTTGACTTGTGATGTCCCCTCATGAGTGACCAATAAGTGTTGCCAAATCTCATAGGCGGATTTGCAATGTATAACCCTTGTTAGATCATCCTCATTCAAGGCGGTGAGAAGGGAATTTTGAACCTTAGAATCAGCCTCATATTCCTTATAGGTAAATTCGGACCAAGTGTTCTCCTCACTTTCGGGTCTACTATAAGGCTTGGTCAAGGACTTAGCAACTAGACTACCTAGAGATTGTAGAAAAATAGTCATCCTAACTTTCCAAATGGGGAAGTTGAGTCCATCAAATTTAGAAGGGGTCTTAATGTTGTTGGCCATTTTTACTAGTGTATGAATGAAAGTATGCAAATAGTGATTAGCAAATTTTTAGGATCTCTCTAAGGAGGTGAAGCCAAAAACTAGAGCCCTAACTCTCATACCAATTGAAATCACCTAGAGGGGGGTGAATAGGTGATAATGCTAATCAATTTAAAAATTATGATGCAACGATCACCCGAAACAAGACTAGAAGCCGAATACCCCATGAATGGCTCTGAACTCCTTCCTCGTGATTCCTCTAGATAAGAGTTTAAGGTGCGCAATGCAATCTTATTGTGTGAGTATTGATCGACAATATAGCAATGATTATGAAGCAAGTAAATATAGCAATGAATATAAAGCAAGTAAATGAAGCAAGTAAACCAATCGCAAACACTGAGATTTGTTCCGAGGTTCGAGCACCCAGCTCTACGTCCCCGCCTTCACCCAGAAGGATTTCCAACCACTATAACTTTCACAAAGAGTTACAACCACACCGGAGTACCCAACTCCTCAATCACACTCCTCTAGTCTAGAGGCAGTGGAGCCACAAATACAAGAATCTCTTGGTGATCAAAAGACCACAAACCCTCTTTTGAAAAACCTTTTTCCCTTACAAAAACCCTATAGAACAATATGTAGGATTGAACCTCAAGTATTGTAAGTGAAAAAGAAAATGAAACTTAAGAGAGTTTTGAATCAAAAACTTCAGTAAAGAGAGATTTTTCAGCACAAAAACAGAGAACAAAAACTCTTTTGAAGGCTTTAAACTTGAATATTTTTTCAAATGCTTGTTGTGAAAACTTCAACTCTAAACATCCCTATTTATAGGATAAGGGTAGGGATAAAAGAGTAAACAATTATAATAAGTAATTAGGAAATTTCTGACCAAAAACCATCCCCTAAATTCGTTTAGAGAGAAAACACACGTTTAAAAACGTGTTAAATCAACTAGCCATTAAGGCTGAAATCCAGCCTCGGTCGACCGGGTTTTCAAAAAAATTTAGTCGTTGCCGGCTCTCGGTCGACCGGAACAAACAGAGAGTTGATGACTTTCAGTCGGCCGAAGGTCGGTCGACCGAAATGGGGTCCGGTCGACCGCCCAGTCGACCGGGAGACGTGCACACATGCACGCACCCCAAACGGTCAGATTTCCGGTCGACCGATCGGTCGACCGATCTGACCTGAAACAAAGCCGGTCGACTGCCCGGTCGACCGCAGCAGGCCAAAAGCTGATTTTTGGAAAAGATTTTGAAGAGACCTTGATAGTTTTCAAAATAGCTTTGATCAAGACTGAAAATCACCTAGAGGGGGGGTGAATAGGTGATAAAGCTAATCAATGCACAATTTAAAAATATGATGCAACAATCGCCCAAAACAAGACTAAGAGCTGAATGCCCCGTGAAGGGTTCTGAACTCCTTCCTCCTGATTCCTCGTAAAATGAGTTGGAGGTGCGCAATGCAACCTTATTGTATGGGACGAAGATTGGCAAGATGAATGACAACAAGTGAATATAGCAATGACAATCAAAAGCAAGTAGTAATAGCAATGAAAGTAGAGCAAGAATAAGGAAAAGTAAACCAAACGCAAACACCAAGAATTGTTATCGAGGTTCGAGCACCCAGCTCTACTTCCCCGCCTTCCCCAGAAGGATTCCAACCACTTCTACTATCACAAAGATGTCACAAATACACCGGAGTACCCAACTCCACAATCTCAAGTACAAGTTCTCTCTTGGTAGTCAAAAGACCACAAACTTTCTCTTTCAAAATTCTCTTCCTTACAAAGGTCCTTAGAGAACAATGAGTAGGAATGAAGCTCTTGTGTGCAAAGAGAAAAGAAAATGAAATCAGAGAATTCTTGAAAGCACTTCAGAAAATGAGAGAGAATTTCAGCACAAAACCAAGAAACCAAGTCTTTTTGAAAGCCTTAAACTTGTGGAAATTTTGATAATTTTTTTTGTAACCAAACTCTCCCTAAACACCCCTATTTATAGGAGAGGGCTAGGGTTTAGATATTAAACATATTTAAGGCTAATCAGAAAGTATTAAAACCAAAACATGTCACTTAAACACACTTAAGTGAGAAAAGGACAAAAATAAACCAGCTCAGAAAACTAGCCGTTACTGTTCAAACGGCTAGTCCGGTCGACCGCCCGGTCGACCGCTAGTTCAAAAGAATTAGCCGTTGCAGGCTGACGGTCGACCGTGCCGGTCGACCCAAACAAACAGAGAGCAAAGTGTTACAATCAGGCAGGTCTCGGTCGACCGTCACGGTCGACCATGAAACGTGCACACTGATACGTGCATTTGCCAGAACCTCGGTCGACTCGGGCGATCGACCGGCAAAGCCTGACATAGGCATGGTCGACTCGGGCGGTCGACCGGCTCAGGCCAAAAATCAAGTTTCAAACAGAATTTTGAGGAGATGAATATTTTTATCAAAAGATGTTTTAAATAGGAATAAGTATAAAACATAAATATGGATTTACAGGCAGAGGATTTTGTATCAAAATATTTTTGTATAATTTATATGAATTAAACTTAGAAATAAGATGTGCGCAAAAACGTGTGTGATAGAGCTTCAAACCTATTCACTATTCTTTAACAAAACTCTAAACTAAAAACAATCTAATAAATTATCTTGAGCAATCTTGAAGTCTTGAGCCATGCAATGCCTTGCTAGAGCCTTCTCTTCTATGTTCCTTTCTTGATGTGCAAAAAGCCTTCTTTGCTTTATGAACCTAGAATTTCTTGCAATAGCTAAGCAATGGTCTCCAAATATGGTACTAACCTGAAACTTATCTTAAACAAACTAATTAGTACCAAATAGCTCTTATTTGTTTTGTTATCATCAAAACTCTAAATAAATGGAGAGTGTAATCTTTTGGGCCAACAAAGACTAGGTATAATACACAAGATGGAGTTTGTAAGTAATAAACTATATTTAAAAATATTTTGTATATATATATATATAGAAGAAACTTTTAGAAACGACATGTGCACAAAAACTTGTGTGTAGGAATTTGAGCTTCAAACCTATTCACTATTCTTTAACAAACTATAAAACAAAAAAAATAATAAAGTCTCTGAGCCACAATGAAGTCTTTGAGCCATGCTAGAGCCTTCTCTTCTGTGAACACTTCCTCTTACGCCATTTGCCCTATTAGCACCATAAATCTTGAAAACCTTGCAATAGCTAAGAAATAGCCATCATGATTTGTACTAACCTGAAACTCATTCTAAACAACTTATTAGTACCATATAGCTCCTATGTGTTTTGTTATCATCAAAACTTTAAACAAATGGAGAGTGTAACCTTTTGGGCCAACAAGAGATGTGTTACTCGTTGGCTTCGCCAAGTGCGAGTCTCACAGAGCGTTAACTCCGCCACACCCCAGTGCTTAACGCCTGATCCTGTGTTACACAATGACCCCACCTGGGCCTGGCTTTGCTCATGGCTAGTTCTGTCAGTTTTAGCACTCTAGCCTCATTTCTCGGATTTCTCCCGTCTAACATATTTTCATGGATTTAGTGAATCGGGTTTTCTCGTTGCATTTGAACCAACTTGTCATAATCTTTATTAATGATTTATTTGACCAACCTTGCAGGACTTGGGTATCCTCTAGATATTTAATTTACAGTCGGGTTATTATTCAGAGGGAAGTTATTATAAGTTCTTTAGTTATACTTTTCAGAGTAATTGACGCCCAACATCCAAAACTTGTTATTATCAGTTTGTTCTTCATTCATATATCTATGATCAGTTTATCGAGTTTTCTTTATCTACGATATTATTGTCTACTTCGAGAGTGATAGAGAATATGCAGAATATCTAGTAATCTTATTACAGACTCTTCGTTGGGAACAGCTTCACACTCAGCAGAGTAAGTATAAAGTTTTCAACAGGTAAGTATCGTATTCTTGGGTTTCGTCATTTCAGAAAGAAGTAATCTCCTTGATTCTAGTAGAAATTCAGATAGATAGTTTGGCCAGTTCTGAAGTGAGCTCATTTCATATTATTCAGAGTGGGTCAGTTTATAAAAATTTTGACAGATAATTATATGAGAAAGATAGTTCGGCTACACGGTATTCCAGTTATTATTATGTTAGATAAAGACATGAGATTTAGATTGCAATTGTGTTAAAGTCTTCAGAGAAGTTTAGAGACTCTTCTTATATTCATCTTAACTTATCTCTCTCAGACAGACCGGGCAATCCAATTGGATCATTCAGATTCCTATTTATCTTCGTCAGGCAGAATACTCTTATTAACAGTTGTCATATCTGTATTGATATGGTACTACCCGAAGTTTTATATGGCAGAAAATGCAAAAGACGTCTAAGTCTCGAGTCTATTGAGTTGTCAGTTATGAGCATTATCCTTAGTTATTCATATCTTAATTGGTATAATTCCCGTCCCGATCTTTTCTGTGTTCATTTTCCCCTTATCGAAATTTCGAGGACGAAATTTTTGTAAAGTGGATGGAATGTAACACCTCATTCCCGGAATACGTATTATGATTTTTTATCATATTTTTCAATTTAGCTCCCTGTATTTGTTTTTAGTTTATGATTGTTTTTATCACTGTTTGGTATAAGATTTGGATTTTCAGACTCAGAGTCAACCTTAATCTGAGCCAGGGACCCGATCGCAGTGTACTGAGTGATTTGACCTTTCTAGTAGTCATATTTGATCGGTTTCAGCTTCAAACACTTTTTCTAATATTTTAGATTTTTTATGAGTTTCTGAAATTTTTTGAATTAAATTGCAAAATCTTCAAAATAAGTATTGACTGGTATCACCGATCGATTCTCAGATTTTTAATTTAGAGTTAAAATTTAAAAACCTACTTTCATATTATTCCTCAAAATCATGTTTTTTTATCTTAATGCATTTTTGGAGATTTTTCTGAATTTATCAAAATTCGACAGGATTTGGTTATCCAGTATCACTAGTTGATTCTAGGATTTTTAATTTGAAAATAACATTGAATTTCTTGAATCCAATTTCATAATATACCTTAATATAGTATTTGCTATTTTTGAGAATTTTTGGAGACCTTTTTGGGTTACTCTATTTTTTGAATATTTTCAGTGTTTTCCCAGATACAGAATTTTTATCAGGATATTTTCTTATTTCCTTTTCCTTTTTCTTTCTTTTTCCATTTTTCTTCACCACTACTTTTTTCCTTTCTCCTTTTCTTTTTCTTTTTCTTTTACCCTTTTTCTCCTCCACACAAACCCCCTTAAGTATCTTCCCTCTTATCTTTTATTTTCCCCCTTCTTTCTTCTTTCTCTTTCCTTCTTTCTTTTCCTTCTTCTCCCCTGGTCAAATGCAGTGCCTCCTCTCCTCCCTCCCCCCCCTCTCTCTCAAAATTCTCTCTCTCTCTTACATCTCGCTCTATTTCTTTAAATTCTTTCTTCTCCTCTTCCATACCCCCTATTTACTCTCAAATTTCCCTAAACACTTATCTTCCTTCCAAATCCACCATCACCATCACAAAGACCCAGCTCCTCCCCTCACCACCTCCGGCGACGGTGGCTCCACCTACCACCAACCACCACTCCCCCAACCATCTCCCCCTCTCCGAATTTCATCACCATCACCATCTCTCTCATCACCACCTAGATTTACCATCTTCACCACTTCCACCACCATCTCCACCACTAGAGCACCAAAACCTTCATCTCCACCTCATCGACCTTCATCTCCTCGACCTTCATCTCCTCCACTTCCTCTCCAATTTCCCAAGTCCATAGCCACTTCCTTCAACTCCTCCCCCACAACCACCACCTTCCACCACCAAACTCCCCCGAACCTCCTCCTTACCGGCGGCGCACACCCAGCGCCGCCAACCACAGCCGACTGGCCGTGGGCCAGACCTGGGCCCATGGCCACCTGGCCGTGAGACAAGCCCAGGCCACAGCTTGCCTGGCATGCTACCCCTTTTCTCTCTCCTGAAACTTTTCTATATATATATTATTCTCTCTCCTCTCCTCTCTTATTCTCTCTCTCTAAATAATTATATATATATATATATTAATATATTGGTAGCACGTGCACATATTCCTGGAATTTTGAATTTTGTGACATTTTCTGAGGACTTTTAGGCGAGTGTTCTCGCTTTTCTGGGTACCCCGCTTCGACGGGCGTCGTATTGTATTTTCTGGGTTTTTTACTGTATTTCTGGGACTGTGTATTTGTAATGGTGGATTTGTATCTGTTTAGTGGACATGTAGAATTGTACTGATGTGTTGTGTTTGTACTAGTGTGGGTGTGTACATGTGTACTGTGGACATGTATCTGTATCAATGCGACGAATGGTTGCAATATCGTAGTTTAATACCTGTTCAATATATGCTATGATATCTGCTCTATTATCATGTGTGGTCGACCCTTCGTGGTCGTTACTCAGCCTCCAGGCCTTCTACTCAGCCTCCAGGCCCTATCAGCCTTTGGGTTCTACACTCAGTGTAGTTTGTCTAAAAATCACTGAAGACAAGTCATCAGATAATCCATGCTTCAGACGCGAGGCTAATCAAAGCCACTCGTGCAATGCCAAGACGCAGGGCTCGAAACTTGTGCCTCATCACCCCTCCAATTCCAAGATGCAGGGCTTGAAGCCCGCGTCTCAGCACCACTTCAATGCCAAGACGCAGAGCTTGAAGCCTGTGTCTCAGACGCAAAGCTCGAGGCATGTGTCTAGCATCACATCAATGAGGGAACACAGAGTTTGAGGCTCGCGTTTCAACACTACAGCAATGTTCAAACACGGAGCTCGAGGCCCGCTTCCATCATCATTTCAACGGCTAAACGCATAGCTCAAGCCCGTATTTCAACTGCAGAGGAGCCTTGCATCTCAGATAACTACCCTCATTACTGGGTCAAGTATTGCACACGTAATGAGGGAAGTTAACCCCCATTATGGAAGGTTTTTTAGGGGACACTTTAACCCCTAGAACCCCTATAAATAGCTAGAGACGCTATTGAAAAAGGTCAGAATCTTCAGCTGAGGAATACTTATAAAGAGTTAAACTTCTCTACCAACTTGCTGAGTTCAAGTTATTGTCTAAGTCTCTTTGAGATTTCATTGGATAGCAGTTGTGCTACTCTATCTGTGATCTAAGGAGAAGAATTGCAGAAGAGCTCGACGTTCACCCGGTCAATGGAAAATAAGAATCACTTTCTATCGCTACACAAAGAACTCAACCTTAAACAAGGAGAATATCTGAGTTTGAGTGTTTTCTCTCTCTTGTAGTTGGATTTTGACTTATTGTAATCTTTCATTGATTAAAGAAAAATTTGCAATACTTTCAACTTTCCTCCCCGTACAAGAGATGGCGACTCCGCTGAGGACTACTTTCTCCACTGATGAGCAACTTGTGGCGCAAGGTGACGTCACCTTTATGGAAAAAACGATCGAGTCACTTGTCGTGGAATTCGACCAGGCAAAGTATGAGGAGTTCCTCTCTTCTACCTCCAAAAGCCCCAGGTGGCGCGGCAATACCGCAGGGTCTCCTCAGAGATCCGCTCCCAAGTATCTTCGGAGACTTCCCTGAAGATGGCTTGCGCAAACAGAGCCATTTTTTGTCGCATCGCGCGTGTGGCCCACGTCAACGTTTCCCACGAGACCCGCAAGGCCAACGTCGTCGAAGGCCAATCTTGCCATGCCCCTACTCTTAACATTCCTCAGTTCCAAGTTACCAGGGGTTCCCAATAACCCGTAGGCGTAACCAGAATGCTGAACGCCGACAAAGGCGTCGCAACCGTCGACAACAGATGGAAGAGGCCAGAAAAACCATCTGTCCAACAGATACAGGACGCAAGGCTCAGGCCCGCGTCTCTTCTAAACTGCATCGGACGCGTGAAGTCTGCGTATGGGTACCAAAACACAAAGCTGAAGAGGCTTACGTTTCTGAGACCCTACCTCACAATGCGAGGTTCAGCAATGCGAGGTTCATATCTCTCCTCAAAAACATAAGACCCGCGTCCCGCGAGGCTCATGAAGTCCGCGTTTCTCAATTGTCGCCAGATAAGCGCGACAATCAGCAACGCGAGGTTCGCATCTCTTCTCATCAGAGGCACGAGACCCGCGTCTCAAAGCCAAAATGCGAGGGCCGCATCTGCACCACAGATCGTGAGCTTCGCGTCTTCGAACCTTGCGCCCCTGAGACTTGCATCTCGGAGTTGCGATGCAAAGTTAACATTTGCTCTCCAACGGCCAAAGTCAGAAGGGAGCTAAAAAGTCCTCATCCTCAGAGACTCGACGCTGGTCTCTTCGATCCCCCTTCGACGGATCTAAGGAACTACTTGACGAAGAAGAGGAGTGTTCAACAAATCACTCCACGATGCTACTGTGAACGGCTCTTCACAGCGGTGCTCTCTGAATGCCACTGCAGCTCGCATGTAAGCAAACAGTCAGTGTTCAACCGGTTATCATCTACGTCAGTCTCCCACTCGGCCAAAAGGCATCGCTCTCGCACAAGGAGAACCTTCTCTGATGCAGAGTACCATGAAATTACTGCGAATATGGTGAGTCCAAGTACTACGCCAAGTAAAACTAAGGAGAAGCAGCCAATAGTCAGCTCCGACGAGTCTGACACCGAGCTGGAAGGAGTGTACCGGCATATCCGCACTCGAACTGGTGTAACAGCCCCAGAGGACTACAGTGGCCTAACCCAGGGCATTGAAGCAAGTGAGTCACAACTCTGCCATCGCGGAGTCACAGGCCTCGAACTCTTCCGTATAGAAAGAAGCCTTCGCGTATATGGCAGAGAGTCCTGAGGAAATGGCCAGGCACTTTGAACAGCAAGCCCAAGTCCAGAGGGAACAGATCAATATGATTCGCGTCCAACAAGAATCTATCGGCACCCTTAAGCCGATGCTTTCACAATTGCTTGAGGACAAGAAGAAGAAACCAAAGGCCAAGACTCCTCCCAAGAAGTCCAAGGGCAAACGAAAGGAAGGGGAGAGCTCATCTTCTGCATATACTGAAGATAAAGAGCATTCCAACTCTGAGCCATCTAAGCCTCCATCTGAAGAGGAGGTTAATTCAAAGAATGGGAGTACTCATTCTAAAAGGATGAGCAAACTGGAGCAACGTCTTAAGGCCCTCGCCAACCGAAAAGGCCTCCAAGAAGCAGGAGTGGTCCGACCGTACCCGGATGAGTGGGATCTTGTTCTATACCCTCCTAAATTCAAAGCTCTGACCCTACAAGCCTTCGACGGCAAAGGGTCACCGAACACAGCACATATACTACTCCAAGTCCCAAACTAGGAATGTAATATCAAATGATGCCATACTGGCACGTTTATTCATTGGCACCCTTAAAGGGATTACTTTTGAATGGTTCATGAAGCTCCCAGAAGGCTTTATCAAGATCTGAGGTGATATGAAGAAGCTCTTCCTCACCCGTTTCTTCGAAGATGATTCAGAGATTACCATGCCAGCTCTCCTGGCAACAAGGCAACAGAAAGGAAAGCCAGTTAAAGCATTTACGGAGAGAATTCGGAACATGGTACTCTGATGTCTTAGCGGTATGACCCAGTCCACCCGGGTGGAAACATGTCGTCACAATTTGCAAACCTCACTTCTAGCTCAGATAGGGGTAGCTGAAATTCGTACCTGGAAGCAGTTGGTCCAGCAAGACGAACAAGCAGAAGAGATTATCGTCAGGGTTAAGGCAGAGAAAAACAAGCCCAAACCTGAGAAGTCGACAAGGCACGAGCCAGAAGTGTCTTTCTAAGTTAAAAGAAATGACGACACTGGCGATAGAAACAAAGTCTCCCTCTAAGCCCCAACCAACTAGAGGGGGTAGCTCTTTAAACCAGCCGCACGCCAACAAGCAGTACTCCTTCAAGGACGATCATATCGATTCGTTGTTCAAATTACTCAACAAGAGCAACAGACTGAAGTTTCCTGAAGTTAGATGTTTTGAGGAGGTGAGCAAGATCGACAACCCCAATTACTGCTTGTACCACAGGATGCTGGGGCACCCTACCAAAAGCTGTTACATTTTCAAAGACATTCTCCAAGCTTTGATTGATGCGGAGGTGCTCAAGCTCCACCCTGAGCAGAAGAAAGTGACAGCCAATATGACGTCTTTCTTTCAGTTAGGGGTATAGCCTCCAACGCGAGCCGGAGTGGTTCCCATCTTGAAAGGGGAATTAAGGGTAGTCAATACAGATCCACACCACCAGCCGGAGAAAGGTCTCGTACCTATTCCTACTCCTCAAGGAGAGTTCATGTGGGTTCATCTTGACCTCGTGGAAGGCCAGCAGTGGACTACTGTTACCTGCAGGAAGTCCAGGGGGAAAGAAAAAGCTTCACCTTGCAATGTAGTGTGTGCTTCCTCTCGGGAAGCAGAAATTGATGTCCCCTCGCTAACTGATTCGGAGGAGGAGACAATCATCCTTACTGCAGAACCAAATGCACTGCTTATGGCAGGGACTCGCTCGGGCCAATCATACTTGAAGAAATATGATGAAATGGTGGCAAATCCACCTGAATCCACCCTAGAGCCAACCAAGCAATCCACGAAGTAACCTGTGGAGAAGCAAAAGGAGTTTTGGTACGCCAAGGCTCTCCCAAAGGACAAAGCGGAAGAATCTTCGAGACCTTAACATCCCGACCAGGATTACCCTCTATGAGCTCCTGAGACTGTCTAAGTCAACAAGGGAAGCTCTGAGAGAAGTCTTAGCTGATGCTGAGGCCTTCATGGCCCGGATTCTAGCTAAACTAGAGGAGAAAGATGAAGAAAACTGTCTCCATGTCTGTCAACATGTCCCCTGCATAACCTTTACTCCGGATGACATGCAGATTAAGGGAAAACATGATAGACCCCCTGTACTTTACAGGGTATATTAGATCATCTAAAGTGAGTCATATTCAGGTGGATCTAGGATCCGCGTTGAGCATTATGCCCCGTCGGGTCATGCAGCACATGAGATTTCTCACTCACCGATTGAGCACCACCCAAACTACCATTTATGGCTCAACGCCAATGGTACGCGCCCAATGGGAAAGATTAAACCCAAGTGCCAGATCGGGGATTTAAGATCTGAGTTGACATGCTATGTAATTGACGTTGACACCTCGTATAATTTGCTGCTGGGATGACCATGAATTCATCACAACTTCAGCATCCTCTCTACTCTCCATCAAGTCGTGAAGTATGTTAACGTAGATGGAAAAGTTCGAATGTTAGTCGCCGAAAGGCATCCGTTTAGGGAAGTCAAGTCCAAAATCGATCCTTTTCGAAAAAGTCGAGTCCAAAACAATGACTTGCGAAGACTCAAAAAGTGAAACTGAACTTCCTCAGTTCTCTCATTACGAGTCAAATATACTCACGATGATGTAGAACGTGAGGTATGACCTAACAAGTGGTCTTGGCTAGAACTTCAGCAAAGAAAGAAGAACACTACTTCGATCTTTCGTTCCAAAAGGGAAAGCCCTAGATTATTATCACCGAACTCGCAGAGGGTTGGGCTATGTGTCAACTCCAACCCTGTCAGCCTCTGAGTCTGAAGGGTTATTACATCATAATCACTCGTCGGGCACGTCATCGTGGGAGTCAGATGTCAGTGTCAGCAACATCTTCAAAGACCTTTCGGTAAATATGGTTTCAACAAGCCACCCGGATGATAGAGATGAAGAAATGATCCAGTTAGATAAAGATCCTTGGATCAAGCACCTAAATACTCTCTGGGATATTCGCTTTGAACAACGTGAACCACCTACAGAGGATAAGACAGCCCAGGTTAATCTGAGAGATGAAGCTAATCCTAAGCCCATCTTTATAAGCAAAAGCTTATCACCGCAGGAGAAGGAAGATCTAATATCTCTCGTGCAAGAGTATATAGATGTTTTCGCCTGGAACTATGAAGATATGCCCGGGCTTGACCCCCAGGTGTCTATGCATCGCCTTAACATCAATCCGGACGCGAGGCCCGCCAAGTAACAGTAATGACGTTCCGTCCAGAGATAATGAAAGCAATCCAGTCGAAAGTCAAGAAGGTTACAGACTCTGGTTTCATCAGGGAAGAACAACACCCTGATTGGGTGGCTAATATCGTCCCCGTCACCAAGAAGAATAGGAAGATCCGAGTTTGCATCGATTTCTGTTATCTAAATGAGGCGTGTCCTAAAGATGAGTTCCTCCTTCCAATCACAGTTGTCATGATCGACAACATGTGTGGGTTTGAACGGATGTTCTTCATGGACGGATTCTCTGGATACAATCAAATTACGATATTTTTCTTCTCTACCATGACGAATCAATTGATTGAATATAGGCATCTATCTTTTTCTTATGTCCTTCCCCCCATTAGCATGGCTTTTCGCTACAATATCGTCTATGTAGCATTTCACTGTTTTGCGTATAGGCTCGTGGAAAATTGCATCCTTCAGGACACCATTATGGGCGTATTGCTATATTGTGATGCCCTTTGGATTGAAGAATGCGGGAATGACATACCAGAGAGCTATGAATGCCATTTTTCATGAGCATATATGCAAAATAGTGGAATGCTATGTAGACGATATTGCAGTTAAAAGCCGTGCCAAATGCGATCATATGACAGATCTGAAGACAATATTTGATATCATGTGACACATCATTTGAAGATGAAATCCCGCCAAATCCTTCCTGGGGGTAGCCATCGGTAAGTTCCTAGGGTTTGTCGTAACATACAAAGGAATTCACCTCGACCAAAAGAAAGAAAGCGCCATTCAGGAGATGCAATCTCCAAGAAATCTTAGAGAGCTTAGAGTATTGCAAGGGTGACTAGCCTATATCTGAAGGTTTATCTCAAATCTCTCAAGACGATGCCAACCCTTCACCAAATTGATGAAGAAGGGCGTTTCATTCATCTAGGACGATGCTTGCCAACAAGAATTCGAGAAAATCAAGTGTTACCTCACGCATCCACCGTCCTTATAGCTCTGGTGTCAGAAATTTTTTTCTTGATATACGTTCGAGCTATGGATCATTCTCTGGGAGCATTGCTATCCCAGAATAATGATTAGAGACATAAACAAGCAATCTATTACCTGAGTAGAACAATAATCAGAGCTGAACATCGATACAACCCGATTGAAAAGGAATGTTTGGCATTGGTGTTCGTCGTCCAGAAGATGCGACATTACTTGGTGGGCCAAACCATTTACATCATATCAAAACTCAATTCTTTAAGATTGCTTATGACGAAGCCATCATCGTTGAATGGTCGATTGGCGAAATGGGCCATATTGCTCTCCCACTATGAGATGCAATTTCTGCCACAAAGAGCTGTAAAGGGACAGACAGTAACGGACTTCTTGGCTGAACATCCAGATTCAAGAGCGACCAAACTTTATGAAGATCTTCCAGACGAGGTCGCTGAAGTTTGCATGACCCAGACGACTTTCGAAAAAAAAGTGTAGCAACTCTTCTTCGACAGCGCATCAAGAACGGGTTCTCGAGGAAATATCGTGGCAGGAGTGGGGGTAGTACTTATCTCCCCACAGAACTGCGTACTCCCTCATGCATTCTCATTAACTGAGCTGTGTTCCAAAATGCAGTAGAATACAATGGTCTCTTGATTGGGATGCTAGTCGCTGGTGAGGTTGGCGTTAAAAATCTCAAAGCATACGGTGATTCAAAGCTCATCGTTAATCAGGTTCGTGGGGAGTACGAAGTTAGACAAGAAGACTTAGTACCCTATCACCACGCAACCATCCACATGGCGGAGAAGTTCAGAAACTTTTACATCGATCACGTATCTCACCAGCAAAATGCGCATGTAGATGTACTGGTGTCTCTCGCTGCTTCCTTGGCTCTTTCAGCCGGAGCAGAGGAGAAATTACTCGTCTACAGCCATGACTTGTACTGTCCAAAACTCGCCCTTGAAGATGGTCAAATTCCAGCAGGGAACCTTCAAGTCAAAGAAATTCTAGAGACTTCAGCAAGTTCAAAGCTCAGGAATTGGTGATTCTCGTACATTGACTACGCATTGTACAGCATTCTTCCTGATGACCCTAAAGAGGCGGCTATCATTAGAAGGAAAGCCCCTAAATTCTACAATAATGCGATCACAAGAATACTGTAATGCCGGTCGCATGATGGAATCCTCCTCCGCTGCTTACACATAAAGAGGCACATGAAGCACTCAAAGAGGTGACGGTATGTGCGGACCTCACCAACCTGGTCCAAACTTAAGGATCGACTCCGAAGATTGGGATATTATTGGCCAAAGATGATCCCTGACACCATCGCTTACGCTAAGCGATGTCACGCCTGTCAGATCTATGATGACTTCATTCACCAGGCACCAGGATATCTTCGCCTTACAACTTCTTCATGGTTATCTGAAATGTGGGGAATGGACATGGTTGGTCCTATCAACCCACCTTCATCCAAAGAAAACCGGTTTATCTTAACCATAATCAATTACTTCTCCAAATGGGCGGAGACTATCCCTCTGAAGGAGGTGAAGACATCTGACTTGATCAAGTTCATCAAATATCACATGGTCTACCGCTTTGGCGTGCCATGACGGATTGTCCATGATAATGGGCCTCAGTTCGTCAGCTAAGCATTCCAAAGATTCTGCAACAAGTTTAGGATTCAGAGTGTGTCTTCAACGACATATTATCTAGCCACTAACGGCCTTGCAGAACCTTTCAACGAGACCATTAGAAAACTTCTCAAGAAATTCATCTCGAAGAGCCAAGGCGACTGGGACGATAAGTTAGGTGAATGCCTATGGTTTTATCGCACAACAGTAAGAACTCTGATGAAAGCTATGCCGTTTTCTTTGGTATACGGGTGTGAAGCCACTCCCACTCGAATTTCAGATTTCATCCCTACGCATTGCCTTGACAACAGAGATGACAAATGAGGAGAAGCATCGACTGCGACTTCTAGAGCTGAAAACTTTGGACGATAAACGCCTGCAAGCTCAGCAGCAAATTGAGCTTTATCAAGCTCGAATTTCTAGAGTCTTCAATAAGAAAGTCAAGGAGCGGACTTTCAATAAAGGTAACCTTGTCTTAACTATCAGAAGACCTATAGTGATGACACATAAGACAAAAGGGAAATTCCAGCCCAAATGGGAAGGACCATTTGTAGTAGAGTCAGTCTACTCGAATGGAGCATACCACCTCATAACCTCAGACGGCCATATGCTCATGATGCCGATAAATGGCAGATTCTTAAAGAAATACTATCCTTAACCGGATTCTTCTCATGATCAGGTTTACGTTATACCTCCGATCAAAACTTTCAGATCCAAGATGTTTGAAAAAGCGCCAAAGAAAAGCTTCTTCCTTCAACGGATCACATTACGGTCGATCATTATCGAGCCGACGGAACACTGATTACATCATAATGCATGATGTAAACATCAAAGAAAAGATAAAGTGTGAAACTTCGGTTTAACTTTGTTACTCTTCTCTAGTTTATATATCAAAATCCGACGCCTCTGAAGGCTAAGAATAGAGGAAAATGCTGGTTTTTAAGTCCAACATAAATGCTCGATAACTCATCATGCTAAAGGGAATAGCATGGCTAGCCCAACTCAAACGGTAGTTGATAAAGGCATACTAAATTCATTGATAGCTGAGAGTTTGCTAAAAATCCTAAGAGACTTGGTCCCGTCTCCCCCTCCAAAATCTCTTACCAATTCCCTCTCATGGAATGGTAGGACCACAAAAATACCTGTGTCCATTTTCCTAGCAAAATAAATACAGACTTATCACGTTAACAGTAAATCTCTGACAAGCCATTTTCTTAATTCCCAATAGGGTTCGTCAAGTTAATATTATACCTCCGACAATTCATTTTATCTTCCACCAAAGTCCCCTACCAATTGCCTCTCACAGAGTGGTAGGTCCACAAACTCAATCACTATTATGTTAACACCGCACCTCTAACAGTGAAAAAGTTTCAATACTCCTCAGCGAGTATGAACTTCTTCTTGATGGCTTCCTTATATGGAGTCACAAGTCTTCAAAATTGTCAATTCAACACCACACTTCTGACAGTCCAAACTTTACTTGATAATTCTTCTCAATAGAATGGCAAGTCCTCAAAATTGCTCACATCACAAATTAACTCTTGTCGTGTTAATATTACACCTCTAACAAATTACTGTTAAGTTTAATACCATACCCTAACAGTGATCAAGTTGCTGTCAAGTTCAACGTTAAACCTCTGACAGTCACTTTCCTCAGGCTTCCATATCAAAGCTGAGATGAGCGATGCTAAGTTCAACATCACACCTCTAGCATCTGGTTCATTATTAAGTTTAACACTACACCTATGACAATGACTTTCCCTCGAACTTCTGTATCAAAGTCGAGATGACCAATGCTAAGTTCAAAATTAAATCTCTAGCATTACCTCCAGTGTTAAATTCAACACTACACCTATGGCAGTGGTATCCTTAGTTTTCCAAATGGAACTGAAATTCCTGGGGAGCTAAGTTATCATTACACCTTTAGCTCACATCCTTGTCAAGTTAAAATCACACTTCTGATAAGATTCAATCCAATCTGTTAAGTTAATATCACACCTTTGACGGAAAGAAATAATTAGATCCCCGACGAGTCTAGTCTTACTTGTTATTCTCATCAATAGAATGGCATGACCATTTAAAATCACTGTTAGGTTAATATCACACCTTTAACATTATTCTCACTAATCCCCAATTGAGTCTTAATTACGTTAATACTATACCTCTGATGAAGACTGAATCACAATCCTCCGCGGAGTGAAAACTTCACCTATCATTCTCATTCATAGAATAACAATTCTATAATCCTATTGCACTCCTGTCAAGTTAATATCATACCTCTGATAGTAACCTTTTTAAATTCCTTAAATGAAAATTTTCAACTTTGACTTGCTAAGTTAAAATATCACACTTCTAGCAAATCAAAGATAATTGCTTTCACTTGTCTGATTTTCAATGCAAAAAGGAAGTCAAGGCACATAAGAAAGTAGAAAAGTGTCACTTTTATTGATATTCAAAAATATGAATGTGATACAAAACACTTTCTTTTCCAATAAAATTGAGTGTTACAATAAAGGAGTACAAAAAGTCCCTCTTACTCAGCGAAAGGTTGCACTCACTCTTTGAAATATTGAAGATACATAAAGTTCATCTTCTTGAATGTGGCCAGAACAACAGATCAACCTCCTTTCCTCTTGAGGACAATGGTATTTCTCAAGGTCGAATGCAAGGGGGCATTCTGATTCCACTCGACCGACTAGTGCGAAGGTCTTCACAAGGCTGTAATCCTTTGCTTAATGGGAAGTTTCACTACCAGAAAGTAATCCAATGAGCATGGGTTTTTCATTGTTGTCACTTCTTTGAATAAAATTGGTGAAGAGAGGATTCGAGACTTTACTGGTGACGTCCTTTTTCCCGTGACCTTCAAATGCGCCATGCTCACTGTGATCAGGAAGGATCCGAGACCTTACTGGTGCATCATGTCCAATAATGTCTTGATATGTATTAAGAACCGCGCGGATCTTCCTCGCCTTTGGACAGAAGTTCTGACTCCTCAAGTGGTCGTTAATCAAACGAACTGGTCATTTCGTGTCTACCTCAACGAACGGGACAAAGACACTGGAACCAGCACCAACAATATGGCCACGACCTGCAAGAGAGAAAAAACCAGAGGGTTAAAATTTTGCAAAGACAGAAAACATGATCCAGAAGCACAGATTCGGGTCTAAAGTCATGAACTCTAGACGCGAGTCTTATACGCGAATCTCGCGTTTAAAGCTTCAGGACGCAGAGTTTATCACGCTTTGCAAAGATAGAAAATATGGATCCGGATGCCAGCCCAATATTAGACTCGTGTCTGATGATTGAAACACGGTCATATATTAACGACGCAGACGCGGGCCTTATAATTTTCTAAGTCATAAACTCCAGACGCAGGCATTATAGATCTACGTCTAAGACTTTAAGACGCAGAGTTCGCCACACTCACGTCGAAGATTTTAAAAGAGCGACTAAGGCTTTTAAGACGCAGAGTTCACCACGTTCGCTTTTGAAGAACTTGGGACTTGGAAATCTACAAGCTCGTGTTTCATCAAGTTAACACGAAGATCGCGTTTGCAGAGCATAGACGCAGGGATCTCAAGTTGACTATTTAAACTTCAAGAAAGAATCTTCAAAAGTTTCAGGAAGAGATCAAGAAACAAAACATGGATGTATGGATCTCAAGTCATCTGTCTAAACTTCAAGAAAGACATTTCAAAAGTTTCAAGAGAAAATCAAGAGGCAGTCCCTTTAAGAACAGTGATGACAAACCCACAAGAAAATAGAGCCTTATCATGGCAAAAGCCATTTCCTACCTAAAAAAACGTTCTCTGAATGGTGGACATCATCCGTCAAGACACGACCATGAAAGCACCAGAGCAGATGTTTTTTGATTTTGAAATCACTTAATAGTGATAATCTTCGAAGAAGATTGTTAGAAAGCATCAAAGCTTTGAGTTCTTTTAAAGAACTCTGAAAGTTCTTCAGGATGCAGGCCCAGAGAAGAAGACAGTCTAAGAACTCTAAAAGTTCTTCAGAGCACATGCCCGTGAAAGAAACAGTCAAGATGAATGACTATTAAGAGGCCCATGGCCTATTAATAGGCTCCCTAATGGCCATTAATTAACGGCATAAAAATCAAAGCCGTTCTTAAAGGTTAATTAATAGGCTTAATTCGCGACGTGATTCTCAAAACCAGTCTAAGTAAAACACATGGATTTTTGTTTCGGGAAATCCCAACGACGCACGTCCCCAACCGTCAACGCCAGTTCTGCCTCAAAAGATCCAGCGAGATCTTCGTGCATAGAGAGTCGCGTCATCAGAACTGCGTCTCTATAACTACAAGTGACGCTTCAAAGGGCCGTGTTTTGGAGTCTGCGTCCATTCACACTCTGAAGTCCACGTCACTTCAATAAAGTGAGAGCTGCATCTCCACTTCAATATTCGCGTCTCTCCAATGAATGAGAGTCGCGTTTCTACTTTAGACGAGGTCTACGTCTCCAAGGCAACACGAGCTTTGCATCTACAAGATCTGTGTTCAGTCTATGCTTCTGCAATCAGTTCAAATAGTAAACTAGTAAAAGTAGTTGGCGATTTCTCCCTGTTCAACAGTACACCGACAACTAACTCAAAGTACCAATGAGGTTTGAACTGCCTATATGGACATTCACGACGATTATCTCTGGTGACTTTAAAGAGTTTAACAGTACACATACGAAGAACAAAATCTAGACAAGATTAAGCTCAAGGTATCTCAGAAGATTGCCAGTCCAGTTTTGAGAACTTGCTGCCAAAAGGAAAGTCCAAAGTGTTTCGAAACCCGTCCCAGTAAACCGCAGAGTTTCAAAAACTTTGAAGGGGGTTCTGTAGACTATTTAAAAATCACTGAAGACAAGTCATCAGATAACAGAGTCCATGCTTCAGACGCGAGGCTAATCAAATCCACTCGTGCAATGCCAAGATGTAGGGCTCGAAGCCTGCGCCCTAGCACCGCTCTAATGCTAAGACGCAGGGCTCGAATCCCGCATCTCAGCACCACTTCAATGCCAAGACGCAGAGCTTGAAGCCTGCGTCTCAAACGCAGAGCTTGAAGCACGCGTCCAACATCAGATCAATGAGGGAACACAGAATTTAAGCCTCGCATTTTAACACTACAGCAATGCCCAAACATGGAGCTCGAGGCTCGCGTCCAACATCATTTCAACAGTTAAACGTAGAGCTCAAGCCCGCATTTCAACTGCAGAGGAACCTTGTGTCTCAGTTATAACTACCCTTATTACTGGGTCAAGTACTGACCACGTAATGAGGGGAGTTAACCCTCATTATAGAGGGTTTTTAGGGGACAATTTTATCCCTAGAACCCCTATAAATTACTAGAGACACTACTGAAAAGGGGTCAGAATTTTTAACTGAGGAATACTTATAAAGAGTTAAACTCCTCTACCAACTTGCTAAGTTCAAGTTAGTGCCTAAGTCTCTTTGATTCATTGGATAGGAGCTGTGCTACTCCATCTGTGATCTAAGGAGAAGAATTCCAGAAGTGCTCGACGTTTACCCGGTCAACGAAAAAGAAGAATCACTTTCCATCGCTACACAAAGAACCCAGCCTTAAACAAAGAGAAGATTTGAGCTTGAATGTCTTCTCTCTCTTGTAGTTGGATTTTGACTTGTTATAATCTTTCAATGATTCAACAAAATTTTATAATACTTTCAACTTTCCACCCCGTACACTCAGCCTCCGAGCTTCACCACTCCACGGATAGTCTAGTTATTACCATGTTTGTAACACCTCATTCCCGAAATATGTACTTAGACACATGTTCTGATTTTTTAATCATATTTTTCAATTTGGTTCATGTATTTGCTTTTGTT
The DNA here is from genome assembly GCA_038442645.1 of Agave tequilana. Classification (NCBI taxonomy): domain Eukaryota; kingdom Viridiplantae; phylum Streptophyta; class Magnoliopsida; order Asparagales; family Asparagaceae; genus Agave; species Agave tequilana. The sequence goes on from JAVJIF010001455.1 coordinate 88,473, forward strand.
TTATGTTTATTTATTTTATTATTTTGCATCAGATCCAGATTCGTGGACTTAGAGTTAGCCTAGTCTAAATCGGGGACCCGATCCTAGTGTATTGCTCAATTTAGTTTTTGTAGTAGTCAAATTTGATCGGTTTTAGTTTCAAATATCATTTTTCAATATTTTAGATTTTTAATGATTTTCTAAAATTTTCTAAAATTAATTGCAAATCTTCAAAATCAGTGACGACCTGTATCGCTGGTCGATTCTACGATTTTTAGTTTACAAACAGAGTTGAATATCTAAAATCTTCTTCCATATTATTTTTTAAAATTATATTTTTTACTTTAGTGCATTTTTGAAGATTTTTCTGAATTTATCAAAACTCGGACGGATTTGGTGTCGGCCGGTATCATCGGTTGATTCCAGAATTTTTAATTTGAAAATAGGATTTAATTTCTGAAAACCAATTTCATATTATTTCTCAAGATGATGTTTCCTACCTCGGGGTATTTTTGGGGATTTTTCTGAATTAATTGATATTTTTCGATAATAAAATAATATTATTTTATTGCTTTCTTTTCTTCTTTCCTTTCTTTTTTTTCTTTTACTTTTTCTTGTTTCCCCCCAATCCACCTGCTGCCGAAGTGGGCGGCCTACCCCCTATCACTGCCGCTCCATCACCTCTCTCCTTCTTTCTCTATAATTTTCTTTTTCCTTTTCTTTCTTCTCCCTCTCTCTCATTCTTTCCCTCTTCTCCTTCTTCTCCCTGGCTATAATAGTCACCCAGGCCGGTGCTCCACCCGTCGCGCCGCTGACCTCCGATGACACCCGCGACAGCGACCACCTTCTCATGGTCGATCCCCTCTCTTTCTCTTTCTCTTTCTCTTCTCTCTCTCTCCCCCTCTCTTTGTATTTCTTTCTCTTTTTCATCTTCTCTTCTCCCTCTCTCCCAAATCCGACCGCCGCCACCCAGATCCATCGCCCTATGACTGGATCTGACCACCCTGGCCCCCCTGGCGCCACCGACCTCCTCTTCTCTTCTCTTTCTTCTTCTTCTTCTTCTTCTTTTCTTCCTCCTCTTTTTCTCTTTTCTTCCTTTCCTCCCTTCCTTCTCCTCCCTCTGGCTGTGGCCGCGATGGGAGCGTCGCCGCTGACCACCCGGCTGGCTGTCGGCCGGCCATCTCTCTCTCCCCTCCTCCTCTCTCTCTCCTCTATCTTTCTCTCTCTCTCCTTACTCGTCTTTCTTTCTTTCTCTCTTCTTCCTCTCTCTTCCTCCTCTGTCTGAGAACCGGCGGTGGCCCTATCGCACAGCCGCCGCCGGCCACCTCTGGCTGACCGTGGCCGGCCATCGTTCCCCTCTCTCCTTTTCTCTCTCAGTCTCTCCCTTTCTTTCTCATGAAATCTCTCTCAAGCCCCCACTCTTCTTTCTCTCTAGCTCTTTCTCTCTCCACAAAATATCTCTCTCCCCCCGGTGATGGTGGGTGTGCCATGCCTGTGCACGTGTTTTGGAATTATGATATTTGTAGCATTTTTCAAAGATTTTTAGGTGAGTGTGCTCACCTCATTCTGTGTTTCCCCGCTTCGTTGAGTTGATTTGTATTTTATTCTGTATTTAGGATTGTATCTGTATTTATATGAATTATGTACCTATATTTGTATGCGACCAGTGCCAATGACTGTATATGTAGTATATCTATGACGAATGCCTGCAATAACGTAGTTTAATTCATGCACTTATATACTGCATGTGATCTGTTCTATTTTTGCTTTATTATCATGCGTGGCCCACCCTTCGTGGTCGTTTAGCTTCCGGGCTCTCTACTCGGCTTCCGGGCCCTATCAGCCTCCGAGCTCTACACTTAGCCTCTGGTTTCACCACTCTATGTACTGTCTAGTTATTTATCACGTTTATATGTGTGCTCGTGTGGTACTAACATCTCGAGCAAATACCTACTCGGCCTCCAGGCCAGCCACTTCCCGAGCTACCCAATAGGAATGGACCTTGCACCCTTTGGGTTTCATGGTAGTTGAGAGTGCGCTCAGACCGTCAGGTCTTTCAGCTCCGCCTGGTAGGCAAGCTTAGCGCTCAACGCTCTATCGCTAACTCCATTCGAGTATAGTTGCGCTGTGAGCAATAGCTGTACGTTATCATGGCTTCGCCGCGAGCAGTAACTACGCCGAGCGTGATAGCGTCTAGCGTTCTGTGCTAGCTTCACTCCAACCTGTATAGCTTCACTTGTTTGATCGCTTAGTCATTACTGTCCACTACATTCTGTACCATGTTTATATGCATGATTGGTACTAACATTCCTGCAGGTACCTATTTAGCTTTCTGACCCTTTAACCATTTTGGCTCTCACCCACTTCCTCGAAAAAGAGAGAGTGCGTTCAGACCGTCAGGTCTTTCAGCTATAGCTGGTAGACGAGTCTAGCGCCCAATGCTTTACCGCTAATTCCGTTCAAGTGTAGTTATGCCATGAGTGATAGTTGCGCATCATCGGGGCTTTGCCGCGAGCGATAATTATGCCGAGCGTGATAGTGTTTAGCGTTGTGCGCTAGCTTCGCTCCAGCTTGCTTAGCTCTGTTTAATTGTTCACTTATCTGCTTGCTGACTTCAACCTCCAGACTTTACCACTCTATTGATAGCTTAGTTATTACCTGTTACTGTGTTTACATACGTGTGTTTGGTACTAACACCTCTGTAGGTACTTACTTGGTCTTTCGATCCTCAGCCCCTTTGGGCTCTCACCCACTTCCTCGAAAAAGGGAGTGCGTTCAGACTGTCAGGTCTTTTAGCTATGCCTGGTAGGCGGACCTAACGCTTTGCCGCTAACTCCATTCGAGCAAAATTACACCGTGAGTGTGGCTTCACCACACACGGTAGAATAGTATTCATACGCTCGCTCTGTCATATGCGTTTAGCCGTGCCACGAGCGGTAACTACGCCGAATGTGATGGCGTCTAGTGATGTACGTTAGCTTCGCTTCAACCTTATTTAGCTCCACTTGAATGTTCGCTTGCTTGCTTGCCTGCTTAATATTTAACTATTACTCTTTCCTTAATGGTTGTGAAGATTTTGAAATCTTTACTTATACTGTTTTTCAAAACTGTATTATTTTCCTGTATTCGTACTGATTTTCTGTAAGGTACTGTTTTCTTATTTTCGTATCGATCCCCTGTATCGGTACCGTTTTTCTGTATTGTGTTATACAATAGTTAATATCTGTTGTGCTATCACCTGACATGCTATTACTCGACACATGCTTGCTATCACCTGACACCTATTTGATATTACTGATAACCTGCCACCTATTATACTACCACTTGACTGGTGATTATCATATTTCAGGAATCCTGTCCTGTTATCCTATATTATATACAGTAACTTGTATTTCTAGTACTTGTGTACTCATGTACTTCTTATATACTTAACATGCTCCTGTTATTCCCGTAAATTGATAATTACATAATAAATTATAAAAAAGACGACTTACATCGGGTAACAGAGAAACTGATGGACTTCAAGTGGTGAACATGTTTACAGTGGTATTAGTTATGTTGTACAACTAAAACTTCCGATTCTACTTAAGGGACTCTAGGTGTTTCAAGGGGAGCGCTGGCTCCCTACCTCCTGTTATATTCCTGAATGAGCATAATATACAACCCACCTCTTATACGCCTTGCGGCCGTTCCGTACTCCAGCAACGAAACATCCTGGGTCGTGGTATGCACGGGATCCACTATAAACATAACCCCTTAGTTTCATCATCAGTTTCAAATAACAACCTCGACTTACTCATATATGGATGTATGTGGGATGAAAACGTGCGCCTGTACACATACTTAGATATATGAGTCAGACGAGTAATAATAATAAGATGCTAATTAACAATTCATTGTGTTGTTTTGCAATTCGGGTGTATGCACTCGGATTACGGTAACATGGGGCATAAGGTATATAGATGAGGGTTTCCTCGTTTCGATTATTCCTTCGATGTATTAGTGTCATGAAGCCGTAAACTGATCTTGTACAATTAATTTTGCTTGTATTCAGTATTATTAGTTTTTTCATCGATTTTATGATGTTTTCATAGTTTAGGAGACAACTCTAGTTATATGAACTCAGGATACAGTGATGTGAGATATAAGATATATATATTCATTATTTGAATTATTCCTTCGACGTACTAATCTCACAGATTGATAATTTGGGCTTATATAATTGGTTTTACTACATTTACTTTACATGATGCCTCATTCTAGCTCATGAATGCCTGCACTCACAACACTAATTTCAATGCATGCTCTTCAACTCGAATTTATCGATACATGTGTGCTTATCTATGCATGCCAGTTGGCACTCATATTGCTTCTCGTTAGGGAGTTCTGACTCTCTTAGACCTGCATGTTCAGATCTTGGAGCTTGAACTGTGGTGGACTTCGTGGTGGTCAGAGTTGCACAACGGTATCATCTTGGATCAGCGGTTGACCATCTGAGGCCCTATCCTTCCAGGCCCCCTGCTCACCTCTCGAATTTTCCTTTTGTAACTCGTGAGTGCCTTTTGTACTGTTCATAATTGTATATCTCTTTGTAATCTCACATTTGCGCCTATCGCTGATATAATATTCTTGTAATATTGTGTCACATCCTGTGATAACTTTATAATTGTACTCATATGTTGGAATGTATAATGCACCACGTACTTTCATACTCTGATTCTTCGCTGTACTGATGCTTAGCGTATATATGTGAGGGTATTTTTGACCTATGTATATACGTCACAGTAACGTCTCTGTGCCTGCGGGATTTGGGCGTTACAATGTTTATATGTGTACTTGTGTGTGCTAACATTATTTTTATGCAGGTACCTACTTGGCTCTCTTGCCCTATTTGACCTTATGGTCTCTCTTATGCCCACTTTCTCGAAAGAGGGAGTGTGTTCAGACCGTCAGCTCTTTCAGCCCCACCTGGTAGGCGAGTCTAGCACTCAATGCTTTACCGCTAACTCCGTCTGAGTGTAGTTACGCGGTGAGCGATAACTGTACATTATCGTCGCTTCGCCACGATCGGTAACTACGCTAGCATTTAGCGCTTTGCTTAGCTCCGCTCTAACTTGCTTAGCTCCGCTTGATTGTTCACTTGTCTGCTGCTGGCTTTATTTCTGCCTTGCTCAGTCTTCAGACTTCACCACTCTACTAATAGCTTAGTTATTATCTATTATGTGTGTGTGTGTGTTTGACACTGACACTTCTGTAGGTACTTTCTTTGCCTTTGGGCCTATTAGCCTTTGGGCTCTCGCCCACCTTCTCGAAAGAGAGAGTGTGTTCAGACCGTCAAGTCTTATAACTATACCTGGTAGGCAGACCTAGTGCTCAGTGATTTGCCACTAACTCCGTTTGAGTGTAGTTACACCGTGAGTACGGCGCGCGGTAGTATAGCGTTCATACACTCGCTCCATCGTGTGCGTTAAGTCGTGCTGCATGCAGTAACCACACCGAGCATGATGGCGTTTAGTATTGTACGTTAGCTTCGCTCCAGCTCCGTTTAGTTCCGCTTAGATGTTCACTTGCTTGCTTGCCCGCTTGTCTGCTTGATAATTCAACTATTATTCTTATCTTGATAGTTGTAAAGAGTTTGGAATCTTTACTTGAACCGTTTTCTAAAACTGTATCATTTTTTGTTAGTTAAGAGTTTGTAAGTCATAATGAAGATAAATTTAGCCCAAAATCACCCTCAAAACCATATCGAAATCCATAAAATTCTCCAAAGTCAAGAATTGCTGATTCCACCAAAAGGTTGGAATTAGCATCTCCCTCTCTTTCTCTCTATCTTAATCCTAACTCTAGCTAAATCTAATTCAAATCAAAAAAGAAAAAACTAATTCCTAACTCTTATTTATTTCTCTTCTTCCAATTCATTAAATCATAACTTCTAACTCTGTTTGCCAAACACTTTATAGAGGCAAGTTAAATATTTAAGTTCATTAGGCTATATTCCATCTTAGCATCTTGAAATGATTCTACATTTGAGTAAGATTGTAAAATCTTGGATCACTGAGAAAATACCAAACTAATTAGAGGTTAGTGAAATTAATAGTATTTTCCTGAGAACTTTGCGTTTTTGTCTTAAGTTTTCTTATAATGAATTGTTTATTCTATAATTAACATACAAGAACACATCGGCACTAACACTATTATACAACCCAGCAAGCTAATAAATTCAAGAATGTAACTATTGGGAACGGATATTGCCACTCCAAAGAATGATGAAGCCCTCCCCCCCCCCCCAAAAAAAAATAATAATAATAAAATTTACAAATGTGCCATTATTTTTTTACATTTTTACCCATGATGAAATGTCCAAAAAAAAACCCTCCTTCCTTCCTCCTTTCACCGACCCCCTTCTCCGGCACCCTCCCCCCGGCCTCCCCCTTCCCTCGGCCCCCCCGACTCCCCCCCTGCACCCCTCCTCCGCCCCCGACCTCCACGGGAGGGGCCGGGGGGGTGTCACGTCCCACTTCCCAAAATATGCGAAAACGGAATCGCGATGAGAGTCGGTGACGTATATACGCGAGGAGAATACCCCATTTATACACGCTAAGCCTAAAATAACCTGAACAAGCTATAAAATCTACTACGATAAATCAATATCACTGTAATATATCATATAAATATCCAACACAATGATAGCATATGAATAAGAATATGAATGGTGACTAGATACAATATAGCGAAAATTAAGGAAAAATATGAATAAAAAATCAAGAATACCGATAATCAAGAAGAGAATCTCCAGCTCCTCGCAACATGTCTGGTCTCATCGAACACCTGATCAATAAAATAAAACGTCCAATATCTGGACGTGCAAATCCAGGGTCGTCAAGAAGCGACCTAATGAGTGTGTAAGATAGGAAAAAATTGCCCGTGCATAATAAACAATGTGTACAATATGATAAACTGTGAATAAAAGAACTGATAATCAATATCATGAACAAGATTATGAAAATATGTACTGAAATAAAACTATAATAACATGCTAAATATAAATGAACAATAATAAGAGCAGTTAGTACTAGAGTCAGATGTCCAAATCAGATCAAGTGCACTATCGGGTATTATCACGGTATGCATGTACCAGATGTCCATCACATCATATACAAGTACAGTCAGGTGAGTACAGTCAATTACAACACATAATAATAATTTATCATTATTAATTATGTCAGCGAATACCAATTGCCACATGTAATAGACACATCCCATACTACGCCTACTACACATGTCAATCAAGGTCCTGTCATTGAAACTGATAGGTTAGAGACTTTAGGTGGGTTCCATACATACCCGAAACCACGGCTCAATCACCTGGCACTGAACCAGATCCTACCACTAGATAGTCAATAACAATAAAAATAACAATATAAACAATATGAGATGTCAGTCATCTCCTGGAACCCGGCAGTGGAACGATATCTCGGCTGCGTAACTTGTATCCTAGGTCCACTCCAAATACAGATGTTGTCTACTCCATCAATTTTCCTAATCCCAGTGTAAGTTGTCTCATTACATATTTATTTAGATCAATCAATATCCATGTTATTTCAATTACTGGGACAATATGGTGATAGTAACAATATCAATGATGTGACAACGATAATGTGGACAATATTACCGTGTAAAAGGTAGAATAATAGAAAAATACATGTGTTACAGTCTAACAATATTTTCCCATTAACTTTCAATAATATGAATTAATACAATAACAAGTTCGAAAACTGCTCAATAGTCAGTCTTATTTAGAACTGATCAATATCTCATCCATCTGCACTAAGGTACAATAGTAACTAATCCATCTCCAACAGTCTCAACACAATCATCGTGAACATCATGTATCAATCCATGTCGAAGTATCTGATATGATAAACTATCATTTCAATAAATCAATAATTAGTCATCTCATTCCTGTCGATCTAGTCTAGTCCTTTATATTATCAATATATCCATCATTTAGTCAGCAAGATATCAGAGTCTCACTTGAACAGTCAGCTACATCTAGTCATATACTCACTATCGAATAACAGTAAGATCATTAATCAAAATTATCTCATATTCTCACTTTTATAAAGATCAACCACAATATCCATATACTGAGATAACAATCCAACTGTAAACAAGTCTAAACCACCAATTCTGACCAATCCAGTTAAACACATATTTCTCAACTAAAAGTCAACTATACTCCGATCAAGAGCATGATAATCTAAGTTCAATATCGAGCCTTTTAATAAAGATACACCCTATTGAAGCGTCCACAGTATCTAATTGAATTCCCATCAAAATAATCACCAAATAATTGTCTGACAAGTACTTTACATGAAATGCACCAATCATCCACAAACATGAATTAGGCTAATCGTTAGGTCCAGTCAAGTCACAGTCTAAGGCATACCACAATCAGTCCGGAATCCAGAACAGTAAACAATTTATACATGAAATGATAGGACAAGAATATCTCAGTAACAACCACCAAGTCCATATATGTCTAGTATCCAGAGTATATCTAATTAATCGTCACCAAAATATTCACTTTCCCACAATATAGTAATATGTGATTTCTACTCTACTGCATATCTGTATAATTCTCAAATCAACTAATCTAGTCTGCTCTCCTATCTCCAGTAAAACACTATTCCAATAAAAATCACTGACCAACCCAAGCATGAATAGATCCAATAAATCAAATAATGTTACCAATCGATAAAGTGAGTCACCCACATCTCAGTACTAAAATACGATATATATATACGTCAATAATATATAAATTCATTCTCCATCACCAAATCCATCCTCACTTTAATATAGTCCACTGACCCAATCTATCAAGGAAGCATGTTTCAGTAATTAATCGTCAAATTTACAATTAAGTTCTCATTCGGTTATCACTAATAAGGAAAGTCATGACTAATACTCGCTAGTTTAGAATACCGGAACAAAATAATAATAGTGTCAGCAACAGAGTAACGATATATCCATAAAATAATATGAGAGCATAATGATATAACAATAGTTGCCGGCATGAAAAAAATAATGTAGAATAATATGTACATTCGCATGAAACAATAAGGTAAAAACACTGAAATTGAAATAGACCAATAAACAAACACTTACATGAAATGACGCGGTTTTGAAACCAAATCGCCGTCTGGTCTTCATGACATGAACCGGTACTGATCTACAGATCATCTCATGGATCGATCTTCGAATCGCCAGTGTATCGGGTCCATAACGAGCACGAATCCGGATCGGATCCGGGTCTCACCAAGCGGGTCCGAAACGCTGTGACATGCAACCATACACATGTAAGTTCACCTAGAGGGGGGGTGAATAGGTGATGGCTAATCTAATGGTCACTTAATGCCAAATAATGCGGAAGTAAAAACTATAATGACCTAAACTAAACTCTTACACTAAACACCACGTATAACACAAGAGTGTTGCCGAATTCCCCGTGAAAGGCTCTGGACAAACTCCTCTAGATTCCCCTAGATAAGGGTTGAGGTGCCGCGTTGGCTCTCTTGGTTAAATACAAGTGTTAGCAAACAAACCGAAGCAAGTAATCAATATAAGCACACAAGTATATCAAGCATGTAAAGATAAGACAAGTAATAGCATGCAAGATATAGACAAGGAGATAGAGAGAAAGAGAGTGAGCAATCGCAAACACAAGGGATTTGTTTCGAGGTTCGAGCATACTTGCTTTACATCCCCGCCTTCGACACACGAAGGATTTCCATTATGCTTGATCCCAATGGATCACTCCTCGGTGCCGCAATACCTACAAACCCTCGGACTCTCTAGTCCCGTACACACCGCAAGCTCACTAGCTCGCCGAGGCCGCACCTCAATCCAAGAGTTCACACACGAACTCAAACCACCGCGAACACACTTGTCCGCCTCCTCAAAGAATAAAGAAAAGATCTTTGGTGATCACAACACTTTGATCACCTAAAACAATCTCACTACAACACTCCTATAGGATGAGTATGTCTATGAATTGCTCAAGTGTTTGTGTGAGAAAACAAGGAAAGAGATGGTGGGGGAAAACTCAAAGAATTTCTTTAAAACACTCTTAATAAAACTCCCCTTTTGATTGGAAGTATTAGCTCTCAATTTTGTGGAGAAAAACCTCTGAAATGAGTAGGAAAAACTGGCTCTAAAAGTCTCCAAAAATCTTAGTGAAAAACAATGCCCAAACCCCCAAATTTATAGGCTCAGAAAAACTAGCCGTTGGAGGTCTGTCAGGCCTGTCGGTCGACCGCCCGGTCGACCGGCCAACGGTCATATTTCAGACCGTTGTGCCATCGGTCGACCGGCCGGCCGACCGAGGCCAGGATACAGAGAGCAAGTCTCTATCCGGTCGGCCGCCCGGCCGCCCGGGGCCTTTCCAGAGAGCAGAGCTCTCTGGACGGTCGACCGGGTCGGCCGGCCGGCCCTCCTGCCAGAACTGGCTGTGCACGTCCGTGCACGTCGGTCGACCGGGTCGGTCGACCGGCTGAAGCCATGTCAAAAAACTAAGGGATTTGAAACTTGGTCTTTTTGGCTAATAATAAAATCCCATAAAATACTAAAAAATCTACAAAAATAGTTTTACCAATATACTTTGATAAACAAACATGCTTGCACAAAATCAAGGCATGTTACAAATGATTTGGACTATTTTTGTTATATGGAAAAATTGGCTCAAATGAAAAACAGTATTTTCCAAAACTTATTTTTCCAAACTTTGTTTTTTCAAAACATCTCCAAATACAAAAACAAGATATTTAAACAACTTTGAAAGCATAGGGTGTATGGATATGATCCACTACACAACATGGTGAAATATCTATGTTTTTGACATTAAGCACTAAACATGATTTTGGATAAAAGATATGTAAACTTGAAAACCAAAATCCAAACATGTATTTTCTAAAATTGAAAATCTTTTGTAAAAAACAAAACTATCAAGAGTGTGTGTGTATAAGTACTTGAGCAATCCACCAACTACTCTATCCTTTACATTTTATCTAAAAATAAAATCTTCTAAAACAAACCTAGACACAAGTCTTCATCTTCTTGAAGTCTTCACTTGAAGCCTTCTTGACTTGGTCCAAACACCGTGCTAGCTCCAAAACTTGACTTTAAATCCTTTGTTGAAGCTTTGCACCTACTAAGATCTTGATCATAAATCTGTCACTAATTAAACACAAGATCATTAGTAAACATAACTACATGAGTTGATCATCATCAAAACTAGAGTGATGGGCCTTCGGGCCAACAATCTCCCCCTTTTTGATGATGACAAAACTCATGAAGTTATATATGCATGGATTAAAGTAAAGCTTCAAAGAAGCTCCCCCTTAACTCATGCATAACACATAAACAAATAGATATGGAATAAAGCTCATAAACATGTATGCAAATGTAGGAGTAAACATGCAAATCAAGCATAAAACACATCAAACTCTTTTTCTCCTATTTGCAAAACAAAATATATATGCATAAACAATCTTTTTCACAAAATATGCATATAAATCCAAAATCTTTCTCCCCCTTTTGTCAATCATCAACAAAGGGGTAAAAATAAAAACAAAAATTTTCTCCCCCTTTTTGTCATAAACAAAGAGACCAATAAGGGGTACAAACAAATAAGTCAATAAAAGTTTATATGCGATATACATTCATGAAGAGGAAGACGCTAAGTTAGCTTCCCTACACATATACATTACATGAAAGAGGGATGACAAGTCCTAATTCACATAACGTATAATATGTAATGCATAAGAGGAGATGTGAAGCTCCCCCTACACACGTGTACCACATAAAGAAGAGTTGTCAAGCTCCTCAATATACAATACACTCAACATGAATCTATATGTAGAAGAGATGTTAAGCTCTCCTTGCATATAGGCAATACAACTCAAAAATTTTGAATTTTTCTTATAAAACAAAATTTTGAATTTTTCTCAATAAAACAAATCTTAAGAATTTTTCTTAAAATTTTCATTTTCTTATCATAAACAGCTTTGTGCTTTAAACAAATGTGAACCAATTGAAAGTTAAGCACATTAAAATCATATATATGTATGAAAAAAATGAGTATACCAATTGACATTGATACATACATATATAAGAAAACAAATGAGTATATACAAATATAGAGTCAAATTGATATCAATTGAAACGATTCAATGATACCAATTGAAACAATAATAGGATCATGTGTATATCTCATAAACATTGAAGAATAAATAACTAGTTAAATTAATTTTTGAAAAACTAGTTAAAGATCCTTCAAAACATGAAATCAAATCATATGTTTTTCATGAATCATACCAAATACACAAGAATTGACACTCAAATCGATAAAGCTCAAAAATATGTTCATGAAACAAAGTCATGACAAAACAAATAAAGTGTGAGTGTACAAAAGTCATGTATATAGCATTTTCATGATAATAGTCATTGAACCTCAAAAAGATCAAAACAAATTATTCATTTTATCAAACAAATCATGAAAATTCATTTTTCATTTTTAAAACAAACTTCTAGGTTTATGTATGATTTATCCAATCCTAACAATACACATACATATCCCAAACATAAAACGAGTCTATTAATAGTATTTGCATGAAGGCAAGAGACTCAAAAAGGATATACATGTATATTTATTAAATTTGAATAAAAATTACATATACATGAAGTAAAAACACAAAAATAGGCAAAACAAGTATAAATGAAAGAATCATCAAAACTAGCCTATATATGTGCATATAGTGGGTACAAATGAGCATGAAGTGCAAACATATATGAATCAATTTGTTCTCACTATTTGTACATGTATAAATACGAGTTTTGATAAAAACTACATTTAAACTAATATTTACCACATGAAGCACAAAACCTAGAACATAAACATGCTAAAAATATGACATATGAACAAGCATGTAAATGAAATAAGAGTTTAGAAATAGTTACCAACTAAGGAACTATGTTCCAAAACTCCAAATATGGTGGTCGTCCCACCAAAACTCCTTGATAGCGGTGCATCAATTATATGTCCTTCAAGTCCATGCAACCACCACTAAGGCACCAAATCTCTCACGTCTTGTGAGAGCCCTCACCTACATCAAAAAAAAAGGTGGGGACTTTGGTACCAATTTTCTTTTGGGTCCTTGGGGTTAGCTTTGTAAGGAACCCAAAAATTTTTCTTATTAGCAAAATTTATATGATGCAACTTATCAAAACAAAACTTTGCTAAATGGCCTTTGCGGCCACAATGTGTACACTTGTACACCTTAGGATGCTTATGTGTGTGGGTGTGATCATGTCGTGCAACATAAGCATATGCATGATGATGTGCATGAATGTGTGGAGTTTGTTTCATTGAAAACAAAGACTCCAATCTAGTGTGGTTAAATGCACAAGAGCTCATGGTAGAGCTCAAACTATCAATTTTATTTTTCAAAAGTTTAATCTCACTATCTTCAATGGTGGCATGTAGAGAAAGGTGAGATATAGAATCATTTTTCTTCTTTTTAGAAACTTCAATTTTTTTCTTTTTCAATCATTTTTCTTTTTAAACAAGAGTTTTCATTTAAAAAAATTTCTCTTTGTTTTTCCATCAAAGCAACTTTATTTTTCAAGGAAGTGTTTCCTTCACAAAGATCATTCAATTTAGAAAACAAGGAAACATTTTCATTTTTCAAATTCTCATTCTCTTTTTCAATGCATGCAACCTTATTTTCTAATGAATCTTTTTCATTAAGCATGCAATCAAAATTCTTTTTCAAGGTCTTATTATCTTTTCTAAGCATGTCATATTTCTCAAGTAATTGTTGGCAAAAACAAGCAAGCTCATCATATGACATGTTTTCATCATCTAACTCGGATTCGGTGTTTACCTCAAGGGGGTTACCCCTTGGACCATATAGCACTTGTTGGAGATGTCGCTTCCAACATTCGAGTCACTCCCCGCATAGTATTGATCATTTTCGCCAAGGGAGAGGAGGGTGTTCCAAACTACAAAAGCCAAATCAAGATTAGCAACCCTAAATAAATAATCATCATTTAGGGTAGATCTTAAAGCATGTAGGGCTTTTGTATTAGCCTCAATGTTCTTACCATTTAAACAATATGCATTATTAGTTGTGGCAAGATAAACATGGATGCTTAGGGCTTTGAGGTACAAAGATATCTTAACCTTCCAAATTTGGATGTTAAGAATGTCAAAGGTGGGTGGTGACATGAAGTCCATGGTGTGTGTACAAAATACGTGATTAGCCTAAAAATGAGGATCTTTAACTCTAGGTTGTAAGACCCAAATTCAGAGCACTTGGCTCTGATACCAATTGTAAGTTCACCTAGAGGGGGGGGTGAATAGGTGATGGCTAATCTAATGGTCACTTAATGCCAAATAATGCGGAAGTAAAAACTATAATGACCTAAACTAAACTCTTACACTAAACACCACGTATAACACAAGAGTGTTGTCGAATTCCCCGTGAAGGGCTCTGGACAAACTCCTCTAGATTCCCCTAGATAAGGGTTGAGGTGCCGCATTGGCTCTCTTGGTTAAATACAAGTGTTAGCAAACAAACCCAAGCAAGTATATCAATATGAGCACACGCATGTAAAGATAAGACAAGTAATAGCATGTAAGATATAGACAAGGAGATAGAGAGAAAGAGAGAGTGAGCAATCGCAAACACAAGGGATTTGTTTCGAGGTTCGAGCACACTTGCTCTACATCCCCGCCTTCGACACACGAAGGATTTCCACTATGCTTGATCCCAATTGATCACTCCTCGGTGCTGCAACACATACAAACCCTCGGACTCTCTAGTCCCGTACACACCGCAAGCTCACTAGCTCGCCGAGGCCGCACCTCAAACCAAGAGTTCACACACGAACTCTAAACCACCGCGAACACACTTGTCCGCCTCCTCAAAGAACAAAGAAAAGATCTTTGGTGATCACAACACTTTGATCACCTAAAACAATCTCACTACAACACTCCTATAGGATGAGTATGTCTATGAATTGCTCAAGTGTTTGTGTGAGAAAACAAGGAAAAAGATGGTGGAGGAAAACTCAAAGAATCTCTTTAAAACACTCTTAATAAAACTCCCCTTTTGATTGGAAGTATTAGCTCTCAATTTTGTAGAGAAAAACCTCTGAAATGAGTAGGAAAAACTGGCTCTAAAAGTCTCCAAAAATCTTAGTGAAAAATAATGCCCAAACCCCCAAATTTATAGGCTCAGAAAAACTAGCCGTTGGAGGTCTGTCAGGCCTGCCGGTCGACCGCTCGGTCGACCGGCCAACGGTCATATTTCAGACCGTTGTGCCATATGTCGACCGGCCGGCCGACCGAGGCCAGGATACAGAGAGCAAGTCTCTGTCCGGTCGGCCGCCCGACCGCCCGGGGCCTTTCTAGAGAGCAGAGCTCTCTGGACGGTCGACCGAGTCGGTCGGCCGGCCCTCATGCCAGAACTGGCTGTGCACGTCCGTGCACGTCGGTCGACCGGGTCGGTCGACCGGCTGAAGCCATGTCAAAAAACTAAGGGATTTGAAACTTGGTCTTTTTGGCTAATAATAAAATCCCATAAAATACTAAAAAATCTACAAAAATAGTTTTACCAATATACTTTGATAAACAAACATGCTTGCACAAAATCAAGGCATGTTACAAATGATTTGGACTATTTTTGTAATATGAAAAAATTGGCTCAAATGAAAAACTGTATTTTCCAAAACTTATTTTTCCAAACTTTGTTTTTCCAAAACATCTCCAAATATAAAAACAAGATATTTAAACAACTTTGAAAGCATAGGGTGTATGGATATGATCCACTACACAACATGGTGAAATATCTATGTTTTTGACATTAAGCACTAAACGTGGTTTTGGATAAAAGATATGTAAACTTGAAAACCAAATCCAAATATGTATTTTCTAAAATTGAAAATCTTTTGTAAAAATAAAACTATCAAGAGTGTGTGTGTGTATAAGTACTTGAGCAATCCACCAACTACTCTATCA
The DNA here is from genome assembly GCA_038442645.1 of Agave tequilana. Classification (NCBI taxonomy): domain Eukaryota; kingdom Viridiplantae; phylum Streptophyta; class Magnoliopsida; order Asparagales; family Asparagaceae; genus Agave; species Agave tequilana. The sequence goes on from JAVJIF010001455.1 coordinate 104,533, forward strand.
TTTACATTTTATAAAAAAATAAATTCTTCTAAAACAAACCTAGACACAAGTCTTCATCTTCTTGATGTCTTCACTTGAAGCCTTCTTGACTTGGTCCAAACACCGTGCTAGCTCCAAAACTTGACTTTAAATCCTTTGTTGAAGCTTTGCACCTACTAAGATCTTGATCATAAATCTGTCACTAATTAAACACAAGATCATTAGTAACATAATTACATGAGTTGATCATCATCAAAACTAGAGTGATGGGCCTTCGGGCCAACAACACACACATTTATATACAAACACATGCGTACACATACACGTACACATATATGTATATACCAACACACGCACAACACGCACATGCATGTACACGGAAAGACACACATGCGTACACACTCACGCCAACAGCACACAATAAACACAAACTCACATGCACGCACAGCACCACACACACTCACGCACACACATGCATCCAATTCACAGCACACATTATTTACATACTAACCAATTCATAGCGCACACACTCTTAATTTAAATAAACACACCCATTAATACGTACTTATATATATGTTTAATTAGTAACATCCATGCATGCACATATTATAAAGAGAGAGGGAGAGAGGAAAAGCTTACGGCAAAGAAAAAGAGAGCCGGTGGCCAGCGAACGGCAGAGACGGAAGCAGCGAAAAGTGTCTACGGCTTGAGGATCTTGCCGTGAAGGGTGTGAGTGTGCTCGCGCTCGCCGACGGCGATCGATGGTGACTTACAGAGAGATGTAAGATGGCTTCGTGTAAAATGGCTCATGGAGTTGCTTGGTGAAGGGGGTGTTTGTAGGTGGCTGCCAAAAGTTGTTGTTGAGGATGGAGAGGGCCTCACGACCAGGCCTGAAAGGAAGATCTCAGCAGCATGGGGCAGAGGGTTCATTGTCGCATGGGGCTGCGCGCTGGGGTGCGGTAGGTGGGTGCTCAGGCGTGGGTTGATTCGGCCTAGATGACGAAAGCAGAGGAGGGCTCCAGGGTGCTTTGCCGTGATATATTACCGAGAGGGGATGAAGGAGATGGGGAGGAGACAGCTGTGGCAGAAAGAAAAATAGATTAAGGTTGAGTTTAGGATTTAGGTTTAAGATGATGATTATTTAGGGTGAGTGGTGATAATAGGTTATAATCTAATGGGTACGTGTTGGATCATTAGTTATAGGGTAATGGGTTAAAGGGTTTGAATCTAATTGGTTGGTGGGCTTGAATCATGGGCTCAAAGGATTGGGCTAGAAAAAAAAGAATGAGTATGGGAAGTAAAAAAGAGAAGAATAAAAATAATAATAATGATGATGATGATAATAATAGTTAATAATAATACATAACAGTTATTACAATAACAATAATAATTAACAAAAACATTAATAATATTGTATATATATACATATAAACATATATAAAACATATTAGTCAGTGTAATAATGATACATAATACAAATTAAATTAAATAAAATAGAAATGCAGTATTTTTGGTAGGGGATATTACAAGGGGGGACAGAGGGGAGGGGCGCGGGGGGAGGTGGCAGGGGGTGTTCGCCCGCGAGGGGGTGGCTGGGGGTGTTTATAACACACTGATCCCGCGAGCACGGAGACGTTACTGCGACGAAGGGGCTGTTTGTTTCATCGTAAAAGTCGTAAAAGTTCGTAATTCGTAAATAATTTACAATCCAATTACAACTACGATGTTTGTTTGGACCGTATTTTGTAAAAGACTTACGCAACTCAACTACTACTCACTTGAAATCCAATTATCGCTCACTTACAACCCACTTACAGTTAATTTTGTGGTCATGCAAATTTGTATTATTTTTTATATTAATATTATTTTTTTAATATTTAATATTTTTAGTATTTATTTGTAATATTAAAACTTTTTAAATCACCAAATAGTTATTTTTGTGGTCAACTTTTTCACTTACGACTTACACATTGCGACAACCAAACACCGTAAAACAAAATACACTTTCCCACTTATAATTTTATATTACCAACCAAACATCGTAAAACTTACATGCATGTAACTCACTTACAGCTGTAAAAGACTTTCCCAGTTACGACTTACGAATTACGGCCAATTACGACAACCAAACAGACTTGTATTTACGTAGGTCGAAAATACCCTCACATATATATGCTAAGCACCAGTACAGGCAAGAATCAGAGTACGGAAGTACGTGGTGCATTATACATTCCAACATATGAGTACAATTACAAAATTATCACAAGATGATACACAATATTAAAAGAATATTACATCACCGATAGATGCAAATGCGAGAATACAAAGAGATATACACTTATGAACTGTACAAAAGGCGCTCACGAGTCACAAAAGAAAAACTTGAGAGGTGAGTAGGGGGCTCGAAAGGATAGGGCCTCAGACGGTCTGCCGATGACCATGCTTTCACTGCGCCACTCTTATTAGCAACCGGGAGAATCCACAAGCTCCAAGCTCTGAGATCTAGACATGTGAATCCAGGGGAGTCAATGAGTGGTGTGGTGAATGCCAAGGGGCATGAAGGGACAAGCACACGTGTATCGATAAATTCAAATTATAAACATGCATTGAAAACTGTGTAGCGAGCACAGGTATACAACAACAGGTAAGGAGGTATAAAGAAAAGCAGATAAGACAACACTAGGTATCTCTTAAACTAACATAAAACTGATAAAACTGATAGAAACTGAATAAAACCTGAATACGAGCAATACCAATCATACAAGGTTAGGTCACTGCTCTATGAGACTAGTACGTCGAAGGAACAATTCAAATAAGGAAACCCTCATCGATATACCATATGTCTTATGTCACCGTAACCTGAGTTCACACAACCTGAATTACGAAAACGAATAACAAATTATTAATTTACATCTTTTATTATTACTCGTCCGACTCATATATCTAGGTATGTGTCCTGGCGTACGACTCAATGCACATACATCCATATATGAGTAAGTCGAGGAGTTATTGGAAACTGATAATAATTGATGGATCATATTTATAGTGGGTCCCATCACTGACCGAGACACGGCCTGGTAGGAATTATGACACCAACACGTGTCTTCATATGGAGAATTAAGACACCCCAACACAAGTCGTCAGTCCTATGACCACTAAACACACGAAATCACCGATATTCATTAGTTTCCCCCATCCTGATGTAAGTTGTCCTTTTTACAGTTTATTAAGCATAATTATCAGCTTATCGGAATGAGAATGAACATAACAGGTTCAGGAGTATCACTAGCGTATTGTTATCGGAATGAGCAGGCTCAAGCTCGACTTGCTTCAAGCTCGTACTTAAGCTCGACTCTCTTGGTGAGTTCATTAATCTAATATCTAAATTAAATCACTAGTATATTGTTATTAATACCAAGGCTTTGTTTGGTAATAAGAGTTAGCTCAAAAATTGAACTAATTTTTACTAGCTGTTGTCAGTTAAGAGTTAGTAAGTCATAATGAAGATAAATTTAGCCCAAAATCATCCTCAAAACCAGATCGAAATCCACAAAATTCTCCAAAGTCAAGAATTGCCAATTTCACCAAAAGGTTTGAATTAACATCTCCCTCTCTCTCTCTCTTATCTTATTTCTAACTCTGGCTAAAAAAAATAGAAAAAGAAAGAAGAAGGAGAACATGAAAAAGAAAAAAAAAAAAAAAAAGAAAAGAAAAGAAAAAAAAGAGAAAACAACATGTGGCAGTAACACACACAAAAGCCCGGCCCACATAGTTTTTGTAAAGAGTGAAACTCTTCACTCTTACCTAACCAGTGGCGGTATCCCCTTCTTCCCTCCGAGTTATCGTCACTGTATTCTTCCCACCTTCTTCTTTAATTCGGGAACTCCGCCCCTCTCTCCCCATCTCGACCTTGAAGCCAAAAGAGGTCCGTCGCGCCCGGGCAATGACCAAAAAACCCTTCTCTCTCTTCCCCTCATCCTCCCAAAAACCCTAAAATCCAAACCCAGACTCTTCTATCATGTCCATCATCCCCAGTCCTAATTCCCTCTCCTTCCTCATCCCCAACCCCAACTCCAACCCCAATCCCAACCCCAAACCCTCGTTCCTCCGCCTCCGACCCTCCGCCGCCAACGCCTCCTCCGACGCCGCCCCCTCCTCCGACTGGTTCCGCCCCCCGGCAAACACCCCATCCGCCCGCCCCAACCTCACCCCCAAGGCCAAAGAAGAAGCAGCAACAACAGCGGCAAAAAGAAGAAGAAGTGGTGGTGGTGGTCCCGAGACAAGGAGAGCTACCTCGTCGACGACTCCGACCCCCTCCCGCTCCCCATGACCTACCCGGACTCATCTCCGGCCTCGGCGGATGAGATCGACAAGCGGCTGCAGTGCGATCCGATAGTTGAGGTCCGCGTTGAGATTTTTTGGGTTTTTTTTTTTTTTAAATTAAAATTTGTGCTCTTTTTGTATTGACATTTCTGTAAAAAAATTGTTTTTGTGGGTAGGATTGTAAGGAGGTGGTTTATGAGTGGACCGGGAAGTGTCGGAGCTGCCAGGGGACGGGATGGGTCAGTTACTACAGTAAGAAGGGGCGCGAGACTGTATGCAAGTGCATTCCTTGTCTTGGGATTGGTAGGTGTTGCTATCTTTCTTTCTTTGTTTATTTTTTTATTTTTCTAATTGCATTTGTTTAGTTTCTTAGGATTTTGAGAACAATATATTGTTTCTTAGGAATTTGAGAACAATATGTTTGTGCTTCTCTTATGTGAAATCTCATGATTAGTGGAATTAGATGTGGAGGGAGGTTATATGATACTAAGATGCTTGATTAGGAATTTTTTTAATTAAGTACTATCTTCCATGAGATACCTTTTTTAGTGTGTTTTAGGACTATTTCGTTTACCTTACCACACGTTTAAGTATAAAAATGTGTTAAAGTGGAGAACATGGAAAGTTCTTACTGTTATGTGTCCTCGTTATGACTTGCACCAAACTATGTCTCTCAGGTTTGTAGATGCTTGCAATATTCCAGTCATTTCTCTATGAACTCTTTTAGTAGTGGTGTACTCTTTCCTATATGCTCATTACTTAGCTTATCCAGCCTCACGTTCTGGACTTCTCTATGTGGTTTTTCATTTTCATCACATTCTAGGATTGAAACCTCTGTTGCTTAGAGGGTGTTATTCAATTGGGACTCTTGAGTGGTACTGGGACATTTGTATCACTGGGACATTTCTGAGACTAGGACTGGGATTGGGACAAATTGTCTCATATTGTGGAATTCTGTGACAAATTTGAAATGTGTATTGGGACAAATTATGTCATACATATTGTTATTAACTATTTTGATATTCTTTTTAATTTCTTCTTCTATTATAACTAACTACCTAATGTTCATAGTTAAATATTATTGAAATTATCAACTCATACTTAATTAGTAAAAGTTTCTAAAAATTTTATAATTAAATATTACAAAATAACTCATGCCTATAGTTAAAAATTAATAAATTAAATAGTCTTCGATTGCCAAATAATAAAACATCATCAAACACACTAATGTCTTTAAATTAATAATTGAAAACGTGAGCATATTTAGCACAAATATTGAAACACTTCTCAAATAGTTATTTAGTACTGGTGTTTGTTTAGGATAAATATTGAAATTATAAAATTAGAAATTATTAAATTAGAAATTAAAATAGAAATTAGAAATTATAAAATAACTTAAACCTTAAAACTATTACCTCTTCCTTATATTACCTCCTTGTCACAACTTAAAACTATTAAATTAGAAATTATAAAATAATAATAGGCTCCTCTTCTAGTCAATTAGCTATTTCATCATTACCTGTTTAAAAAATATAATATTTGTAGGATTACCTCTAATAGCAAATCTAGCACTATGATTCATGAGTTTCTTCTGCTTTAATGTATTTTTGAAGTAAAAATTGTTATGTAGTATTTCATCAAAAGAAATAATTTTAGATTGATAATTTAAAATTAAAATAGAAAAATTAATATACCAAATAAAATATCCTTATTTCTCAGCGAGCAATCGAACAGTAAAAGAAACAATAATTTTTTTTAAAACTGAGCATACATTAGATGAGATGATGAGATTGGATCATGGTGTACTGAGTTTTCTTCACTTTCCCCTCTTATGAGAGAAAGATGGCACACTCTATTAGGAGAAGAATCTTTTATTCCCAATTACTAATTGTTTCCCAAAATAAATTAGATTTGACTTCTGAAATTAAGTGAGAATGGGACTTATTTGATTAGTGAACAAGATTTATGAATTCTTCAATCCTTACCCAAAGGTGAGTGCCATACACATGAGTAAGTTATTTAAGGTGCATTTTTGTTGTGAAAGTTTCCTATTATCAAAAGTGGTCCCACAAGTAAGGGACTTTTCACAAAGGAAAGTAGAGGATTTTCACAATGTTTTTATGGTTATCAAAATTCTTTATAAAGAGTTTTGGAAATCTAGAGTTTGTGAGAGGGGAACAGGGGAAAATTATTCAGAGGCAAAGATGTAAATCAAGAATTGGAGAGAGAAAGATTGGATAGAGAGAGCCATGTACCTCTTTGTATATCAAATCAAGAAAAGATGCTTGACAAAATGGGTGATTGATTTGTGCAGGAAAAAAAAAATACTCTTTCATCGATGTATGGGTTTAATCTTTAGTGAGATGAGTGTTCAAATGTTCATGCTTGTATTGGGAAAGGGGGATTAGGGTGTGTGATTGCTCTCTTGTACTCGATGTTATTATAGTATATTTCTTTCAATGCTTTCCCCGTAGATGTAGGTCGGGTTTGGCCGAACCGTATAAGCTAGCATGCCTCTTATATTTTTTTCTATGTTTTGCGAAATCTTGTAAAAGCTCAATGTTTGATGAAAGGCTTGGGTCTCTCGCTTTCGTTCAATATATAAAACCCCAATCATGATCGCAATAGTTTTTGTGCAAGAGAATAATAGATAGCACAACAAATGTTTAAATCTCGGTGCAACTCATGAGGAAGAAAAATTAGAGCGCGGAACCCGAGGATTAGGTGCAACACAAATAAAGATAAAATAGTTTTATGTGGGTTTTTTTATAATTTCTCAATGGCACTTAATTATGAAGATATAATATACTATAAAGAAATTCTAAAATCTCATCTGGGGCACATGCCCATATAGACACCCTTTTAAATTCGCCCTGACACAACACACACACAAACAAACACACAGACAAAGACACACAAAACACACACATATTTGGGTATAGATCGTATCAATTAGATTTGGATATAAATCCTATCAACTGGATTTATAAATACAGTCACTCTAAAATATATATTTTGCAACTCAAATAGAAGATCTATTACCTTCAACATGTCTAAATCAATCACACACAGTCACACAAATATTTGGGCATAGATCCCATCGATTAGATTTGGGAATAGTTCATCCCTTGGAAAGTATACATTTTCCAACTCAAATGGAAGATCCACTCGGATTCAACATAATCTAAACCATGTAAAATGCCTAAATGAAGTGTTTTTGTGATTTCTTTCATGTGCGTCAAGTGAACTTAGAATGAACGATTGAATGTAGATAATTTTTTTGATCTATGATTTGTGGAGCACACACTGGAATACAATTCTTGGATTATGATCTGAACACTTTTAAACCTTGGTCACCAACTTTTGTTTTTGGGTTTGAAGCATTTTATGATGTAGAACGAACTCACTATTTCAGACCGTCCATTTTGCAACTACTGGATGCCGGGGAAAGAAAACTTAAATTAGTCTAAATTTTATTTTTTAAGAACTTCAAAAGATGTGGATCAACTTCAACGGAGTGGAGTTTCAAAATGGATGCCCTATTATATAATTCCAATATGTAGGATATGATTTCAGATCCTCCCAAGAGGAGTATAATTTAACTCTCTCTCTCTCTCTCTCTCTCTCTCTCTCTCTCTCTCTCTCTCTCTCTCTCTCTCTCTCTCTCTCTTTGTGTGTGTGTGTGTGTGTGTTAACTTTTGGTACCAACATTGAACTTTCGGAGAAATAAGCAATTTGACAACACCAAGATTCTAGGAGGTGAATGGATAGAGAAACTAGAGATTCAAATCTTGCAAGCTGAGGGTGTTTATGGCAATATGTTAGAGCCTATGTTGCCTAAGATCACTTACAGTTTTAGATGGTGGCGGTTGCAAGGGTTTGCTGCTGGTGGGGTAATTGTGGTTGGGTTAATTGTAATATCAGCGAGAAGAGAGGAGATATAGGCTAGGAGAATTTTGAAGCAGCCCAGCAATAGGGAGAACATTTGTAGATTAGATTTCACCCAAGTTAAAGGAATGGTATTTGAATAGAAACCTTCCTGCATTCTTTCAAAACTGGTCTTTGATTTAGCTTTAACGTGATAGGAAAAGAAGATGGTATTGTTTCCTTCTGGGCAAGCTTACTTGGATGCAATGTGAACAGAAGTTCTTGAATGCATGCTTCGAGAGACAACGGGTGATGTGAAACATGTGCGAGTGTCGGAAATCAGCGATAATGTTACTCAAGTCACGCTTCACCAACAAGTTACGATCTTTGGGTAGGAATGATTAAAACTAATAATATCAGTTAATATATTTATAAGAATAACATGCAGGAACTAATTGATCTCAAAACAAGATTAATTAATCAATACTACTTATGTTATGCAGGCAAAGATTCTACGATCAATATTTAGACTAGCAAATTAAGAGTAAACGAACACGCACAATCTCACTGATATATGTGGACATCAGTTAAGTCGATAATAAAACAGGGTGATTTATCAGACTAAAAAATAATTGATCAAGATCAGAAATGTACCAACTAAGGATCAAGTTGACCTCAGTTTCTAGATGCGTACAAAAAATCTCCCTAGAATCCAACGCCTCGAAAACTGCTTGATTCGGACTCTGGATAGCTGAGAAACGGCCCGAAATCACTTTGTGTGCTTAAAGGGTTTGTTTCCACCTTAACGATTCTGTACTGTAGATAAGCGAATCCGAGTCGGATTACTGTAAGTTTCGGATCAGGTGGATAACTGGAACGGGTCGAGTCAAATTGATATGAACCCGAATTGAGTTCAAGCTCATGTTGATTAATTTGATATGGCTCGGGGCTATGGCGAAGCTCAATGTCGAGTGGGGAGGTCGGCGATGCGTCGGTGATGGTGGAAGAGGCTCGACGAAGCAATCAACGACAATCGATGGTAGTGTTGTTGGCAACGGCGCGAGGGGAGGCCACTAATCTCAACGTCGACAACGACTCTGGATCAGAGCGGCTGGCGGCAGGCAGCAGGCTGGCATCATCGACGGTGGTTGCGCTCGGGCACGAGGGGTGCTATCGAGGCAATGAGAATGTGGCACGAGGAGGAACGGTGCAGGGCGACGCCGTCGTTGTGCGAGAGAAGTTGGGTTGGTTTGCTTGCTGTTGATGAGAGTAGTGGTTGAGGAGAAGTGTGCCTTGGATGAGAAGGGAAGGCAAGCGACGATAGGAGAGGGTGGTGGCCGGTCGACAACGCGGTGAGAGAAGAGAACAAGGTAGAGAGCGGGCTAGGATTAGGGCTAGGTATTGAAATGGAGGAGAGAGATGAAGGCATAGTGTTGTTTTTCTATTTCTTGAGATTTTCAGATTTTTTTTATTTTCAGAAACTTTTAGGGAAAGAGATTAGGTTTAGGGTTTTGAGAAAAGGTGTGGAAGCAGAATTAGGGTTTGGAAGAGAGAAAGAGAAGAGGGAGGGGATATGCTAGTTAGGGCTTCACACACCTCAACTAGGATTTCTCTAAGGCTTCACACCCAAAGAGAGAATTTGAGAGAGAGATCATCACTCACAATTATGATAATTTTCATAATAATTCAGCATCAATTTATTTCATAATAGGGGAGCATTTAAATAGGCTTTACAAAACTTGAGTTTTCAACTACAACCGATATACTAAAATAACAATAAAACTAAAAAAATACAATAAAAGAAAATACGTAAAAAAAATCCCGAAAAATGGAAGCGACTCGTTTTCTCTAACGGTGATAGACGCGCCAAGATCGTGGCTGGATGTCTGCATCAACGAGCCTTATATCATGCTATTGAACAATGTCCAGTGGGTTTTTCTTTAACTTTCTATTTCTGGTTCTGTTTTTCTAACTTGGAAAATGGAATAGCTAACCCTTACAAGTCTATAACTCAGGGAGGGGGAAAAAATCTGAATTGAGTCTTAATCTCAATGTAATATTTGTATGAATTCATTGTTGACAAGATTTAAATAGCATAACTTGAATATATGCATTTAAGTGAGTTGTAGAAGTTACATAGAGTGGTGAATGTGATTCTGTAGTAATAGAGGCAATACAAGTTTCTTGCCGATGTCACAAACAAAATATGTTGTGGCTGCAATAACTCTTTCAGTGAAAAAGTATTCTTGAAGGTTTATTAGGATTTACTAAGAATTTCATGTGAGTTTTTTTTCCTTTTCCTTTTTCTCTTTTACAGACCCTATCATACAAATATTGATCTTGGCAAAATTTTCTTAAAAATAAATAAAAATGTTGAAAAAAATGTTCAAATAATTAGTAGAATTTTGTATTACATTTTCTCTTTTTAGCTAAGATTTTTTTCTTTTCTCGTCTCAAATTTCTTTCTACCTCAGACTTTTTTAGTTCATCTCATTTTTTTCATTTATTTTGTTTTTCTCTCACATTTCAATTTTTATTATCTTTCTTATTCTCAATTTCATGTTCTTTTATTTTTTTATTCACACTTTAATTCAAAGATTTTCTTTTCTATATCAGATTTTTTTCTTTTATTTCATATTTTAGTTTTTTAGTCTCAAATTTGTTTTTTTTATTTTACCTTATTGATTTAGGAATTATTCTAATTAAAAAGTTATCAAATTTGAATTTCAATTTAATTAAATTTGTAATAGAATAGAAGTTGTCATATTATAATCTTAATCTAATCGGATAAATATTTTAACCTTTCACGTGCATGGCATATGCCTAAAACTAATATATGGCACTATATCCCACAAGGGTGAGATGGGTTTAAATCTCCACCAGAGACTAACAGAAACTCTCGTGATGGGAACTCTATTGATCTCTATCCAATCTCCTCTCGATAGAAAGCTTGCATGACCTCCTCTCTTCTGGTGACAAAAAGCTGTCCGATCTCCTCTCTATCCAATCTACTCTCACGATGTAGCCTGCCGATCTTGATCTCTAATCTCCTCTCGCGAGACGAAGCTGCCTGATCTCTTCTCCTTTTGTTACCAAAAGCCACCTGATCTCTCCTCTCACGACAAATGAGTTTTTTCATACAAAACACTCTACTGGCATGTATGGGCCTCGTATCGGTCAATACAACCAATACGAGGCCTGTACGACTCGAAACTCATTTTGTATTGGTGATTTCCATCCTAGACTACAAATTTTGATTCCCCTATTGCTTTCTTGTATTAGGCTCGGCTGGTTCCAATACAATACGATCGAGTCGTATCGGAATCGGCCGATTCTTCAAACCCTGGTATGTACAGTCTGACCATTATGGTTCAAGCTTTCTTTCTGAGTCTTTCAAAAGGGAAAAAATCCATGGTTTACAGAAATTTGAAGTTCTATGATCTCCTTTATGAGATTAGTGTGACCATTATGGTTCAAGCTTTCTTTTGTAGAATGTATGAGATAAATTTGTGTCCATAAGGATCCAGTTGTTAAAGTTGAGAAGCACTAATTAATTGCAAGTAGCTTGGTAAATTATATAAAACTAGTTGATCCACAATTTACGAAATCCTGATATAAAGGTTTCTAGCACGTCAATTTCATTAACATTTTCTTTTCTTTTATGTTTTTTTAATGGAGGATGCTTTTCCTTTGGCTTTTACTGCATGTTTGAGATAACATGGACTTATCATACATAAAACAAAATTTCTTTTCCCTGGCTCGCTAGTGTATGTTGTGGTGGGTTTTGAAGAGGGAAGGGAGGGGGTTGGGGGGAGTGGGCTGTTGGGAGGGGGTGGCTGGGTTTCCCCCCCTTTTCTGCTTTTATTTTCCTTTTGGGATGGGTGTGGGGTGTTGGTGTTGAGGGATAGATTTTATTTTTTATTTTTTATCCGGTATCAACTTTCTTAAGGATCTTGACTACTGATGGTGTTAGTGAAACACATGTTCTGTTTTCATTTGCCAAGTTCTCCTAATGGGTTGCTAAGTTCTATTGGGAAGCATCACTATTCATGGCTAGTCTTGTTTGAACTTGTAGCTTAACATGCACATGAGATATGAGCATCTTCTATCTAGTTGTACATAGTTGTACAGAAAAACTAAAAAGATTGGAGTTTCCCCAAAACATGACTGGGGAATGCCTGCAACTTTACAGTTATAGTGATGGTTGCATTGAACAATGACCAGATGGTCTAACTTTACCATTGTTTGATTAATGTGATTAAACCTTTGCTTTATACGATATGGTGGAACTTCAAAGGGTGTTTTTTTTGGTGGGTCAGTGGGTTTTTTTTGCTCCTACGGTTCTGTGAACTAGAAGGGACGCACCCGCCTTGCATCCCACCCGAGAGAGAAATCTTCTCTCATTGTGCTAGAGAAGGTTATGTAATAATGACATCATCATCCTTTGATGATTTGACTTGCCAATTCCTTGTCTAAATGAGGTATAAATTGTCCAGCTATGTTGCATTGGATACACATCTAGATGCTTGAGTATGCATATCTATGTGTGGACACACACTTGATACACATGGGCCTTATTTGGCTTGTATCCATAGGCTCAAAATAAGTAGATAAATTCAAGATGGGCTCAAAAAGTTAAGGCCCATCCCTTTTTAAGAATAACAAGTATGGTTAATTGAGTTGAACTTGATAGTAAAAATAGCCATCAAATCTAGCCAAACAAGCAAGTTAAAATGGCTTTATCCACATTTCTTTGTCCATGTCTTCCCTTTTTTATCTTTAGTTTGTTCTTTGGTGACATATTGTTATTACTTACTAACAAGTTTATTTGGTTATTTGGTTGGGGCTGACTCTGACTTGGAAGTTGATTATGATGTTGATGAGAAAGATGGCGCGAGAGAAACCCTATTTTGGGCAATACTTTTGGTACAAGCCTTAATTTTTTCAATAGTTATTGAAAATTTGGAATATCTTAGGCAAACGGGAGACTTTGTTTCTTTTCCTCTAGGGAAGCAAGTGGTTGATTGTCAATGAATGTATAATATAAAGCTCAACCTAGATGCGTTCTTGGCTCGCTTGAAGGCACAATTAGTAGTTAAAGGATACTGTTGATTATGAGGATGCATTTTTCACTCGTACGCAACGTGGCTTCAGTCTGGATACTTGTCTCGTTGTCTGCAACTCATTCTCGGCCTTTGCATCAGCTAGATAGTTCCTCCATGATATTCTCGACGAAGTGGTATTTATGAAGTAGGGTTTGTTGGTCGGGGGGGTTTGGGAAAGTGTGCAAATTGAAGAAGTCTTTATATGGTTGAAACAGTTTTCAAGGGCTTGGTTTGGGTGATTTGCTTCAGCTGTTTGGAGTCTGGACTTTGTCGTGTCCAAAAGGATTATTCAGTTTTTATTCGTCGATTTCAGGCAAAAAATCTTTTGGTGGTATTTGTAGAGGACATTGTGCTATACGGGCGCGATGCTCAAGGAATTGTTGATCTAACATAATACTCACTATAACTTTTTCAGGCAAAGGATCTTGAATATTTGTAATTACTTCTTGGGTATTCAGGTGGTAAGATGCGAGAAAGAAACTTCTTTGTCTTAAAAGCAATATGTGTTTGATATATTGTCTAAGGCTGGCTCGTTAATATGCAAAGGTGTGGATACACCAATGGAGACTGATACCAAGCTGTTACCAGATAGGGAGGGACTTGGATTATCATGGAAAATATCATTTATTGGGTGGAACTTGAATTATTTAATGGTAACTGGATCCAACGTCTCATTTGTAGTCAGTTTAATTAACCAGTTTCTTCCAACACCTATGATGAGTCATTTGAATGCAACAACATATATACTCGGGTGCTTGAAAAAAAACTCCAGGCAGTAGATTGTTCTATTCAGATTGTGCACGTTCTCGAGTGCTAGGTTTTTCAAATGTAGAGTGGGCAACTCACCTTGATACACAATAAACCACAAGCTAGTGCATATTTGTTCTTTTTTTTTTTTTGTGTGTGTGTGTGTGTGTGTGTTGGGGGGGGGGGGGGGATCTTGTGTCTTGGAGAAGTAAGAAACAAAGTGTGGTATCATGACATAATGTTAAGTTAGAATACTGTGCGATGACAAATTTGAGATGTAAATTGGTTTGAGCAATGGATCTCCCATAGAGCTTGGCTTCACTTTAGACTTTGTATTGTGACAATCAAGCCGTTATTTACATTGCTGGAAATCTTATATTTCACAAGCACACAAAAAACATTGAGGTAGAGTGTCATGTGTAGAAGGTGGTAGACCGTAAACTCATCCAGACTTGACATATGACTTAATCTCGTTAGTTGGAAGATATGTTCATGAAGCCTTATGGGAAGATCTGAGTTGGATTTTATTTGTGACAAGTTGGGCATGTATGATATATATACTCCAGCTTGTGAGTCATATATAATTGAGGGTCATATTATGTAATTATGAGTCATATTGTCATTAGGAGTCATGTTGCTATTTAGAGTTGTATTTGCCTACAAATAAGAGTATAGATGACGTATCAAGTCTTTAATTTTTATAATCTAAATCTTCTCGGTTATGAAGATGCCTAAGTGTGACAATTAGAAAAAATAGCCTTGTAATTGTCATTACTGTGAGGGAGAGTTCAGTGGCATTTTATTATTGGAGACACTTCATTTGCTCAAGGTTGCAAGTATACGTCATAAAGTGTCACCTCAACATGTATATGAGTTCACTAGAATAGTTGAAGATGCCAAATCTGTTGAGAAACAATCCATTCTGGAAGAGTACCTACTTATTCTAGCTGATCTTCAAGTATAGGTGCTGGACAAGTTATCCAACCAATACTCATTGGGTCCGGATCAAAGAATAGGAAAGCGTAGGGGAATTGGCTACTGAAAAGGCATTCAATATTAAAGTTTGAATCATTTGAGTGCTGAGATTGCAAGAATGTTCAAGTAGGCCATATTGTCATATCATTTATTTGGGAGCTCCCATTACATACAGGCTTTTTTGTTTGTGCTGGGAATTGGCTATTGAGAAGGCCTTCAATCTTGAAGTTTGAATCATTTGACTGTGGAGATTGCAAAAATGTTAAAGTAGGCCATATTTTTATTTCATTTAGCTAGAAACCCCATTGCATGAAGACTTTTCATTTGTGGTAAATGGAGTGGTCAAATTTGACCACTCATGATGATGACACGTGTCCAAAGCTACCAAGTGCCTCCCCCGAAGACCATCACAACACTCTGTCCATCCCCAAGACTTCGCCACACCAAGTCCTCCTGGAGCTACCCTCTGTCCCCAAGACCTTACCACTCCAAAACCTTCCTTGGTCCAAAATCCCTCAAATTGAGTCCGAAGCTCCCAGCAACAGCCTACCGTGATCTCCGCTACTGTTACGCCGCTCCATCCTCTCCCACGTTGAAGACGTGTAACGCCCTCACATAAAAGCAGGCGGTTACACATGGCAACGAATATTCATGCATGCTACCCAGTCAATCGTGGAGGTAAACCTGGCCGTTACGAAGGATCCAACACGTGCAGATCGTACAGTTACAACCACCTGCCATTTCCGCCTCTGCGCCGACATCCATCTCATGTATATATGATCTTTCTTCTCTTAGAAAAAGGAGATCGCTTCTCTAATCCTTAGAGCGCACATATACATTCACACGACACTAACAGTTTTTCTATGCTAGTTTACCACCACCAAAGCACTTGCAATTTCCCTCTGCACGGTTCTTCCACCTGCAATTTTCCTCTGCTCGATCCATTCCTTCCACCACACCGGCAGCTTTCCTCTACCGGTTCTTATTATTCCACCTACCGATTCTCACGCCCAACGGTCTTAGGCTGGCATCACACTGGCGCTCCTAAATTGAAAGGTGTCTCTTCCTCTGTGTGCTCTGACAGGTAACACCCGGGGAGCATCCAAATCGCTTATGGTGGGTCGATCCACGATGAGCCGATTTTTGTCCACCACAAACTGGTGTTTTCAATAAGATCTCAGTCCACACTCAAGATCTCTTTTCCATCCAATTCAAAACATTCCTCGAAAGGCCTCTCTTATAGCACCAATGGTCCCCAGAAAGCAGACCGTCACCCTCAACGATGCCACCGCAAAGGGCAAGACCAACAACGTTGCCGAGGGACGAACCCTCCACCTATTGTCGAGCGACAACACACCGCCGAAGGCACCAACTCCTCACCTCAGGGGATAACAGCCAGCGTCCGACCGCTGACGCTTGCCGACATGGAGAAACAGATGAAGGAACAACAGATCCGATCAGACCGCGAGTAGGAGGTATTGAAGCGTCACAACGACCAACTCCAAAAGTAGATCGCTATCCTCCAGAACGCCTAGACACAAACGCAGCCAGAAGGCGAGCCTGAAATCGGAGAGACTCGGACCGATGGGCTCATCACAAATCTGAGGCGGCCCAAACCGACGTCCTCCTGCATGAAGACCACTCTGACAACGAGGTCGATCCGCCTCGGATAGAAGCTTATTACCGCTAGAGTCGGAGAAGAATCGAAGAATTTCCCGACATCTAAGCCCTTGATGAGTTGATCCAAAGACATTGAGGAGGCAAAACTGTAACTCTGAAGTACACTGAAGCAACTCGCTGCCAAGTTCTCCAACTCCCCTCTCCGAAGAAATTCTGGAGTGTGAGTTTTCGAGGAAGTTCGCAACTCCAACCTTTTACTATTACTTTGGAACAAGTGACCTGATTTAACACGCCTGACACTTTCGGGACAAGATGGCGGTCTACTTTCTCAACGATCCGCTCACGTGCCTAACCTTTCCGTCCAGTATGAGAGGTGTGTCCTCAGATTAGTTCTACTCCTTGCCATCACATTCTCTCTATAACTTCGACGAGGTAACCAAAGCGTTCCTCACTCAGTATGCTTCTCGTCGAGAGGCCAAGAGGAACAACCGCTATCTTCTCATCGTCAAGCTGAGGCAGGACAACAACCTTAAATTCTAAATCAGTTACTTTCAAAGTCAGCTGGTGAAAGTTCCCAATTGCGGTGAGGGTGTCTCTGTATTCACATTCATTAGTAAGCTGCAAATTTCTCACCCCATGTACAAATATCTACTGAAGCACAATGTCACTCGAATGAGTGAGGTTCTATCCCGAGCTCGGCCCTACATCCAGCTGGAGGAAGATGAAGAGCTCTGCCAACTATTCTGCCAAACGCGGTGACAACAGAGAAAAGTTGAAGCCACCTTATGAAGTTACTACTGAAGTCAAAAACTCGAATCGGAGGCAACCCACCTACAAGAGACAAGCGCTCCCAGTTTTCTCACCAAGTTCGCTCCATCCTTCAAGTCGACAGAGCACTTTTCACTCCGCTCAAGCTCCACATTAAGGACCAACCATGGGTTCGACGTCCGAAACCAATTCGGTACGATCCAACATTTCTCGGAGCAAAAAAGTACTACTCTTATCACGACAAAAAGGGGCTCATGACCATTCACTGTCGGAGCCTCTAGAAGCACCTAGAAGAGCTCATTTGTCAGAACTTCCTAAAAAAACACGTTCTTACTCCCGAAGCAGCCTTCGGATCGGACAGCCGAGCGCTCTGCCTCCTACCCAACCGCAGTCACTCAGTACAAAGCGATTGAGTGATCCTATACTACATACACGGACATGGACCCTGTGTATTTCATCCGAACTTAGGTAGTTTCATTTTTCTCGTGAAGTAATATTGCGATTTTGCTCCTAACCATTTCAGCCTACTTTGCTACTGAGATTTCCCCCTCTAAGAGTCCTACCAAGTTCGTCGCTCTGTTGATGGATCTTATCCCCACTCGAAAACGACGCGAACCTAGCTCTATTGATGAGTCTCACCCCCACTCGGAGTTCAATGCTTGCACGCTTCACTGATGGGTCTTACCCCTACTCGGAGACAACCCGAACAACTGCCTACAGGGCCCCCTCTCGACCAGCCCATGGGCAGTCGAAACCCTCTGCTGTGGGTTCTACCCCCATTCGGAGTCCCTACTATGTTGCAGGGATTCTCCCTCTCAGATTCTCTCTGTTTGATGTTCCTTTGATGGGTCACACCCCTACTCGTAAACACGAACATCAGCTTACGAGCTCCTCTCATCCGACCCACGGGCAGATGAACGCCTAGTAGTTTTCCTTTGCCTTTGCCGCTCTGCCACTGGGATTTCCCTTCTTGGAGACCCGAAACTCCACTTTGCTGATGGGTTCCACCGCCACTCTGAGTCGACACATCCAATCTATTAATGGGTCACACCCCCACCTTAGAACCCTACCGAATTCACAGCTCCGTTGATGGGATTTCCCCTACTCGGAAGCAACCGTGAACCTAACTCCGCTGCTGGGATTTTCCCCATCGCAGTCCAAAGTTTGCAGGTACTGGTGATGAGATTGCCCCCACTCGGAGATAACACCGCATGCTTACCAAAACACTCCATACCCAACCAATCATACCAGAGGTAGAGAGCAACATTCTGAAGAGGCATGCTCATATCAATTCCAAAAAGCCAACGGTAAAAAATAAACCAGGCAAGATCTATACAACCATTTTCATTCCAAAAAATATATATTTCTATTCCAAAGATCTTTCCATTCCGAATACATTCCATTAAATATATTTGATTACATCCGATAAGAGTAATACAAAAATCTTTTTACACTTCTGTGTTTACATTTTTTGAAAAGAAATACAGATGATCTCTCCCGCCGCTACGTCCAGCCTCACCTCCGAACTCGGAGAGTACGTCCTCTGAGGAACACCTACCGAAAAGCCCCACCTCATTGCTCGCGCCACTATCCAAAAATCTTGAAATCAGAGAAGCTACGACCGGGAGGTGCCTTCACAAAAATGAAGGCTTCTCCAGTGAAGGATCTTCTCCTCTCCACCCTGAACACTATCCTCCGTGCCTTTGGTAGAAGGATGAAACATTCTCCTAGAAAGCTCTTCGAGAGCGAGGCAACGATGTTCGACGAGACGGACTCCGGCAAGACGCGCAAGACGCGAGGATGTCACATCCCCTCCGAGGTGTTCTGCGGGAAAGCTCCGACGCCAAGAAGAGGAGTGGTCTTTCGACACATCCAACTGATGAGCTCCCCTCTCCTTCCTCATACACGCCATGAGGAAAGAAGCCGACAACCTTAAGGTCAAAGCTTGCTTGCCGAAGATCGTGTGACCGGAAATCAGGCCACCTAGCCCAGTTGATGCAAGAATCTCACTTGTCATTCCCGATGGCGGCACCTTGTCACGGTTGCTAATGCATCGTAGGCCCTTCACAGTTACTAATGCAACACACCAATTAGACTCTCCAGAAAAGAGAGCCTGATCACCACTTCCTCATTGTGCTCTTCCCTCTCCTTCCTCCATCTGATGAAGAGGAAAGAGGAGAATATGGCTACCCATCACAAAAGAAGGAATTTTAAAGCAAGGGTTTTTGAAGAAGATGACAAAATTCTTCCCAAGGGTTCCTCTCCATTTATAGATGGGCGAGTAACCGAACCGCCTTCAATTCAAATTGTCAATCCGTAGAAAGTCAGTCGACATCCTGAGATTTTCAGTCAACAGAATCAATAGAAAATCAACCATCACCACCAAAATACGAAATCCTACAATCCCAGTTATGATGATGTCTGGATTCGAAGAGATGCATGATGCGACCTTTGAGAGGTCCAGCCAACCGATGAGACAGCTGGCAGTCAGCTACGCAATCCGCAATTGATTCCAGAAGATTTGCAGTAATTCAAAGAGATTCATCATACACTCCTCTGCCACAAATGTCATAATAAATATAAAGGCATTGAAGATCCATCCGATCAACTTCGCTTCCCTGACTTCCCTTCCACAGACTCCGACAAGCAGGAAAGCGGGGGGCACATGTAGTGGTTAAAATTTGACCATTGCCACGTTGATGACACATGTCCAAAGCTACCAGGTGCCTCCCTTGAGACCTCCACAACATTCAGTCCATCTCGAAGACTCCACCACACCAAGTCCTCCCGGAGCTACCCTCCATCTCGAAGACCTTACCACTTCGGAACCCACCTCAGCTCGAAATCCCTCAATCCGAGTCCGAAGCTCCCAGCAACAGCCTACCGTGATCTTCGCCTACCGTTACACTCCTCCCACATTGAAGATGTAATTCCCTTACATAAAAGCGGGCGATTATACATGCCAATGGATATTCCTGCATGCCTCCCCAGTCAATCACGGAGGTGATCCTGACCGTTACAGAGGATCCAGTACGTGCAGATCGTGCAGTTACAACCATCCGCCTGTTTCGCCTGCATGCTGGCATCCATGTCAGTCATACATGATCTTTTTTCTCCTAGAAGAAGGGGATCACTTTCTTAATCCTCAGAGCACACACAGATACATTCACATAGACTAGCAGTTTCGCTCTGCCAGTTCACCACCACCAACACACCAACAATTTTGCTCTGCACGGTCCTTCCACTACACTTGCAGTTTTTCTCTGCTACACCTGCAGTTTCCATCTGCATAGTCCGTTCCTTCCACCATACCGACAGTTTCTCTCTGATGGTCCTCCTTATTATTCCATTTACTGATTCTCACGTCAGAGAGTCTTAAGCCGACACCACACCGGTACTCCTAATCTGAAAAGTCTCTCTTTCTCTGTGTTTTGACAGGTAACACCCGTGGAGCATCCAAATCGCTTGTGGTTGGTCGATCCACGGTGAGCCAGTTTTTGTCCACCACAGCAAACAACAAGAAGTTGTTTCAAATTTCAGGGATATATAATGCATCAAGAGAATTGCATTGTTGCAACATGGAAGGTAAAACTTGGAAATGTTATTGACATGGTCAAATAGCATGTTGAAAGAAAAGGGGACAAGTATTGTTTAAGTTTCATTTTTATAAACAACTATTCTTGTTTGGTTCCGCCATGTGGTCCACCAAAAATTAGCGCCATTTGTTCCATCCCAAGGTAGAATCCTGATTGCCTAAAGCCTGCACCAACAGTTTTACTTGTACCATTAAAAAAAAAACAGTTTTACTGGTTAGATATGATTCCTATATTGGCTATGATCATTAGTAAGTCAAAATAATCTTTAGTAAACAAACTGCTAAATTTTTATGGTGTTCCTTTTTGTAAAGTACGAGAACTGGAAGGATTTTCTTTTTAAACATAAATAAAAATAATTCTATCTCCTGCAAACCACAAGTGGAAAATTGAGAGGTCAAGGGAACAATAGTATGGAATCTTGATTTTTTTTCATTGACCTGGGAAAAGCAAGGGCATCCTTCATTTTTACTTGTAAGTTTTATATTTTTACATTTATTAATATTTAGATTAATATACTGAGATTAGTTGGTTCAGTGATTTTCTATGAACTAGATAATTAACGAGTTTGTTCGTTTGAAAAGAATATAAGTTATGTTAAATATGGTAATTTCTATATTTCCCTCATTCTTTTTATTGACATTGTTTTAAATAAATTTTTTCTTGGTGGCATTAATTTTATTTAACTCATTATTATCTTCTATTATATTATACTACTATTTGCTTTTGATACTTAGCCACCCTAGCAAATAATTCTGGCTCCGTCCTAGACTCCTAGTGGGTGGTGAAGATGGAGAAGTGTTGATGCAGTCCCTAAGATGTTCTATTAGGATAGATATGCTCAAGGAGAAAGCGTTGATGCGCTATTTGCTAACAATTGACATTGAATTATTTCAAGTGTACTTCTCTAATTTTGCCTTGAGGTGGGCTGTTGGTTAGTAATCCTCATTAAAATTTTATCTTGAAATTTCATCAAGATGAATGTTCAATTGCTGGTTCAAATCCCACTTATCCTCTCAGTTATTTTTGTGTGTTTAAGAGTTGCATCTCACAGTGAATATATATATATATATATATATATATATATATATATATATATATATATATATATATATATATATATATATATATATATATAGAAAAATGTATATCAGCCGACAGCTGAGAGACCCTCTCAGCCTGCGGTGACGTGGCACATTATTAGCCACACTAGAAAGGACGCCCCACCTATTGAAACAGTTGAAATTACTAAATGCTCATGCGGTAAAAGATAGTGGATCTGTATAGTTTATTATTTTTTTATATTTCTGACGTTAGTCAATATTGTCACAATTATCTTTTATAACTGCGGCCAAACTGCGACCAACTTCATCAAATCACGAAACTAATTTGAATGCTTCTTTATTAATTTTTTTGTTTAATAATTTGAATTTTACTGATTTTGAATATAGTTGCAGTTTACTTTTTTTCGCATGTAATGTATAAATTATTATTATTTTTTTACATATTGAATGCGGACAAGGACTGCGACTATGATCGCGGTGCTTAACGAGAGCATGTCGTGGACGTTTTTTTTGCTAGGTTAAATGTAATAACGGTGACTAAGAACTGATACTATAATCGCAGTTTACGTATTATTTTATATATTTGTTTTTCACTGTGACTGTTGTCTCAGCCGCCTATAAACTATTAATTTTTTACATATTGCATGCGATCAAGGACTGCGACTATGGTCGCAGTACTCACGACAGCATTTTTTTGTGGATGAATTTTTTGCTGGGTTAAATGTAATAACGGTGACTAAGGACTGATATTATAGTCGCAGTTTACGTATGATTTTATATATTTTCTCTTCATTGTAACTGTTGTCTCAGCCGCCTATAAACTACGAATTTTTTTACTTATTGCATGCGAAGTAGGACTGCGACTATGGTCGCAGTGTTTAACGACAGCAGGCGCAGTTTTCTAATTTGTGATATACATTGAAATATACAGTGAAATATACTGATTTGAGAGGATTGCGATCATGTTTGCAATATTATCTGTTTATATAGTTTAATTTTGGACTGCGACCATGGTAGCTGTTTTTAACTTTATTGAATGCAAAACGATCAAACTGTTTATGACTGGACAGCGACCGTGGTTGCAGTTTCATATGTAATTATTATATGAGTACTGTGACCATTATCGCAGATAAGATGCAGAAATAATAACTATACGGTATACTTTATATGTATTTTAAAATATGAAAGATTATTTTACAGATAGAAGTAAATTTTATTTATAACATAATATGGTCAGAAAGAGACCTTACAAAAAAAGAGCATTAAAAGCTCTTAAAAGAAGACAAAATAACGTTGAATATCAGAAGATCAGGAAATCCTAATCCTCGTCATCACCATCATAAGCAGATTCGTCGTCTTCATTCTCCTCGTCTTCCTGTTCGTCACTTATTTCCTCATCATCTTCCTCTTTTTGAGAGTTTTTTGGTTCATCGATAAACTCCCAGAATGAATCGTCTTTATCAAGCTCTTCGTCCGATCCGTGTTGAGAAAGCGAGCCTCCAGCATCAGAGGATATGCTTTCATCAAGCATGTCTTTGTCAAGTGGCAGATGAATAATTTCCTCTTCACTAAGCCCCATGAAAACTTCATTATCCTCATGAAGGGGAGGATCAGATAAAATATTATTTGATGTAGTGAGATAGTCAAAAGGAGTGAAGTCCAGACTAGTATCAGATTCACTAGAATACCCTGAAGAAAGAGGACCGGTGGGTGAATGATTGAAGTTGAAATCTGAGTCTTCAGAGGAAGAAGATGGGGAAGACATGATTCAAGAATGAATTATTTTCTGGAAGCTTTTGAAATCAAAGAGCAAATTATAGTTTTTAGATATGAGATAATATATTAGTTACAAGCACTATAAAAAGGTTAATAATGTGAAAGAACATGAATAGTAATAATAATTATTATAGGTGACGGTTGAGTATTGGAAGAAGTGGTAAAAAATTAAATATTTAATTGAAGAGTTATGGCGGGAGAATCTGAAGAGTTCCTTTTTTCCAGAGGTTTACTACGTGAAGTACAAATTAACTTTTTATAGAATGTTTTTTCTATATCCTTAGATTACGTATGGTGCACATCTTTCCTTTATCGAGATTAATATTAGTACATCTCTTTTTTCGAGACTGTTGTTGTATCACGGTAGATAGAATATTAATTACTTCATTTAATTCAGAGTAATTAATATAGTATTTTATAAGATGTGATAAACGCGGACTGATCTCAGGGTTGCGTGGCTAATCTACTTTGTAAAATTATCAAAAATCTGTTACATAAGGCATGCGAAAAAAGATAGTGACTGTGGTCGCAGTGCTGAACGAGGTCGCAGTGCTGAACGATAGCATGTTTCGTCTGTTATTTTTATGCGAATAAGGAATGCGACTAGGGTCGCAGACGTGATATAAAATTGAAAGTTATATTATATTAAGTCTGCGACCATGGTCGCATGGTCGCAGTGATAGAAAGTTTTGTTATACTATGACTGCGACTAGTGTCGCAGTCATCATATAAAATTGAAAGTTATATTATATTATGTCTGCGACCATGATCGCAATGTTCGAAAGTTTTATTATACTATGACTGCGACTATGAAACAGTCAGAATTCTGTTACATAAGTCATGTGAAAAAAGACAGCGTCTGTCGTCGGAGTGCTGAATGATATCATGTTTCGTCTGTTATGAATTTTTTGTGGATAAGGAATGCGAAATAATAAACCATTGTATTTCATTATTTTTTTACACTGTACATTTGTAATAGAAAAATCAATATATGGTTGCCCCACATTAAATTTCATTTTTCTATTCATTTCAGTTTCTTTTATTAAACCTATATGACTTGAAAATAACACGAAATAAAATAATAAAAAAAATTAAATAAAAAATAACAGTTTATTTTTCAAACATGTTTTTTACTTTTCAATGCTGCTGTTTATTTCACATTATTTTGATCCAAATTTTTTCTATTATATTTTCGATGTAGTAGAATTAGGAATTTTATAACTGTAGATATATTCAACTGAAAATTACAAATTTTTTAGGTAAATTTTGTTTGTGGATGAGTTTATGCCAGTTTAGAAGTAAAAAAGAGGTATTTTCGTCAATTTGATTCACGATTCTTTAGGCGGGATTTTTTTGATTTTTTTGGCGCCTACACTCTGCGACCGATATGTGGCATATATTTAGCCACGTCACCGCCGGCTGAGGTACAGTAACCTCATATATATATATATATATATATATATATATATATATATATATATATATATATATATATATATATATATATAGAGAGAGAGAGAGAGAGAGAGAGAGAGAGAGAGACTTGTGTAGTTCCGGAAGGATTTGGGCTATTCGAGCCCGAATCCTTCCCACTCAAATACAACCAAAGATTATTTGAATACAAAATCCATTCTGTTGAAGTTGATCTATATTATTTCAAGTATCTATAAACAAAAAAATCAAATATTTTAAATACTTTTTGCCCATCCATCAAGCGGTGTAAAATGAACGGCCGAAAGTAGTGAGTTGATTAGATCTATGTCTTTAGACATACAAATTCTCGATGCGGCCATTTGATCATGATCTAAACATTTAAAAAAAAACCCTACAAACCAATTTTTGTTAGGTTTCAAATGTTCTACACCGTTAAACTAACCAACTCACTATTTAGGCTGTCCGTTTTTCTCTACTTGATGCATGGGCAAAAAGCATTTAAAATACTTGATTTTTGGTTTATAGATACTTGAAATAATATAGATCAACTTCAACGGAATGGATCTTGTATTCGGATGATCTATGGCTGTGTATTTGATATATTTGAGTGGGAAGGATTTGGGCTCAAATTCTTCCAGAACTATACAAGTGTATCTCTCTCTCTCTCTCTCTCTCTCTCTCTCTCTCTCTCTCTCTCTCTCTATATATATATATATATATATATATATATATATATATATATATATATATATATATATATATATATGAAAGCCACCCTGCTTATTTATGGTGTCTAATTTTTTGGCCCTTGCTCATGTATGGGTGTCCTTTTTTGGCTCAGCTTCTAACATGTTACCAAATGATGTCTCCTGAATTACAAGTTAAAAACAGTAAATATTTATCTCCATCAGCTAATCTTCTACCATATATTCACCAAGGTATAAGTTTTGCAGACATCCCTATACACTGTTTAAAACTGGGAAGGTTGTTGAAGTATACTTTTCTATGTAGTGCTTTCAAGATGATAATTTGAGCTCGTATACAGACCGGAGCAAAAATAACAATGTGTATAGATATTAAGATGTCACATTTTTTGAATATGCTTTTAGTGCAGAGTTCTCATTATTTGATTACATTCTATTGGTAGCGCTCATTTTGCAGTCAACTGAAATTTCTTTTTTTCATTTTCTTTTTCTTAATAGTATGGATAATGACATTGTAAACTGAATATCATGATAAAACTACACTATAAATGCTGAGTAGTTCACTTTATAACAACTTGTTCTGCTTTATTTAGGTTATGTTCAGAAAATAACAGCTCGGAAGGACATTGATCTGATGGAAGATATCGATAACGAGAAACCTCCTTGATCAATCATTGTACTCGCTGGTACATTTTCTATCGGCTCTTACACCTGCGATTGAGACAATGAATTTTTTTGGGGTTCCTGGAGAGAGCTGCTTGGGCAGCTGCTCCGCGTATTAGTTTTGCAGGCAGCTATACGTCATTCATCTTCAACATTGTAGCACATATCGAAACTTATGTCTTTTAAAGCGTACTTTACATTGTAGAAACAGATGACAGAAATTGTTACACTAAGCTCATACATCAAGGGCCAAAGGAGATTCTTTTTCTTTTCCGACACATTGTCGGCTGCTTTTTTCTCAATTAAAGTGAATGTAAGTCGAAGTCAAATGCTTCATAAAACAAATTGACTACTCAGAGAGAAACTACGAGGACATATTTGGTTCCGTATGCTGAGAAATTTCTGCTGATACTATTACTTTCTTTTATTTCTTTCCACTGTATCTTTGATAATAAAGAAAGCATAAATGAAAGGGAGGGAAAGATAAGTTTTGCAGCTTGTGTACCACAGTCTTGATTCTTATCCTTCATTTTTCGGCTTCATGCTTTTATAAAAGCACAATTTCTGCTTCTTTGATGGGAAGTCAACTGTTTGTTTTTGGGCCAGCCAAGAATTCTGATGTACAAATTGTTCCAAGCTTGGTATTTCAGGCAAGAATATCTAGCCTGGCTGTTTCATTGTAGGCAAACGTTACTTAAGTATTTTGCAGCAACCTGATCAAACACTTGAGTTTTCCAAATCCATCTGATTCTGTCACCTGCAACTGCGATTGGGATGTCGAAGCTCAGAGTTCTAAACTTCCAGTGCAACTTGATGAAGAAGCTCCCTCTGAAGCCGGTGCAATGGCCTTCTGTCAAGGACGGGCAAGTCTCCGACCTGATGTGCAGCCAAATGCAGATGAGATGAGGCGGGTCTTTCGAAGCATTGACAGAGACGGGGAGCATCAGCGCTGCGGATATCAGGAACAGGTTCTGGGTGTTTGATCAGAACAACGATGGAAGGATTGACGCAGAGGAAGTGATGGTGGTGTTGAGGAAACTCGGGGAGAGGTGCAGGCCTGGAGGAGTGCCGGAGAATGGTGAGACACGTTGACAAGGACGGCGATGGGTTGGTCGACATGGATGATTTCATGGCCATGATGACGTGCACCATTGTAATGTAATAGATAACTTCAAACTAATTTCTACTGTCATCACATCATTCACTTTTTCTTTGAACTCTGATTGCAAGGAAATAGGAAAATGATGGAAGGGAATGATTTCCTCTGGGACAGGAAATATTAACCCGCGCCACCAGTCTGTACAATTGCAGTGTGAAGGGACCAATGCTTCAACTTCCTACAAGAAAAAAAAAAAAAAGAAAAGAAAAATGAAATTTAAATTTCTTTTTAGGATTTTACCATATATTTCCTATGTTTATTACAATTTACATATTTCTCTTTGTTATTTGTTTATTTTCTTATATATAAAGAAGAAGCCTTGTGCTTTTGTTAACTAAGCCTTTTTATTTTTTATTTTTTGGTTAGGAAAACCACTGCACACTGGAAAGCAAATTTAGGACCTGATCAGTGGTCACGATGGTGGGTGAGCAAAGCTCTTAACGAACCCAAGGCTACCACTAGCCACATTTGCTGGACAGTCATGAATGTTTATGAATTGAACTTCAGCCCGTGGATAACTGATGCATTCAACAAGGGTATTCAGTATATTTGATATGCTAAATTTAGAATCTTTCGCAATGTTAGATGTGTGATAAATGTTGGATATTTTAGAGATCTATATCCTAAAATTAAATATGCAATTAAAACTAGCATTCAAAAAACTCCTAGACATGAATTATTTATTATAAAATATTTTTTAAAAAATAATAGATCAAGAAAGAAAAAGCTGGCCTGGGGTAAAACACTGCTCTAGAAGACAATAGGCCCGTCTCCTTATCAGATGCTGAATCGGCCCCATCCCCTAGCAGTAAAAGTCTCCCCCGTAAATCACCAGCACCTGCCCTTGAACGGGAGAGCAGACATCTGCTCAGATGAAGAAGTTGTTGCCCAAAGAATATAAGAAAAGAGAAAAAAAATTTAATTTAAATTGAAGTCTTCTCACAAAGAGCAACCTCATAGAATTTTGGAGAGGAGAGAAGAGAGCTTTTCTTCTTATGTTGAGAATGAAGTAATCCTTTTATAGGCCCAAGACACCCCTTAATAAATCACAAAATAAATGAAAATTAAATGCGAATTAAAGCAATGAAAACGGTCAGAAATAAATTCATATTTAAAGCAAAATAATAATTGAAATTCAAATCACTCTTAGTTGGGTGATTAGCCCATTAAGAGAGAAAAATGCACATGCATGTTCAATGAAAAGATATTTTCAGAAACTTGATTTTAAAATAAAACATAATTTATTAAAATTTGCAACAATCCCCCAAAATCAAGTTTCAGGAAAGATAAAAATATAAACAAATTATAAAACACAAATCATAAACAAAACAAGAATAAAAGTTGGGCAACATCATACTGTAGATTCGGGTTGATAACTTGCGATCTTGAATTTACCCTTAGTGAATTTCATCGCCACCTGAGAGACATAATAAACTACACCTTGAATTAGACCTCTTTAACCAGATATTGATAAAATGACGTACACAGTAAGTCTCCATCTATTGAGCGATCAGGTTTAGTGTTAATGGCCATGCTCACAATAGCCGACCTCTAGGGGCTAGCCCTGCCCCCTCAACCGCGACCTTTATGGTTCCTCTTACGTAGTTAAGTCCTCCAAAGATACTATAACTGGACCTTATCCCCTCCACAATATATGCATCAGACTTATTAAGAGTTTAACTCAACCTTACCTAACTGTATAATAAGAGTATCATCATCATAGAGAAGGGGCAGTAGCAACTATGCTACGTATAGGATATAAACATATCCGGGTTGATGCTCCACACGAGTTTTCAGATTGTTTCTACCACATTAAACCTCTTTCATGGAACCAGCTCCTAATCAAGTAGGTTGGGTTTCCGCTGTCGGTGAACTCTACTATGGGTTTAACCTCATCTCCCTCAATGATTCTAGGACCATATTCCTATAAAATCTCTTTATTAAGATGAACTTTATATTGTCCAAGATCAAACTTAAACTCAACAACTTTATATTTTCAGATGGTGATAGTAGGAAGTTAACTCTTCACACCCACATACTTATAGATCTTGACACTCTTTATCCAAATGGATCTGTAGAGTCCTGGGTGACATTGTATCTTAAGAGCTTTTAATTTAAAACAATAATAATCTACTATTTTACCAGGTCCCCATTAGGGTGAAATACAACAAGTATGAAATATTATTTTTATCAAAATAAAAATTTTAATCCATGCAAATAACTGATCAAACTAGTCAATACTGAACTCATAAAATTTCTAGTATGCTATGAGCTGAACATGTCTTGAGAGAAAATTCTTTATCATCTATTCTACTCACATTATTAGAAAATAATGGTGATGTCAAAAATTGAATTTTATATCTTATAAAATAGTTGTAAATTGGTTCCTTGTCAGATAGCAAAGCATACTAATTTGCCTCACCATTTATTTCTTTAATAGTCTCTGAATCTTTTTCTTTGGACACATCATTGTCTCAATCTATTGATAAGAATATAGAGTTTTATTTTTCTCTATACATGCAACTAATTCATGTTTTAGCAAATAATTATGATTCTTTAGCTTTGAAAATTATAAGTAATCATTATGATATTTGAGAATAATATACGGTGATAAACAGATGTAAATTTCTTTTTTCATGGCTCAAAATCCAAGGTGAAATATATATATAAAGTTGAATACATAAAAAGTATTTTATGTAGTAAGGTTACTACAATAGTAAGGAGTAACTTTAGATTAAGTAAAATGTGACTAAAAGAAAAAATTTAGTAAACTATACTAACAATTATATAAGATTTATAGTTCGCATAAGAGGAGATATGTTTTGGAAACAAAATAAAAATTAAAGATTGATAGTGACGATGGATATTGATTATATAAATTTATAGAATTTAGATAGATGAATTACCGACGAAAATTATTTAATAATAGAGTTTCAGTTGATTTATCAAATAATTTTTTATTTGTAATAAATAATTTTTTATTTGTAATAAATAATTTTTTTCTGAATATATAAATAATTCATGTTTTCAATATAGCTCCGAGAAAAAGTAACTTTTATTTTTTAAAAAATAAATATAGTTTAACAAAAATAAAATTTTTCTTGGAGTAATTGCAAATTATATGGCTAGGAGAGTATCCTAACTCTAAGAATATATTTAATAATTTTAAATAATTCAAAGATATATTTCTAAATATAACAGATCATTTGATTTGCAATAGTTAAAATTCGCACATCAGCTTTAGTTTGTACAATGGCTAAAATCAAAATTCTGCACACTGACATAATATATACATTGGCAATATCTTACATATTGGCTAACCCACATAATGATAATTGAATAATCTCATACACTAAACAGTGAGATTAAAGAAGGGATATGTGAAAGCTCAAATTATTTTATTCCATTATAATTAATATGATTTTATTGCACATGTCAGAATTTTTTAAGAGTTGGCATAAGGCAATCAAAATTTCTTTATAATCGCAATTCAGATGCATAAGAAAAATTTTAGGACTAGATTTTTCTTTTCAAGTTGATTCTCAATTCCTAATTGTACCAAGTCAATTGTTAGGTTAGTCAAATCCCAATTTTACCAATCCAATTGGCCAGGTCGGCGTAACTCAGGTGGGAGGTTTTCTGCTCTTGGCGTTTCTTAATTAAATAATCACGTTGAGTACCCTTTCTTAATCACCAATCGTACAGAATTTTGAGAAAATGATTTACCGTTTAATTTCTTGTCCTATTGAGTTAGAGATCCTTATGTGTCAACTTCTATTCCAGTGACATGCAGTGTCTATAAATGATGTGTATTTGCTACGCTACAAGATGAAACCATAAGAGGAATTGACTATTTCATCATATGTACATAAATCCATAAATTAACTCATACCTCCTAAGTGGATGAGAAATTTATCAAGATTGTAAAATTTGAATGAAGGTATAGTTAGATACAACATACTTGAGTGGAGAATATATTATTTCTTGTTGAAGTCCATTCATATTTATCCTTTCATAAAATTCTATAAAGAAATTTCAAAATACTTGTGAGTAAAATTTGAAAATATATAACATATGTGAATCTCATTACATCTATATAGATGTATACAATTGATGACAAACAAAATAATCTGCTATTTTTAGAAGGAGTTTAAACATTCTCACTAATATGTAGGACAATTAAATGATGGAACTTAAATATGGCTGTTAGAGCAGTAAAACATAGATTTGTTCCTAAATATAAAACAAGTATTTAAGCAATTGTTTAAAATTTCAGGAAATATAGATTTAACGTCTAGAGAAGAAGACGGGCCTATTGTCTTCTAGATTCTTGGATAATTTACAGATCTATTTCCTAAAATTAAATATGCAATTAAAACTAGCATTCAAAAAACTCTTAGACATGAATCATTTATTATAAAATATTTTCAAAAACTAATAAATTAAGAAAGTAAAAGCTGGCTTAGGGTAAGCAATCATGAAACACTGTCCTAGAAGACAATAGGCCCGTCTACTTGTCCAGACATTTAATCCGCCCCATCCCCTAGTAGTAAAAGCCCCCAGTATATCACCAAAACCTGCCCTTGGACGGGAGAGCAGACCTCTGCTCAGATGATAAAGTTGTTGCCCAAAGAATATAAGAAAAGAAAAAAATTTAATTTAAAATAGAAGTCTTCTCACAAAGAGTAACCTCATAAAATTTTAGAGAGGGAGAGAAGAGTGCTTTTCTTCTTATGTTGAGAATGAAGGAATGGAGCTCCTTTTATAGGATCAAAACATCCCCTTAATAAATCACAAAATAAAGAAACTTAAATGCGAATTAAAGCAAAGAAAACGATCAGAAATAAATTCAGATTTTAAACTAAAATAATAATTAAAATTCAAGCCACTCTTAATTGGGTGATTCGCCCATTAAGAGAGAAACATGCACATAAATGTTTAATGAAAAGATATTTTCAAGAAACTTGATTTTAAAATAAAACATAATTTAATAATATTTGCAACAATAAACAATGGATTGCTTGTCCCTCAAAATTGGGGGACTCCTTTTGGCTTTGATGGAGCTGAGAATCATGCTTGAGGCCATTGAATTTTAGTTCTTGTTGTTTGCTTGGATGTTTAAATGTTGGAAGTGACTGAAGCGATCAGCTTTGGCCCAAGTGAGTTGCAACTGTCAGAAGACAAATTCCTCATGCAGTTGGGGTCTGAGGCCTGACTGCATTCCCTCGGACTTAAGGGAGATGCATTAAAGAAGAAGAGTTAATTGGTTGATCTGAATAAAATGAGAGATCGTACCTACTTACTTTGTGGTGACGCATTGCATCGGGTTAAGAGAAATTTTACTTACACACGTTTTTTTTTACTGTCTATTCTCACTCTTAAAATAATTTTTTGAATTACAATTTTACTCATAAATGAAAAATTTATAATACTTTTTATCCCCCCTTCCCAATTTCCTCTCCAAGAATTTTCATCATTATTCTTTCTATACCTCTTACTAAAATTCTCTTTAAACCCTAAAACTCTTCTTCTTCTCTCTAAGAATGTAGTCCGATCTGTTGGAAAGAGAGAGATTATTACCTAGGAAGCTGACTGGATTGCTGGATTGCCATGGGTCGCGTCGAGGAGATCGCCAAGGAAGTCGACGACGGAAGGTAAAGTGAACAGCAGCAGCAGCAGAATCAGGCAGGGTCGGTCGACAGGTCCGGTCGACCGACGTGCACAACATGCACAGAGGTTGGAGCGGTCGACCGGCCCGGTCGACCGCAGTGCCTGACTGACAGATCCCAAGTCTCGGGTTTTCTGGGTCGACCGCCCGGTCGACCGGAAAACCCTGACTGACAAACCCAACTCTCGAGTTTCTTGGGTCGACCGTCACGGTCGACCGGTATAAGGAAGTCGGTCGACCGGCCCGGTCGACCGACAGTCGGGTTCTGGGTTAAATCTGCTGATCCGCTGTATGAGGTATTTAAGCCTATGTTGACTCTAGGGTTTTGATAACCTGCGAAAAGAGATAGCAAAGGGGTTCTCTTGCATTCAAAGAGACCAAGAGCTATTGTAATCATCTTCCTAATATAAATCTCTCCATTGATTGCTCCGAGGACGTAGGCATTGAGGCCGAACCTCGTTAAATCTCGTCTTTGTGATTTGTGTGTTCTTCGTGTGATTGTTGGGTTGTTCTTTGTGTTGGAGATCTTGGGATTCTCTATTGTTTGGTTGTTGTGATTGGATTGCGCCCGCACAACAAGTGGTATCAGAGCATCCAGGTTGCTCTTTGGGATTTCTGAGGATTCGAAGGGCTCGAGATCGGATCCGGTGGAGATCGTGTGTCGATCTCAGATCTGAGGTATTGGGTGTTCGAGGAGATCGTGTGTCGATCTCAGAAGGACTCAAGGATGGCTCGTTGAATCCGTGGTGGAGTAGATCTGGTGAGAAACTCGATCTAGGGTTTCGTGGGACAGGTAAAAATCATATTTTTATCTGTGTATAGATCTATTTCAAGGTAGTTGATCTTCCGCATAGATAGAGAATCAGGAAAAATCTCAATGACAGAAGAAACTGCATCTGTTAAGGCAATAAACAATCACCCAAGGATTGAAATTGTTAAGTTTAATGGGACTAACAATTTCGGCATGTGGAGATGTGAGGTTATGGATGCGCTGAATGCATCAAACCTCGAAGACACTCTCCTATTGGAGAGGAAGAAGAACACTACCACTGATGAAGAGTGGGCGAAGATGAACAGATCGGCATGTGGCTTGATACGTTCATGCTTGTCACAAGACATAAAATACCTTGTGCAACATGAGACGTCAGCGAAGAAACTGTGGGAAACCCTTGAAAAGAAGTACCTGAAGAAGAGTGTAGAGTCTAGGTTGCAGCTTAAGAGTAAGCTGTATCAGTTCAGGATGAAGAAGGGGAGCACAGTCAATGAGCACATCAACCGATATACGAAGCTTCTTACAGATCTGCTGAATTTGGATGTCAAGCTAGAAGAGGAAGATAAGGCGGTCATCTTTCTGAATTCACTTCCTGCAGAGGAGTACGAGACATTCACACTGACCTTCATTAATGGAAGGCAGAGCTTGGATTATGATGAGGTGTCGTCTGCACTGATG
The DNA here is from genome assembly GCA_038442645.1 of Agave tequilana. Taxonomy (NCBI): domain Eukaryota; kingdom Viridiplantae; phylum Streptophyta; class Magnoliopsida; order Asparagales; family Asparagaceae; genus Agave; species Agave tequilana. Next base: position 139,428 of record JAVJIF010001455.1, read on the forward strand.
AGTTATGAGACAAGGAAGAAGGAGAGGCATCCTTCTCAGTCAGGGTCATCGGCGGAGGCATTGGAAGTAAGAGGCAGAGGTTCATCAAGGAAGGGAAAGGAGATTAGAAGAAGATCGAAATCCAGGCCGGGTTTCAGAAATCTGAAGAGGAATCAGTGTGCCTTGTGCAAGGAACTAGGACACTGGAAAGCAGAATGCCCTAAGGCCAAAGAAAAGAAGGTGGAGTCAAAGACCGAGGCGAATCTCACACAGGTGGATGGATCGGATGATGACTCTTCAGTGTTCTCTCTCTCGGTTACTACACCTACTATCAGTAACTCAGATAGTGCTGAGTGGATCTTGGATAGCGGAGCCACCTATCATGTGTGCCCGAACAGGGCCTGGTTTTCTAGCTTTGAGAAGCTGGATGGATGTTACACGGTCATGGGAGATGACCATCCGTGTAATATAGAAGGGATGGGTACAGTTCGCATCAAGATGGATGATGGGATAGTTCGAGAGTTGAAGGAGGTGAGGTATGTACCTCATCTAAAAAGGAATCTTATCTCAGTTGGCACTTTGGAAGCATCGGGCATGGTGATATCTGTTCGAGATGGCGATCTCAGGATGATCAAGGGCTCGATGGTGGTGATGAAGGGCGTCCGCCGAGGAAATTTCTACTACTTGAAGGGTAGTACGATTACAAATCAGGTGGAGACTTCGAGTTCTTCAGATGTTGGTGGCCCGGAAGTTTGGCAGGGAAAGGTCGGACAGGAAGAAGAAAAGTCTTTGCGAGCTCCTGCAAAGAAGGAAATGGAAGGTGCTGCTACCTGCAAGTTGGAAGGTGGACACAGCGTTCTGGACAAGAAGAAGGTGAGATTCAGCATCAGTACTCATCAAAATGAAGGTCTTCTTGATTGTGTTCACATGAGCGTATGGGGACCTGCTAAGACGGCATCGCTTGGAGGTCACAGGTACTTTGTCTCGTTTATTGATGGTTCATCTAGGCAGGTTTGGATATATCCGATGAGACAAAGGGGAGAAGCCCTAGATGTGTTGATGAAGTGGAGAGGAAGAATGGAGAGGCAGATAGGTAGGAAGATAAAAGAGCTTCATATTGGTAATGTTGGAAAGGACATGTACCAGTTCCTACAATTTGGCCAGAACACAGGGATTGCAACTCACTTCACAACAGGTACAGATGGGTTGGCTAAAGATGTAGTCCGTTCCTTGCTGGAGGAGGTTCGGCGGTTGTTATCTAATGCAGGATTAGACAGGTCGTTTTGGGCTGAGGCGACTGAGTATGCTAGCCATCTCATGAACAGATCGACTGCAATTGGAGGTAGAGCTCCACTGAATATTTGGTCTGGAGAAGCTGCTCAAGGTCATGGTGTGCTACGGGAGTTTGAAAGTCCGGCCTACTTCAGTGCCAAGAATGGCAAGGTGAATCCGCGGGCAAAGAGGTTTGTCTACTTGGGTGTCAAAAGGAACAGGTACAGGTTGTGGGACCCCGAAGACAAGAAGATCGTGATGGGCAGACATGTCACATTTGGAGAGACTTCAGTGTTGAAGTCCACTGTCTCTCAGTAGGTGGAGAGGACGGAGACCAAGGAAGGATTACAGCGGGTAGAGGTTGATGCTACTCCATCATCTCCAGTTGGTTCGGCATCAAAGGATACTTCAGCGGAGGTGACACCGGGTGGAGTTCGTGATACTAAAGGTGATGCTGAACAGGTTGACGACATTGTTGAGGATGTCGAGTTATTTGCAGCCATTGGAACTAAGGTGAAGCCACGCTTGTGGAGAAAGAAGCATGAATCTCAAGCTTGTGGTTGTGACAAGCTGAAGTTGAAGGCCGTTGCTCTCCATGATGGTCGGGAAAAGGTTCATATGACTCAGTCAGACAGGTTCGCTGCTGCAAATAGTGGTACCATTGTTTGAGCTTGTTGAAGCTCATTTTAATGAACTACGGTTGGCTTGATCCTTTTGGGCAAAGGTACGTAGGCAGCCGTAAAGGCGCAGCCATTTGGTGATGCAACTCTTATAAAGCTATTTGGGTTCTCGAGATGTTATTTTAGATCTTCACGTAGAGGTGAAGAGTTGTGGCCGGTTGGAGCTTCACGTAGAGGTGGAGAGACTTCACGTAGAGGTGAAGCGTTGTGGCCAGTTGGACTTCACGGAGAGGTGAGGTGTTGTGATCTCGATGAACAGGTTTATCTTCCGGTTAGAAGATGTTGAGCTTGCATAAGGAGTGGTGTGCATCCAGTTGAAGCCGATGATGTTTGGTGTGTTCTACGCAGACTTGGTTGGACCGTCAATGGAAGACAGGTAGACTGGATAGAGCTGGTCATTGGAGAGTCAGTGTTGGCTCATAAGGAAGTCTTCGTGAGGTCGGGAAGTTGCGGAGAGGGAGCCACGGTTAGTGATCGACAGGTATGAAAATTCTCCTAAGGTGAAGTGCAGGGAAGGCATGTGCGATGTTTTCCAAGAATAGATGAGCTAAAGATTCCAAGCCGAGATCGTGTGTCGATTTCGCCGAGATCGTGTGTCGATTTCGACCGGTGCGCGCAAGCCGAGATCGTGTGTCGATTTCGCCGAGATCGTGTGTCGATTTCGCCAGGTGATGGACTGGGGTTCGTTGGAGTTCGGCTCAGATTTGGAAATCTTCGCCGAGGTGGAGAATTGTTGGAAAGAGAGAGATTATTACCTAGGAAGCTGACTGGATTGCTGGATTGCCATGGGTCGCGTCGAGGAGATCGCCAAGGAAGTCGACGACGGAAGGCAAAGTGAACAGCAGCAGAAAACAGCAGCAGCAGCAGAATCAGGCAGGGTCGGTCGACAGGTCCGGTCGACCGACGTGCACAACATGCACAGAGGTTGGAGCGGTCGACCGGCCCGGTCGACCGCAGTGCCTGACTGACAGATCCCAAGTCTCGGGTTTTCTGGGTCGACCGGCCCGGTCGACCGGAAAACCCTGACTGACAAACCCAACTCTCGGGTTTCTTGGGTCGACCGTCACGGTCGACCGGTATAAGGAAGTCGGTCGACCGGCCCGGTCGACCGACAGTCGGGTTCTGGGTTAAATCTGCTGATCCGCTGTATGAGGTATTTAAGCCTATGTTGACTCTAGGGTTTTGATAACCTGCGAAAAGAGATAGCAAAGGGGTTCTCTTGCATTCAAAGAGACCAAGAGCTATTGTAATCATCTTCCTAATATAAATCTCTCCATTGATTGCTCCGAGGACGTAGGCATTGAGGCCGAACCTCGTTAAATCTCGTCTTTGTGATTTGTGTGTTCTTCGTGTGATTGTTGGGTTGTTCTTTGTGCTGGAGATCTTGGGATTCTCTATTGTTTGGTTGTTGTGATTGGATTGCGCCCGCACAACACGATCAATTGAGGCTGAAGACGGAGGATGAGAGCTTATTATGAAGGAAAATTTTCTAGCTTCTTAGTGTAATTTTAGTGGGACTTCTATATATTTTTTTTTCAAGAAATTTATTAGTTTGTAAACATAAAGATCAATCTGAATTAAACATACAAACTATTTCTTCTTCTTGATGCAGGCTAATTTAGCGAGATGGGAACCTCCCCATGGCCAATTTCTACTCCAACATCTCTTGAAGATTTACATGAAAATTGTGTGTGGATGCACTGCATTCCCATATGAAATCTGAAATACAAAGTCAGGTCAGTGACTAGCTCCAATTTCTTTTTTCTTTGCTGGAGAAGAAAATGGAGGATATGCGCTTTTCTTCAAGAGAAGAGAAGGAGAAGGAGGATGTGGGATTTGCTTCGAAGAGAGGGAGATGGAGGGGGCTTTGCTGATATGAAAGCGGTCTAACGGAGCATGCTAGAGATGAGACATACTAGAAAATGCCAAGAGTTTTGTTTTAATGGTGTTCAGTAATTTTAAATCTCACTAATGATAAGATAGAAAATGATAATTTGAAAAGTTTTAGAGATACATAGAGCAAATTATGATTACTTGAAATTGAAGTGGGTGAAAAGAGAATGGTGAGTATAGACAGTAAAAGAATGAGTGTGATAGAATTTCTCTTATTTAGAGATATGAAGGGATTCTTACAAGGTGGGCTGGTCTTGAATATGGGCCCATAGGACTAGTCATGTGGGCTTGGGCCCTTAGGCCCTTGCCCTCCCAAGACCTTAATCCAACTATTTGCATCACGTTCAAAATAATTTTGCATTTGGTTTCACACATCCTGTGATTATTTCCATTCATCAGTAGAAATTTCTGAATTCAGCTGCAACTAAAAATTTGAAAATTTGACAACCACACAAACAAAAATTTATCCGTCAATATCACTAATAAAAAAAATTGACGCGGAGCAGGAAGCGAATGATACTGGCTAGATCTCGTTCTAGCGCCATCGAATCTTGAAAGGATCTTTCAGGTAGGGATTGTACTCGAATCCATGAGCAATTTATTCGAATCCACTTATGGTGCAGGAAGAGAGGACACACTCATGGTGCAGGAGGAGACATGGCTGGGAGAATACCGCGGCAGAGCTCGCTGGAGGAGGCGGAAGCCGCGGGGGAGAGAAACTCACGGCCGACCATTGAGATTCGACGACAGAGGAGGCGGATGCCGCGAGGATGTCGGGGTGTCGTGAGTTGCCGTCGGGGTCTCGCTAGAGAAGAAAGAGGAGGTCGTATGATGGGTTGGGGCTGCCAGCAAAAGAAGGAGGAGAAGATTAGATTAGGGTTTTGGTTTAGGATTAGATTTTTATATAGGAGATGTTAATTGGTTATGATTATATAGTTAGGATTAGGATAATTTACGATTAGATGGTTAGGATTTGGGGATAATGAGAGATTAGGTTAGTTAAAATTTTTATTTAATTAAGATAACTATAGAATTTAGTAGTTAGGATATATGAGGATTAGGTTGGTTGAGATTTAGATTTGATGGATAGGATTAGATAGGTATAGGGAGAGAGAGATATATGGTTAGTGATTAGGTAGTTAAGATATACAATTACATAGTTAGGATTTAGTTGATAGGATAAGAATTAAAATAGTTTAAAGATTGGTTAGAATTTTATTTTTACATAGAATTATTTGAGATTGTGATTTTTGAAAATAGGATGTTGATTTGGGTAAGTTAGAATTACATATGATTTTTGTTAGGATTTGAATTTGAGATAAAATTAAATTAGATATTGGGTAATAGGTTTTGATTTGAGTTTTGGCTCAAATAAAAGAAAAATAGAAGGAATGAAAATGGGCTCATGGCATGGGCCAAGAAAAAATAAAAGAATGATAGGAAATGGATATGGGTTAATGGGTAAAGGTAAAAAATATGAAAATAGATACTTGGTTTGGATTGGGTTTAGGATAAAAATTAAGAAAATGAAAGAAAAAGGAAGAGAAAATAGGGGGGCCCAAGAAGTGAGCTTGTTTAAGAATAATACACAAAATAAATAATAATAATAAAAATAAAAATAATAACAATAATACACAAAGATATTTAACAATAACAATAATAATAATTACCAATAGTAATAATCATAATAATAATACATAACAACAATAATAATTAACACAAAATACATGCAATAAAAAATATTATTATTTATTATTAAATCTTGTATTTCAAAAATAGAGGTATTACAATGAGAGTTTTCTTGCCGTAAAGTATGGTGATGACGATATGAACATATGACTCTAGAAAAGAACTAAAAAATATCAACGTCTTGTCTTCCTCGTCGATCTTGACATCAACAGTTAGAACCTCACTGATGACTTTGTTGAAGAAGTTTAGATGCTCCAATACTGTTGTCCCTTCCTTCATGCGTAGCCCATATAATTGTTTCTGGAGATACAGCTTGTTGGAGAGGCTTTTCGTCATATACAACGTTTCTAACTTTGACCACAATTTCGTAACCGTTTCTTCATCCATCACGTTGTATATAACCTCATCTGCAAAACATAGTTGGATCGTGCTTGTTGCCTTTAGATCCATGTCCTCCCAGTCCTCGTTTGATGTACTTGTAGGTTTTTGCTGACTTACCCTGTAAGGTCTTGTGAAGACCTTGTTACAACAGCAACGCCTTCACCCTCTTTGCCATAAGCCGAAGTTTTCTTTGCCATTGAACTTTTCTATCTCGAACTTTGTCATAAAACTTTCTATCTTCGATATATTGCCCTTCGTCAACTTTTAGCTCTGATACCAATTGTTGCGAAATTGATATACTCTAATACCAATTGTTATGACTCCCAGGATCGATGTTAGCAAATCTTTGCAGTATGAACAGTACTTGCAAAAGAAAAGCTTGATGTAAAGCAAACTAGCAATACTTAGATAAAAGAGTAATAAAGAAAGAACACAAGGATTTAACATGGTTCGGCCCAAATTTGGCCTACGTCCACGGGGAGAGAACTTGAGAGAGCTTTATTAATAAACTTGGTGCAAAGATATCTAATCTTCCTCCTGATGCAACAAGAGTATTCACTTTTCAGTTGAATCTAGCCTTAAATTATAAGAGTATTACCTTCTCTCTATGTACCTTCAACTTGCTCCTCTCTTTCTTGGCTTCCTCTAGTCTCCTTTGCTTGAAATTTTTGTTGTAGAAACTCCTTGAGAGTTCTTTGGTTGAGACAATTATAATGCTTGGTTACAATTTTTATTTGTAGAATTTTATAATACAACTCCTATTTGGACTATGAGATGATCTTGGCCTTTGGATGGTTGAAGAATCTTGATCAATTCTTTTAGGAATTAATCTCCTTGATCTAGAAGGATTCTACACCCTTTAATCTTTATAAATAAATCTCTATTGAATAGGAATTAAATCTATTCATACTCCTCCTGAAAAGGAAACCTGCAATCACCTGAAAAGAAAACTGTTTCATCTTAATTTGCTTCTTCTGCTTCAAGCCATCGTCTTCTCCAACTCAATTGGATTTTCTTGGATCATCATCTCTTCTTGAAAAATAAGACAAAATCCTAACAAAGTGCTGAAGTGCTCATCAACGGTGAAACATGAAAATGTCCCTAAATAATTGCTTCAACAAAGCGGACCACTTCGAAAATGCCATATTCTTGAGGACTGCGACTATGATCGCAACCCTCACAAAATGATCACAGTATAGAGAACTACAACTATGACCGCAGTTCTAAAAAAAATGTCTTATTTCTGAGGACTGCAATTATGACCGCAGTCCTCGCAAAATGATCACAACGCTATTTCTGAGGATTGCGTTCATGATTGTAGTCCTCATAAAATGCACTATTTATGAGGACTGTGACCATGAACGTAAACCTCATAAAATGTACTATTTATGAGGACTGTGATCATGATCAAAGTCCTCATAAAAATATCATATTTCTGAGTCTTTATATGATTGCGACCATGATCACAGTCCTCTTTATTAGGACTGTGACTATAGGTGCCATCAGATCGGATATGGATCAGATATTGTCTTTACCATATCCGTATCTGCACTGAACATTAAGATACAGATACAGATATGGATATTGGCGGATGTGAAAAAATGATATCCGTATCCGTCAAAATCGGATATTAGATACAGATCCGATATTAGTGGATCGGATGCGGATACTAATCAGATATGTAAAACTAGATAAGGTTAAGGATAAACTAAATGAATATACTTATATTACCTTTTATCTCATTTATAAAAAATATAAAATGTGATAAATACTTTGATATTATTGTGTACATATCAATACTTCTACCATATCCATTGACATTCAGCTTCTATAGCAATACATTACACGACCTTCGGTGTTAAATACTGATTTGGATGTCACGATTCATGTTGAAATACTCAAAATATCTCGTGCTACTCTTGTAAGAATCTAATACTTTTACTATTACTTTTTCATCAACTCAAAATATCAAAATCTATTGTCTCATTCCATTGAAGAATAGTCTCTTCAATACAGATATCATTATCAAGCGCCCAACTTTTAGATATCGGAGCGAGTACAGATAGGATATTGCTTTTACCATATCTGTATCCGCATCTAACTTTCAGATACGGATACGGATACAAATATTGATAGATGTGAAAAAATGATATCTGTATCCGAGTTGGAGGCGGATTTGGATGCGGTTATTCGCGGATAATCCGCATCCAGTGGCACCCCTAACTGTGACCATGATTGCAGTATTCATAAAAATGTCCTATATTTGAGTCTTTATCAGGACTACTACCATAATCTTAGTCCTAACAGAAGACTACTATCATGGTCACCGTCCTCACAAAATGCCATATTTTTGAAGTTTTGTGAGGACTGCGACCTGATCGCAAAATGCCCTATTTCTGAGTCAGTCCTCATAGAACTCATTGCGAGCACGATCAAAATGAGATCTATAAACAGGTCAATCCCAAAAAAGTTTCTAAGGCCCCACCCTGATCCTGGGAGGAGGCTCACTGCCCCTTCCAACCCCCATAGCGATTTAACCGCGCAGGTCAACCCGCGAATTACTCTGCGTCAGGGTCAAGGTTGATGGGTGAGCAACATTAGGTGCAATGGGAAAGGGTAAAATAGAAAATAAAAATTTATAAAAAAAAGTGGCGGTTGGGAGGAATCAGTTTTTACTGACGTGGATGAGGCTGTGTGATCGGGGGAAAATCGTGTACGAAAAGTGATATTTTGAAATCAAGAATTAAAAGTGTGTGCTTTGGCTTCTTGATACTTCCGTTATAGCATAAAGGCTAAACGGGTCGAATCCACAGGGATGGGAAGCGATATAAGCTTTACCAGAATATTCACATGTGTGTTAAATTTTCTTCTATGTTTTAAAGAATAGAAAAGAAAGAAAATAAAGAATGAAAAGAGAAGAGTACGGTGAAACACGAAGAAGTGGGAAACATATAAAAGAATGGATTTGTGATTTTTGAGATATATCTAAAACAAAGTAAAAAGGAAAGAAACTCCATGGCTACTAACTACTAATGGCTCCACTAACCATGCTTATCTCTTAGTGAAAGTTGCCTCACATGTATCGTTGGCCATCACTAGTCCTTAGTTCAAGAGCGTTACAAAGCATGACCCATGCGATAATTTTCACATCCAAACTTAATAAAACAAGTGCAAGTAACACTTAAACCATCAAAACTAAACAAGAGTAAGCATGGAGTAAAGTAATGTTAGCTTGTTAGAGAGTTAGGATGAGTGTTAGATCCATCATCATGAGCCATTAATGGCTCTTGCAAGAGCAAGGCCAAGTAGAGGCTATTAGATTCATGTGGATTATTAAATAAGAAGTTAGCAAGTTAGTGGTTAGTAGTTTGTTGCCACGAGAGAAAATTAGCTACACATGTAAAAGGAGTCAGAGAGAAGAAAACAAAGAGAGGTAAAGAGAAAACCTTTCATAACTTATCACCTTCTATTACAAGCAGTCTTACTTTCCAACCATGTACCACTCTTTCTCCTATTATAAGAAATGAAAAATACAAAGAGGAGGAAGAAGAAGAACTAAACTACACTACCCTAAACTACAACATGAAAAAAAACTATAATACTCTCTGTATATCTTTCTGAAGAGCCCTTAAGGGGGTATTTATAGGCGCCAGGGGAAAAGGGGCCAGGGGGACGACCTCTGGCCCAAAGCGCTGGTGCGGCCGCGCCTGTGCGGCTGCGAAAACGCGGCTAAAGCCACCTTCCGCGGCAGTACTGGCGCGACGCACGTAACACCGCCTGCTGCGCGCTGTCGCGTCGGTCCTCTGTCAGCTGCATGTCCTGATTTCTAATTTTGGGCCCTTGGTTTTGACAGAATCACCCTCCAAGGTCAATGGCTATCTTTATAGGCCTTTAATCACCAATTAAATGGTGATTTTGGGTCTTCTTCTTCATTTCCACACCATGGACCTATAATCACAAAAGAAGACCATTATTAGCAGTATTTATTATAAAGTAAATGTGAAGATGTGGTAAAAATTATGCAATATTAGAGACTAATCACTATGGCGAATCAAATTATAACGTTGACTTTTTTAATTATAAAGTAAAGTAGGTGACTGTAGCAAAATATTCCTAAATTATTTGTATTTTCTTTTTTATCACTGGCGTGGATCGTGTAACGCCCTGATCCCGTAGATATGGAGACATTACTGCGACATATAAACGCAGGGTGAAAATATTCTCACATATATACGCTAAGTATCAGTACAGGTAAAAATCAGAGTACGAAAATACAGTGATAATGTATATTCCAATAATATTGTAACCCCCTGATTCTTGATGTACTTATCACAATATTAGTGCTTGATACGGCGTACGAAGTTGATTTGATCTTCTTGGTAGTCAAATTGAACCGATTTCAGTTTCAAATATTATTTTCTAATATTTTAGATTTTTCAAAATCTGCTGAAAATATTCTGGATTATTTTGAAAAATCTCCGAATTTGGTGTCGACCGATACCGACAGTCGGCTTTAGAATTTTTAATTTACAATCAGAGTTGAATTGCGAGGTTCTACTTCCAAATTATTCTTTAAAATCATATTTTCTACTTTAACATATTTTTGGGAATTTTCTAAATTTATCAAAAATCTGGCCAAACCGGTATCGCCCGGCATTGGCGATACACTCCAGGATTTTTAATTTGCAAACTAGACAAGAGTTTAAAAACCAATTTCATATTACTTCTTAGCATTATATTTCTTATTTTACGTAAATTCTGGGAACCGTTTGGAACTGGTCAAAAATTAACCTAATTAAATAATATTATAATAATACACTTTAGATTTCTTCTTTCTTCCTTTTCTTTTTCCTTCTTCTCCATTTCTCTGGATCCCTCCCCACTGACATACCACTGCCTTAGCTCTTCTCTCTCTCCCATTAAAATCTCTCTCGCTCTCTCTCTATCTCTCAATTCCCTCTTTCTCCCTCTCTTTTTCTCACTGTTGCTCTCCCCCTCACTCGCTCTGTTCTTAGCATGGGACGCTAGACCATCGCTGACCTTGTCGCTGGCAGGCCGTCGCGCCACCGGTTGTTGGCGCCCCCACCAGGCGCCAACCCCCCTCTTCCCCTTATTCTTCTTCTCATCCTTCTTCTCCTCCTCCTCTCCTTCTTCCCTATCAATTTCTTCACTCTCTCTCCATCTCTCTATTCCCTTCTTTTCCCCTGGAAGCCGTCGTCAGCTGCCTCTGCCTCGGCCGCGTCGTGGCTGGCCATCCAGGCCTGCCGCCACCTCTCCCTTTCCCTCTCATTTTTCTCTCTAGTTATGGATTCAACCCCATTACACCCAATTATCCAAACCCGTTAACCCAATAAATCTAAACCCAATAACCCACTACCCAAATTCACTCACCCATTACCCATGTATTTTAGTTCTGGGTTTTGGTTCGGATCTAAACCCGACCCGTTAACAACCCAAATCCGATTCCTTATAAAGGTACCTTTGCATAAAAACCCCTATGAAATAAATTTATTTCATTCTAAATTTTTTAACTTACATAATTAACCCTTTTGTTATGATTTTAGCATACGGGCGATATCTGGAGCATCCGAAGTCCGATCTGGACGATCCTAGAACCGTTGCAATTGTGGAAAAGAGAGCTAACTTCCCATTGCCATTTTGTGAGTGCTTTTATTTTATAAATTATATTTTATCATGTTTCATGAAATTGATCTATTCCCTTATTTTATAAATCGTGATTGTCGTATTATTAATAGATACAATAATTGATTTATTTAATAAATACAATAATTGATAAGTCCCTTTAAATAGAATATGCATGATTACTATTTGAAGATAATTTCTAAATAATAATACATTTATTTTGTTTCTTAATTTAAAATAAAGTACAAATGGATTTATATATAGGTAATACATGATTATTGAATTAATGATAAATATATTATATAATGCGAAACTAATAAATATTAAAATGTTTGTGAAGAGTTTGAAAATAGAAACTTATCTAAACTTCACTTATGATATCGAACATAACCATAATAGTGTAACAAACACTGATATAAGCTAATGTATTGCACCCTAATACTATCACCGTTGTCGAATCACTGATACACCAGACACAGTCATTTCATGTACATCTATCATAATTCACAGATATTGTTACATGTACACTGACACCCGGATATGTTAACATCATATACACTGTCACTGTTACATGGATACGCGACACTGTTATTTCATGTGCTGGTCTCTGAAAAACACACCTAGAGGGGGGGGGTGAATAGGTGTAAATGCTAATCTAGAAACTAAATGCGCTAAATGCGGAAGCTAATGCAAATTATTGCAACACACTTAATACAACACACAAGTATAGCCGAATTCCCTGTGAAGGGCTCTGGACTAACTCCTCTTGATTCCCCTAGATATGGGTTGAGGTGCTATGTGAAGCTCTTGTGGTTAAGTACAAGTGAGGCACACACAAACAACCAAGCATATAATATGAATAGGCAATATGAATATATGCAAGGCACAACAAGCAATATGAATGATATGACAATATGAATAATGCTATGCACAAATAAAAGAGAGAGTTGAGAGACAAGTGGATCAAACGCAAAGGCCAAGATATGTTTCGAGGTTCGAGCACCTAGCTCTACATCCCCGCCTACACCACCGTATAGGATTTCCAATCCACTATCTCTCACCGAGGGAACCTCTACCGAAGAGGATTTGTTACACAAAGGGAGTACCGAACTCCTCTCTCAACCACCGCCTCACAACCGAGGGGTAGGCCCGTAGCCAATACAACAACCAACAACAATCACCTCTACCGAAGAGGGATCCAAACACCACTCCGATCAACCTCTACCAAAGAGGGATACACAAATAAAGGAGGGTTTACAACTTAGAGGCTTAACCTCAAACACTTCTCTTTTCTCTCTTTTCCACAAAACAAGATCCTAAATAGATTAGGATAGAAGATAGCTCAAATGTGGAATCAAGGTGTTTTTGGAAACAAGCAACAAAGAAAATACTTGGGAAAACTCTTGTAAAAGATAGATAATGAAAACCAACACAAATATCCCAAATTCCTATTTTCTTTGATTTTCCAAAAACCCAAAACAATAAAGATGAAATCTTTTAGCACAAAAACTATTTTGAAAACTTGTTTAAACTCTGGAGAAACACTGAAATTTTCTTCTTAAAACTCTTATGAAAACAGCCCAAGAGTTGGGGTATTTATAGCCCAAACAGAAAACTAGCCGTTAGGCTGATGTGGCAGCCTGACAGGCTTGGCGGTCGACCGCCCGGTCGACCGCCAACGGTCATATTTATGACCGTTGGGCAAACCCGGTCGACCTGCACGGTCGACCCAAACAAACAGAGAGCAGAGCTCTCAGACCCGGTCGACCCTGACGGTCGACCGTCCCAGTGTCTGCCAAACGTGCATAGATCTGTGCACGTCGGTTGACCGACCCGGTCGACCGACCCGGTCGACCGACTTCATCCCAAGTCGACTTGATCAGTTGAGTATTCGACTGGTTGAAGCCTGGAACAGAATTCTAGGTCAGAAAAACAGTTTAAAAATATTTTGAAAAATCTTTTAAATCTTCTAAAAATCCACAAAACTTGTTTTAACATTTTATATTGAAACACAAACAAGTGATAAAAATTTCAAGACATATATCAATCATATCAATTCATTTTTGAGTCTTGCAAATTTTATCAAAACCAACACTTGTATTTTTATCAAACTTGATTTTTCCACACATGAATAGGAAAGTCAAAATAAGTTTGTTTAAAAGTTAAGCATGCATGTATAGAATGAAACAACTATACATATACCAATTAAACTTGTTTTGATCACTATTCATGAAAACCAAAACCAAACATAAAACGTGTGTGTTATGTGCACTTGAGCATATCAACTATACTAAACTTTACAAATGGATCTAAAACATACTAAACTAAACTAGGATACCTAAGTTTTCTTGATGATCTTCAATCTTCAAGTCGACTCGATCCCAAACCGTGATCCGCCGAGTGCAAAGGTATGATCTTGATGCTCGGGCACCGGAATCACCATGTGAAGGCTTCCAAACTCTTCTTTTTGAAGCAATCACCAACTAATATCTTGGTTAATGATCTGAAACTAAAATCACAAGATTATTAGTAAACATAACTATATGAGTTAATCATCATTAAAACTAGGATGGAAGGCCTTTGGGCCAATAATCTCCCCCTTTTTGATGATGACAAAACTCATGGAGTTATATATGCATGGATTAAAGTTAATCTTCAAAGAAGCTCCCCCTTAACTCATGCATAAACAAATAAACAATAAATATGCAATGAATATTAAACATGAAACATGAAACATGCATATCTATGCATAAACAATAAAAGGTTCTAGATACCAATGAAATGTTCAAAACAAAACATGCTCTGAAACCAATTACAAAACATGCTCTAGATACTCTAGATACCAATTAAAATTAAACTAAATTAAACTTAATATATGTAAAATATAAACATGCATATATAAACTCAATCAAACTCAAAATCTTTCTCCCCTTTTTGTCAATCATCAACAAAGGGGTAAAAACCACAACAAAACAAAATCTTCTCTCTTTTTAATACAAAGAATCAATCTTCAATAAGGGGTAAAAGCAAAACCAAATCAATAAATTTTTCTCCCCCTTTTTGTTCGAAACAACGAATTAATAAAAATAATATTTTCCCCCTTTTTGTCTAAAACAAAAACAAAACCAATTAGGGGTGACAATCAATTAAGGTACCAATTGAAAGTATGTCAAAGAATAGCATCTTGATACCAATTGAAAGGAAACAAACAAAAATATTGATACCAATTTTAAGTAAAACACATGAAAATCTTGATACCAATTGAAATTAAACATAATAAATTTTGAATGTCTTAAATAAAAATTTTGATACCAATTGTAAATATCTTTCATTTTGAACATATGATACCAAATTTAAATTTTCAATCATAAAGTATGGGAGTACAAATACCATTGAAAGACAAAATCAAATTTTCTCCCCCTTTATGAAATACAAACTAAAATAATGTTCACTTTTATTTTAACAAGCCTACGCATTGTTTAAAAAAAAATTGAAACAAACATATATATGTATGGAAAATAGATACCAATTGAAATTGATATACTTGGAATTGAAATTATACATACATACAAACATATATGAGTAGACAAAAAAGGTCAAAATTGATACCAATTGAAAGAATTCAATGATACCAATTGAGATAACAATGAGATCAAGTGTATATCTCATATAACTATACCTCCCAATCATGGTTCAAGTTTTAAATGATTTTCATTTTAAAGCATACATGAACATGATCTCCCATCCAACCTCCCATAAAGGGTAAGGGTTTTCAAAAATAGATTTGAAAAATAAGATTTGTTTGAAAAACTCTACCAAAATGAAGAATACCGTAACTAGTTAAATGAAAAATCTTTTAAACTAGTACGAAATCCTTCAAGTAAGGAATAAAACAAAATAGTTTTTCATAAAACATAAAATCCACAAGATAATCAACACTCTAATTCAATTAGGCATAAATATGACTCATGAAAACAAAACATGAGCAAAATATAAATATGAGTGTATAAATAAAATGTGTAGATCATAAATATGAAAATTTTTCATTAAGCTCAATTATTCCTTAAACATGAAAACATAAAAATCATCTAAACTATTTAATCTTCAAGGTGTATATATGTCTTATACAAACTAAAGCATACATACATATCCAAAACACAACGAGTCCAAAAAATATATGCATGAAGGCACGTGGCTCAAAAAGGATAAACATGTATATCTAATAGTTTGGACAAGATAGACATATACATGAAGTTAAACAATTAAACACAAAATCAAGAAAAACTAAATCTTCACCAAAATAAATTTCATTTCAAGGTATATGTATGAATTGTCAACACATTAAGTATACATACATATCCCTAAATACAATTGAGTCCATATATAGATTTGCATGAAAGGCAAATGACTCAAGGGGTATACATGTATATCTTAAAGTTTGGCAATACAAACATATATATGAAGTGAAACACACAATCATAAAACAAATCCAAAAATAGGAATACAAGTTTAAAATGTATGAATCATCAAAACTTGACTATACTAGCACATCTATTGGGAACAAATAAGCATTCAAGCACAAACATATATAGATTTATTTGTGGCCCACTATATGCACAAATATATACCTAGTCTTAATGAAAACTAACATCTAAACATGTAATCAAGTCATTAAGCATAAAACGGGATATAAATCAACATGAAAATCATAAACATGATCATTATGAATATCCACATGTTATTAGATTTATGATGTACATGATAGCTAGTCAAATACGAGAACACAAAATAATAATTCATATTAAACATGGGTGTCTCAAATACTATACATGTATGTCAAGAATCTAATTAACATGGCATTTTCATACTAATCACTAAACAATAAAACATGCTATAAACAATGAATATGAAAGCATGTAAACAAAACAAGGAGTTAGGAATCGTTACCAAAACCTATGAGGCAACTCTCCATGTCTCCAAAAAAATAATGTGGTCCTCTCCACCAAACATCCCTTGAAAGTGATGCATCCATTGATTTCCTTTAAGTATGGAACGCATCCACTCCAAGGTACGGCTACTCTCACGTCATGTGAGACCCACACCTACATTAAACAAAGGAGGGGTGGTCTTTGGTACCCATGCTCTTTTGGGTCCATGGGGGTTAGTACCTTTTCTAACCCAAACAAAATTCTTTGCTAAATTTGAGACATGTAATCTATCAAAACAAAATTTAGCAAGGTGGCCCTTACGACCACAATGTGTACAAGTGTACACATGAGCATACATGTGAAGAGTGTGTCCGTGAGGAGCATGTGTATGCCGTGGAGGGTGTGTGTAACGCCCCGATTCCACGGATACGGGGACGTCACTGCAACGTATATACGTAAGTCCGAAGTACCTTCCCGTATATACGCTAAGCATCAGTACAGACAAGAATCAGAGTACGGAAGCAAGTGGTGCATTATACATTCCAACACATGAGTACAATTACAAAGTTATCACCAGAGGTGATCCAATATTACATGAATATTACATCACCGTTGTGCGCAAATGCGGGAATACAAGGAAATGAACAAGTTCTGGACGGTCTGCTGGAGATCCACGCTACCGCTGCGCCACTCTGATCAGCAACTGGGAGAATCCACACGCTCTAAGCTCCATGACCTGAACGTGAGGTCCAGGGGAGTCAGTGACACTCCCCAGGCGAGTGGGATAGAATGCCAAGTGGCGAAGCAAGGACGAGCACAAGTGTGCAAATGATATCAAGTAGGAAGTACTCAGGAAGCAGGTAGGTTAGAACAGGTATAGCATAAAAATCATAAAACAGGAAATCCGATAAAAGCTGATCACAAGCAAGATTGATTTTATACGCTTAGGTCACGGTCCCATGAGACTAGTACATCGAAGGAATAATCCAAACAAGGAAACCCTCATATATATACCTTTATCTCATGCCACCGAATATCCAAGCGTATAGAATCAGAATTGCAAATCATACGATAGTCAAACAGGAATACATAACAAGAGTACATAACAAGTATAACAGGAGTCCATAACAGGAGTCATAACAATCATAAAAAAGGAAATCCGATATAAAACTGATCACAAGCAATATTGATTGTATACGCTTAGATCACGGTCTCATGAGACTAGTACATCGAAGGAATAATCCAAACAAGGAAACCCTCATCTATATACCTTTATCTCATATTATCGTAATCCAAGTGCATACAACACTTATTATTATTACTCGTCTGACCCATATATCTCGGTATGTGTCTTGGTATGCATCCCAACACACATACATCCATATATAGCTAGGCGAGGGTTGTTAACGGAAGTAGATGGAGAACTGATAATCTTTCTTATAGTAGTTCCATACACCTGGAACCAGCTTTGGAGGCCCAAAGTCCCCCTAAATGTAATGACATATAACTTACCGCCAGTATATATCCCATCACTATAAGCAAGGTATCATTCCGGCATCCATCACTTCCTCCCATACCCATACAAGTTGTCCTTTTTATAGTTTATTAATATAATTATCTGATTATGGGAATGAGTAGGATCATAACTGTAATCATACATGTAGTCAGAACTGTAATCATAAATGTAATCAGAAATGTAAGACATAGCAAGTGATCAGGTACTCCATTCCCATTATCGAGATAATTATACAATGTCAAGTGTATCATGCCTTGTTGTAAAGAGATAGCATGATAAGTGGTGATATACATGTGTTAAAAGGAAACATGAAACTAACAAGTCTGAAATAATGACAAGTGGTAACATGGAAGTGACTCAAAGTCCAACGACCACGAAGGGTCGGCCACGCATGATATAAAAGCGGTAAAAGACATATAAACATGAAATAGAAATATGAAGCGAAATACTTATCGACCGAGAACTCAAATAGAGGCGAGAGAAAGCGAGACTACTCGCATAATCAAAGAAATAGGAGGATAGCGAGAACACTCGCCTAAACCACCAGAAACGCCGAAAGATCTGAAGTCCATGGAACTCGGGACGCGCTATGATAATAATAGGTAGAGAGAGAAAGTGAAGAGGTTTTGATGGTGGTGGTATTTTTAGAGAAGGTAAAGGAAAGGTGGAAGCTTTGGTGGAGTTTTGGAATTTGTGGTGGTTTACATGGAGATGGAGGAGGAAGAAGATGAAGGTAAGGAGTTGAAGAAGTTTGTTGTGGTGGTGGAGATGAAGAGGAGTTGGTGGAGGTTTTGGCTTTGGTGAAGTGATGAAGAGATGAATGAAATGAAATGGAGAAGGAGAGGTATTTATAGAGTTTTGGATTTGGGAAGGTGATGCAAATAAAGAAAAGAGAGGGGGCTATTTGCAAAATGGGAGGGGGTGAGGTGTTTCTCTTGGCCAATGGTGGCTTGCCATGGTGAGGGGTGAGGTGGAATGGAAGTGTGTGGAAGTTGGTGAGGTGGAGAAAATGGAAGTTTGGAGAAGCTTCTAGAAGCTTTGGAGAAAACTTAGGATGGAAGTAACTTAGGGTGGAAGTAAAAGGAAAATAAAGAAAATAGAAAAAGAAAATAAAAAGGGAAGATATTTTGGTGGAGAAGCTTGTTGGAGAAGCTAAAGGAAACTTGGAGTGCAAGTAAAAGGAAACTTGGAGAAGAAGAAATGGAAGCTTCTAGAATATGGTGGAAGTTGGAATTTTGGAGGAAAAGTCAAAGTTTGTGGAGGAAGCTAAAAAAAATAAAGGAAAATGAAAAAGGAAAAGAAATTAAAAAGGAAGATATTTTCTTGGTCTCAAAAAGTGAAACTGTTAAAAAAGACTGCTTCCCGAGTTTGAGTCGAGGATGCGGAAAACATTCGGAAAAATACCGAAATCGTCCCGAAATCAAGTATTTCGTAACGACTCGCAAAAATTACCAAAAATCAAGAATAATATTCTAAGACTCATGGTGAAATTCGTTTAAAGAAATAATATATAGTTTTAAAACTAAAAATCCCGGATACTGGCCGTTACCGACTCCGGTGGAATTTTCATAAAATCAATAAATCCTCAGAAAAAGAATGTAGGTAGAAAATATGATTCTAAGAAATAATGTCTAAAGAACTATTATGAAATTCCAAGCTGTTTGTAAAATAAAAATTCAGGAATCGGTCAGCGACACTGGCCGACACCGGTTTTGAAGAGATTCCATTTAATCCAGGAAAATTCCAGAAAATCATATAAAATCTAAAATATTGGAAAATGATATTTGAAACTGAAATCGATCAAATACAAGAAGTAAATCAAAAAAAATACGATCGAAAAAACTGAATACGTAACTAAGTACGTATTCCGGGAATGGGGTATTACAATCCACCCACCTTACAAAAAATTGCGTCCTCGCAATTTCGTTAAGGGGTAAATTGAACACAAAGGGGACAAAGGCTGGAATAAAGGCTTCATAAAACCAAAACAGGGTAAAGGATGGAAAGGATTAGGAATCAAAGGAAGGATAGTCAAGAAATAGATAACTCTGCACTTGTAGTTGGAATGTATAACCAAGACTCAAGCGTTCCAGTTGCAAAATTATTTCCATTAATTTTGCCATCTGGACGTACTGAGGAAGTTAGAGCCTAAGCTCTGATACCAACCTGTAACGCCCCGATTCCACGGATACGGGGACGTCACTGCAACGTATATACGTAAGTCCGAAGTACCTTCCCGTATATACGCTAAGCATCAGTACAGACAAGAATCAGAGTACGGAAGCAAGTGGTGCATTATACATTCCAACACATGAGTACAATTACAAAGTTATCACCAGAGGTGATCCAATATTACATGAATATTACATCACCGTTGTGCGCAAATGCGGGAATACAAGGAAATGAACAAGTTCTGGACGGTCTGCTGGAGATCCACGCTACCGCTGCGCCACTCTGATCAGCAACTGGGAGAATCCACACGCTCTAAGCTCCATGACCTGAACGTGAGGTCCAGGGGAGTCAGTGACACTCCCCAGGCGAGTGGGATAGAATGCCAAGTGGCGAAGCAAGGACGAGCACAAGTGTGCAAATGATATCAAGTAGGAAGTACTCAGGAAGCAGGTAGGTTAGAACAGGTATAGCATAAAAATCATAAAACAGGAAATCCGATAAAAAGCTGATCACAAGCAAGATTGATTTTATACGCTTAGGTCACGGTCCCATGAGACTAGTACATCGAAGGAATAATCCAAACAAGGAAACCCTCATATATATACCTTTATCTCATGCCACCGAATATCCAAGCGTATAGAATCAGAATTGCAAATCATACGATAGTCAAACAGGAATACATAACAAGAGTACATAACAAGTATAACAGGAGTCCATAACAGGAGTCATAACAATCATAAAAAAGGAAATCCGATATAAAACTGATCACAAGCAATATTGATTGTATACGCTTAGATCACGGTCTCATGAGACTAGTACATCGAAGGAATAATCCAAACAAGGAAACCCTCATCTATATACCTTTATCTCATATTATCGTAATCCAAGTGCATACAACACTTATTATTATTACTCGTCTGACCCATATATCTCGGTATGTGTCTTGGTATGCATCCCAACACACATACATCCATATATAGCTAGGCGAGGGTTGTTAACGGAAGTAGATGGAGAACTGATAATCTTTCTTATAGTAGTTCCATACACCTGGAACCAGCTTTGGAGGCCCAAAGTCCCCTAAATGTAATGACATATAACTTACCGCCAGTATATATCCCATCACTATAAGCAAGGTATCATTCCGGCATCCATCACTTCCTCCCATACCCATACAAGTTGTCCTTTTTATAGTTTATTAATATAATTATCTGATTATGGGAATGAGTAGGATCATAACTGTAATCATACATGTAGTCAGAACTGTAATCATAAATGTAATCAGAAATGTAAGACATAGCAAGTGATCAGGTACTCCATTCCCATTATCGAGATAATTATACAATGTCAAGTGTATCATGCCTTGTTGTAAAGAGATAGCATGATAAGTGGTGATATACATGTGTTAAAAGGAAACATGAAACTAACAAGTCTGAAATAATGACAAGTGGTAACATGGAAGTGACTCAAAGTCCAACGACCACGAAGGGTCGGCCACGCATGATATAAAAGCGGTAAAAGACATATAAACATGAAATAGAAATATGAAGCGAAATACTTATCGACCGAGAACTCAAATAGAGGCGAGAGAAAGCGAGACTACTCGCATAATCAAAGAAATAGGAGGATAGCGAGAACACTCGCCTAAACCACCAGAAACGCCGAAAGATCTGAAGTCCATGGAACTCGGGACGCGCTATGATAATAATAGGTAGAGAGAGAAAGTGAAGAGGTTTTGATGGTGGTGGTATTTTTAGAGAAGGTAAAGGAAAGGTGGAAGCTTTGGTGGAGTTTTGGAATTTGTGGTGGTTTACATGGAGATGGAGGAGGAAGAAGATGAAGGTAAGGAGTTGAAGAAGTTTGTTGTGGTGGTGGAGATGAAGAGGAGTTGGTGGAGGTTTTGGCTTTGGTGAAGTGATGAAGAGATGAATGAAATGAAATGGAGAAGGAGAGGTATTTATAGAGTTTTGGATTTGGGAAGGTGATGCAAATAAAGAAAAGAGAGGGGGCTATTTGCAAAATGGGAGGGGGTGAGGTGTTTCTCTTGGCCAATGGTGGCTTGCCATGGTGAGGGGTGAGGTGGAATGGAAGTGTGTGGAAGTTGGTGAGGTGGAGAAAATGGAAGTTTGGAGAAGCTTCTAGAAGCTTTGGAGAAAACTTAGGATGGAAGTAACTTAGGGTGGAAGTAAAAGGAAAATAAAGAAAATAGAAAAAGAAAATAAAAAGGGAAGATATTTTGGTGGAGAAGCTTGTTGGAGAAGCTAAAGGAAACTTGGAGTGCAAGTAAAAGGAAACTTGGAGAAGAAGAAATGGAAGCTTCTAGAATATGGTGGAAGTTGGAATTTTGGAGGAAAAGTCAAAGTTTGTGGAGGAAGCTAAAAAAAATAAAGGAAAATGAAAAAGGAAAAGAAATTAAAAAGGAAGATATTTTCTTGGTCTCAAAAAGTGAAACTGTTAAAAAAGACTGCTTCCCGAGTTTGAGTCGAGGATGCGGAAAACATTCGGAAAAATACCGAAATCGTCCCGAAATCAAGTATTTCGTAACGACTCGCAAAAATTACCAAAAATCAAGAATAATATTCTAAGACTCATGGTGAAATTCGTTAAAGAAATAATATATAGTTTTAAAACTAAAAATCCCGGATACTGGCCGTTACCGACTCCGGTGGAATTTTCATAAAATCAATAAATCCTCAGAAAAAGAATGTAGGTAGAAAATATGATTCTAAGAAATAATGTCTAAAGAACTATTATGAAATTCCAAGCTGTTTGTAAAATAAAAATTCAGGAATCGGTCAGCGACACTGGCCGACACCGGTTTTGAAGAGATTCCATTTAATCCAGGAAAATTCCAGAAAATCATATAAAATCTAAAATATTGGAAAATGATATTTGAAACTGAAATCGATCAAATACAAGAAGTAAATCAAAAAAATACGATCGAAAAAACTGAATACGTAACTAAGTACGTATTCCGGGAATGGGGTATTACAGTGTGTAGAAAAGATGGAACTTGTTTCTTTCGAACCAATGATTCCAAGCGTGTATGGTTCATGGTACATTGGCTCATAGTGGAGCCCAAACAATCCACTTTCTTCTTCAACATACAAATATCATCATTAATCTTAGAAGAAGAGGTACATGCATTAGGTAGACTAGATGAAGAAGCTACACTAGCATGACAAACATGAGAATCTAAATCATTTTTCAAAGATCTATTTTTCTTTAAACAAATTTCTAATTCTTTTGAAATAAATTCAATTTCATTTTTCAAAGAATGGTTACTTTTTAAACAAAATCAAGTTTTGAAGTTAAAGATTTATTTTTCTTCAAAACATCTTCACAATCATTTTTATTTTTCAAAATTTTATTTTCATTTAAAGCAAGATTAAGTTGAGATTTTAATGAGTCCCTTTCATTAGCAATCTCATCCTTCTCTTACAAAACAACATCAAGTCTAGAAATCAAATTTTTATTTTCATTGTTAATGCCTAGACTCTTCTTTTTCAAAACATTATATTTTTCAATAAGTTTTTCACAAACAATAGATAACTCTTCATTCAAAGCATTGGCATCCATATAATCATGATCATCAAATGAAGAGCTAACACTAACTAGTTGAGTACCGAGTGTACCTCAAGGGAGTCATTCCCTTGGACCGTATAGCATTGTTGCGGCTCGGATTCATCTCCACTAGATTCCACTTCTTATTGGATAGGCAATTGAAGCTTGGAGGAGGTGGTGGTTGTCAACAAATTCCACACTGCAAAGACGGAATCAAAGTTAGAAACATGCATAAGATATTCTTTAGGTAGCGTGCTTCTAATGGCCTCAAGGGCTTGTGCATTGGCCCCTATATGCTTGCTATCACTAAGGAAGGATTCCTTGGTAATGGCAAGGTAAACCTTATGTCCTAGGGTTTGTAAATAAACAGACATGCTAATCATCCAAACAAGAATGTTGGAAGGGTCAAAACTAGGTGGGGTCATGAAGTCCATGGTAAACTATACGAGTGTGCAAACAAGCAAATGCAAATAATAGATTAGCAAACAAATGGATCTCACTCCTAGGATGTTAAGCCTAAGTATCAGGAGCGTTGGCTCTGATACCAATTGAAAAACACACCTAGAGGGGGGGGGTGAATAGGTGTGAATGCTAATCTAGAAACTAAATGCGCTAAATGCGGAAGCTAATGCAAATTATTGCAACACACTTAATACAACACACAAGTGTAGCCGAATTCCCCGTGAAGGGCTCTGGACTAACTCCTCTTGATTCCCCTAGATATGGGTTGAGGTGCTATGTGAAGCTCTTGTGGTTAAGTACAAGTGAGGCACATACAAACAACCAAGAATATATATGAATAGGCAATATGAATATATGCAAGGCACAACAAGCAATATGAATGATATGACAATATGAATAATGCTATGCACAAATAAAAGAGAGAGAGTTGAGAGACAAGTGGATCAAACGCAAAGGCCAAGATATGTTTCGAGGTTCGAGCACCTAGCTCTACATCCCTGCCTACACCACCGTGTAGGATTTCCAATCCACTATCTCCCACCGAGGGAACCTCTACCGAAGAGGATTTGTTACACAAAGGGAGTACCGAACTCCTCTCTCAACCACCGCCTCACAACTGAGGGGTAGGCCCGTAGCCAATACAACAACCAACAACAATCACCTCTACCGAAGAGGGATCCAAACACCACTCCGATCAACCTCTACTAAAGAGGGATACACAAATAAAGGAGGGTTTACAACTTAGAGGCTTAACCTCAAACACTTCTCTTTTCTCTCTTTTCCACAAAACAAGATCCTAAATAGATTAGGATAGAAGATAGCTCAAGTGTGGAATCAAGGTGTTTTTGAAAACAAGCAACAAAGAAAATACTTGGGAAAACTCTTATAAAAGATAGAGAATGAAACCAACACAAATATCCCAAATTCCTATTTTCTTTGATTTTTCAAAAACTCAAAACAATAAAGATGAAATCTTTTTAGCACAAAAACTATTTTGAAAACTTGTTTAAACTCTGGAGAAACACTGAAATTTTTCTTCTTAAAACTCTTATGAAAACAGCCCAAGAGTTGGGGTATTTATAGCCCAAATAGAAAACTAACCGTTAGGCTGATGTGGCAGCTTGACAGGCTTGGCGGTCGACCGCCCGGTCGACCGCCAACGGTCATATTTATGACCGTTGGGCAAACCCGGTCGACCGGCACGGTCGACCCAAACAAACAGAGAGCAGAGCTCTCAGACCCGGTCGACCCTGACGGTCGACCGTCCCAGTGTCTGCCAAACGTGCATAGATCTGTGCACGTCGGTCGACCGACCCGGTCGACCGACTTCATCCCAAGTCGACTTGATCAGTTGAGTAGTCGACTGGTTGAAGTCTGGAACAGAATTCTGGGTCAGAAAAACAATTTAAAAATATTTTGAAAAATCTTTTAAATCTTCTAAAAATCCACAAAACTTGTTTTAACATTTTATATTGAAACACAAACAAGTGATAAAAATTTCAAGACATATATCAATCATATCAATTCATTTTTGAGTCTTGCAAATTTTATCAAAACCAACACTTGTATTTTTATCAAACTTGATTTTTCCACACATGAATAGGAAAGTCAAAATAAGTTTGTTTAAAAGTTAAGCATGCATGTATAGCATGAAACAACTATACATATATCAATTAAACTTGTTTTGATCACTATTCATGAAAACCAAAACCAAACATAAAACATGTGTGTTATGTGCACTTGAGCATATCAACTATACTAAGCTTTACAAATGGATCTAAAACACACTAAACTAAACTAGGATACCTAAGTCTTCTTGATGATCTTCAATCTTCAAGTCGACTCGATCCCAAACCGTGATCCGCCGAGTGCAAAGGTATGATCTTGATGCTCGGGCACCGGAATCACCATGTGAAGGCTTCCAAACTCTTCTTTTTGAAGCAATCACCAACTAATATCTTGGTTAATGATCTGAAACTAAATCATAAGATTATTAGTAAACATAACTACATGAGTTAATCATCATCAAAACTAGGGTGGAAGGCCTTTGGGCCAACAGTCTCACCGTTCCATACACAATCTATACACTGAACACAATATGTCATGTAAATACCAGTTACACTAGATGCTGTTATTTCATATTGTTCCATGTACATGTCTCACTATTACATAGATATTGAGAATCACGACACTATTATTGCATGTTCGTGAACCACTGATATACTGATATTCTATTACACTGGATACCGCTACATGGATACTCTGTACACAGTTACTTCATGTTCTTACACCACTGTTATATAGACTCACCGATCTGCATTCATTTATTGTCTATATATTCCTGTTGCATGGATCATGGTTTATATTATTGCTACATGGATATTCCTGTATTCCAGTTACACGATTGTATTCCAGTACTGATATTGATATTCCTGTTACTGGATATGTGAGCTGTTGATATGCGATGTGTGAAATCCCACGTCTATTGTTCCCGTTTTCCTTTATCCTGTTTTATGCTATCAACAGAGCTCAGGTCCTGTTATCATGTTACATGTACCATGCACTGTACTTGTTCTTGCTTCGTTGTGTACTTTAAAAATAATAAAGATAACTTAGGGATGGGAAAAACTTAACGGTTGATTAGATCTTATCGGGTGGATATACTGGATCCATATTTATCCCACTGCAGGGGATGATAGTGCTGGCTAACGATTGTATATAGCTCCATGAGCTCCCGTATCCCATTTCCTGCTCCCCTCTTAGCGGAAGGCCCTGGTCTCAGCAGCCAGGGTCTGTTTAAGGCCGTGATCCCGGGTATGCACGGGATACACCTACCCGATAAGAGCTCCTTGACCATTGAGTTTCTAATGTAACATAATAAAATGGTATAAACAATAATGACGTGGGAACACTTGTTATTTGGTCTCTCTCGTTCGGATCATGGTACCCGTATGCCATGTTCGGATGGGTTCGTCCGGAGTGTGGGCTCCGATATGAACTGCCAGTGGTATGGGACACTGGAGGAGAATGATTAAAATACCTAACAGTGCTGATTGTTATTATTTTATAAATCACATGACATGCTCGACACATGTACATTATTGTCTCTTTATATTTGTTACACTCTATGTGGTAACACGCTATGCATGGACACATATTCTCTGCATTGCATATATTCTGCTTTATGGTATTGCTGATATGACATTGTTGATTATTCATATTACTATTATAAGGTACCCACATGTGTTATATCTTATTATTGTGATTGTATTACTATAATACATATTGCTGCTTCCTTCATTTTACTACCATTGGTCGCTTTCTGACGACCCTGGGCGTGCCCAGGTTGGAGATCAGAGATATCGTATTGTAAGATATGTCATTGAATTCATATAGGAGACTCGTCGTCGATACCATTAATAGGTATCTTTATTATTTATCCATATTTCTATATTTATCATGATCACTGACCCCTTTTACAGGTATTCTTATACTTATTTAACGCTGAAATTCTTGTGTTTATTGTATTTATTTCATGTACTGAGGCTTAACATATGTACGTGAAGGTATCTCCGTCATGCGTATATATGTCACCATAGCGTCCCCGTACCTTAGGGATCAGGGCGTTACAAATATAGCACAAGTATACTATTATCACAGGGCATGATCCAATATTACATGAATATTACATCACCAAGAGGCGCAAAAGTATGATTTACAAAGTAATTTATAAGGTACAAAACTGGTGAGGAAGTGACTCAATAACACCCGCTCCTGAGATTATTATTATTTGGTAATTAAGTTATATCTGGTACAGGGAAACATGATAGAATTCAGTCACACAGGTATAGTTCAGTAAACATGAATAACATGAATTAATTACAGTAACAAAAGATTAGAATTACACATAGTTGCGACAAGGTATTATTATATTAATGATAATAATAGTAATAACAATAATAACAATCAATATTTTTTGTTATTTTAGCCATTCCCCATTAGTGTTTCATACCACTGATAGTTCACATGGAGTCCGTTCTTCAAGTAAAAATCATTCGAATTCTGATATGCATGTACCATTATTCGAACGAGAGAGTGACCAAATAACTCACGCTCCTGACATTATTATTATAAGGATATTAAGCGCATAATGTGTCAAGCGTTGGGTCTGGAGGGCTAGTGTACCAGGAAGCAGTTGTGGAACCTAGAGGTGGCCCCCACGGATAACAAGAGGTGGCGCCCACTACATGTGTGATGTGGTACTTTGCTATGTATGGCACTTAGCTCCATACAACATGTGCATACTGGGTAACATGAATATTTAGTACTAGTATTTATATTAAAAGAATGAAGGACGCGGTTGTGGAACCTAGAAGAGGCCCTCATGGATTCTAAGAGGTGGCCCTCACTGGGAGTATGGTGTGACACTTTGCTCCATGTGGCACTTGGCACTACACGCTATTCCTACGTGTCTGCATAACATGAGTATCTTGTGACGTGATATAGGAGTCATGCAAGTGACGAGTCAAGTGGCGTGATACTAGGAGTATAACAGTGCAAGAAATACAAAGTTACAACGTCATGCAAGAACAGATCAAACAACAAAATACAATAAAACAGTATAAGAGGACATTTTAAACTCTTCACAACCATCATATTAATAATAACAATTACTATTAAATAGCTAAGTGAGTTTAAGTAAAATCAAGTGAATAATCAAGCGGTGCTAAGCAAGCTGGAATAAAGTTAGCAAGCAGCTCTAAACACTTAGCACACTCGAGGCTAACGCTTGCGGTGAAGCGGATGTATGAACGTCAAGATAACGCATGCGGTGAAGCTAGATGATGAATGATATTTTGTATGCATATTATATATCCTTTAATATCTAATTTTGCTATTTTAATACTGCATAGGTAGTTTGTTTTATTAACTTCTACAGATTTTAAGTCAAAGAGCAATTTTAGAGAAAAGATTGAAAAAAAATGATGAAAAATAAGAGTTGCAGAGACAGGTTTTCTGAAAGACCTAGATGGATATAGAGAGCCAAGAAGAATCAGTGCACAAAGTGAAGAAGACTAGAGAAATTTCAGAGGACAATTCAAAAGAAAGATTTCGTGATCTTATGTTTTCTGATGGGTATCTTTTCGATTCAAGCACCGCGTTCTTTGAATCCATACTTTTTTTTGCTCTATGAAATGTTCACTACTTCTGAGACAAACATGATATATGGGACCTTAGTTCCTTGTCATCACCGACTGTAATTTCTGAAAAGAGAACTAAGGGGGGCAATATGTTGACACTCTGCTTTTCACCCTATCACAGCCATAAGATTCTCTTTATACTTGGTTTCCACCCTAGAACCTCATCAAAATCATCACTCTCTTATTTTTCTAGATTTTTCTCCATTTTTTAGAATTTTCCCAGATTTGCTCAGCCCAATGCATCTTGAATCATCCAAATCCATCTTCATTTGTGATAAGTTATGAATTAAACAAGTTTAGTGGCATGATCATAATTCTGATTTTCTGAAATTTTAGCCATTTTTTTGGATTTTTAGTATTTAGACGGCCGACCATGGCTGGCCGGCATTCAAAAAAGATGAAATTTGTTTAGTCCCATATCAAGTAGAACTTGGGAATCGTCTTCTCCACTCTCCATAGAAATCAGCCCAGCCACACACATTTTCAAGAAGGCAGCAACAAATCAGCCATTTGAGAAAAAAAGAGAGGCTAAAATCAAGGGTAAAAACTGTTGGCATATGACAACGGCTAGCCTTAATATAGAACTTTTCTTCAAACCCTCTCCTTTTATTTTTCTTTAATCGCTTTCCTAGATTAGTTCTCAATTGCTTTCTTAGGCTTAAGATTTCATCTGGGGTTTGTCTTGTTAAATTAGATATTCTTTGCACTCATATCACAATCTTCGCATTGCATCTTTAATCTAAAACCTGCATAATCGTCATCTAATTTTAGGGTAGGACTAACTTAATCCAAGTAAACTTTCTTGCTGTTAAGTGGCTAGAATAGGTTTTTATTATTTATTTGCTAAATTAGAATTAGTTTCATTACACTTTCCTTATTCCCCTTTATTTACTTTTGTTTCACGAGTTGTTATAAAGAACCAACTTCCCTTATACCAATTAAGATACCTCTCTCTCTCTCTCTCTCACACACACACACACACACACAAAAACACACAGAAAGCCCTGGTGGGGGACAGAGTGAGAGAGGGGGGGAGGTTAGTGACCATAGGAGAAATTTTTTTTCTAAGGCACACCTAAAACTCCGTTTTCCCACCATAATTTTTAGATCTTAACCGTTCAAACTAATCTTTATTTACTAAAATGCATATAGAAGAAAAATTATGTGGTTTAGATTATGTTTACTTATAGGTAGTGGTTGCATTTTTTCTACCGCGGAACACTGACAATTTTAAAATCACTTGATGCATAAATAAGAAATATTAAAACTCAATAGAGCGAGGAGTTTGAGAGTGATGCTCTCCCAGGGCTGAATCTTCCATGGTTGATTCCTGCCGTGTCTCCTCTTCAGCTATTGCTCCCTCCTTTTTCTTCGGTGCTTCTCTCCCTGATCTTCAATTTCTTGGTGACTCCCATCCCCTTTTTAGGGCTGGTGGGAACTGCTGGTGATTTCTTATGGTCGACCAATTGAGTTCTATGAGGCCGGTCACTAGATCCCGAGTTGGGATCTCTACGGATGTTGATGGAAGGTTGTTGGAGGGAGATGAGGCCCCGCCGCCTATCCATGCTCCGCAGAAGCTCGTTGGTGCTGCAGATGTGGTGCGGCAGCAGGATAATGATGTTGTGCAGATGGACGTTGCCTCTGATTCTTCCGACTCTGAAGATACTGGGGTTGATGTGGGGAGAGGTGGGGATCGTAGGGTGTCACTTTCCCACATATTGCCGAAGACTGGTGACTCGGTGGCAGCCAAGGTGTTTGATGGAATGCCACAGTTGGACTCTGCTGATGTTGAGAAGAATAGGGGGTTTGTTTCTGCTGGCGTGGGGACAAAGAAGGGGGCTGATTCTGTTAATAGAGCCCCGTGGGTTAACTTGTTCAAAGACAACCGCAACTTAGGCAAGGGCATCAAATTGAATATGGTAGATTCCGTGGAGGATATGTTGCATCTTACGGATGAGGATGTCGATGATGTTGAAGAGATTTGGGGATTTTGTTTAGTGGGCCTATTTTCAGGTCGATTCCCTGGCATGGATGCAGTCAGGACTATTCGAGAGGGGTGGAAGGTTGAATGTAACCATTGGATCCATCGTTCGGGATGGATAGTATTTAAATTTAAGTCGGAGGAGGATAGACTTAGTGTCTTGAACGGGGGACCATACTTTATCTATGGGAGAAGCTTGATGCTGAAGAACATGCCAAGATGCTTCAGATTTGGCGGCGAAGAGTTTGCTACAGTTCCGGTATGGGTTCAATTACCGGGCCTTCCTCTTGACTGTTGGAATGCACACGCTTTGAGCAAAATTGCGTGCAGAATTGGGAAACCCATCACCACTGATAAGATGACCTTCACTAAAGAGAGGCTTTCCTTTGCTAGGGTGATGGTGGAGGTGGATGCTTCAAAGGAACTCGTTTCATCGGTGGAAATCAAGCTTCCGACTGGTGATATTTATAACCAAGTAGTGGTATTTGAGGTTTCACCAAAATACTGTAAGAAATGCAAGGTGTTTGGCCATATTGAGGGGGACTGTAGCAAAGTATTGGAAGGGCCAAAGCAAGCTGCTTATGTGCCTAGGAGGATGACTCGGCCAGGTGGTGTGGCTATGCATAAGAAGGGGGAGACTAGTGGGAATATGAGCGTTGTCATGGTGACATCAGGTAAGGCTATGCCTATGGGTACTCAGAATCGGGATGTTGTGGTGACGCATGGTGTTGGACTGATTGGGGGCAGCAAGCCTGCGAAGGGTAATTCGGACCCTATTCTGCTGCCAGGAAAATCTGTTCTGGCAGCAGAAATTTCTGATGTGCCAGAACAGTCCGAGCTGCGACCGGTTGACGCTGGAGTGCAAAGGCTACCTGATGCGGGATTGGGACATGCGGGGACCAGAGTTCTTAATAAAATGAAGCAAAAGATGGGTCCTGAAATTAAATCGGCTGAAGCTGACAGTCTACTATCTGAGGATGTGGGGCATGGTTCGTTGCCGACTTTGGAGGAATCTTCGATCCAGGCTCGGGAGCTGTTAACTAAAGGTGGCAGGGAGAAGGAGATTGTGGTGGTGACACAGGGTCGTCAGTCGGTTGTGAGGGAGAATAGGAAATTGACAGCGAAGGGTCTCAGCTTTGCCTCAATATCTAAAGGAAAAGCGAAGGGGAAACCCCATCAATCTTCCAAATGAGGTTGGCATTTTGGAATATAAGGGGGTTTCACCTACCCCTGAAACAAAAAGGTGTTGAGGCAATGGTAAGAAAGAGGGAGATTGGTTTAATTGCAGTACTGGAGACTAAACTTTCGGAGTCTGGACTGGAAGTGTTCATGCGTAGGAGGTTTATAGGATGGAAGCAGGTCAACAACTTTGCGTCTCATGGTGGAGGTAGAATTTTAATCCTGTATGATCCATTGAAGATTCAGCTGGATACTCTGGAGGTCCTCCCTCAGATTATTCACTGCAGGGTGGTATGTAAGGTATCATCCGTATCTTTCCTTCGTAGTTTTGTTTATGGGTTCCATTCCATTGTGACTAGGAGGAGCCTATGGGAGAACTTAATTAGTTGGGGTGATACACTATCGGAGCCTTGGATTCTGATGGGGACTTCAACAATATCTTGAGACAGGAGGAGAGGGTGTGTGGTGCGGATGTGTCACATTACCAATTTAAAGACTTTACTGAGTGTTGTGATGAATTGGGACTGTCAGACTTACAGTTCACGGGATGGCACCTGACTTGGACCAATGGTACTGTCTGGTCTAAGTTGGATAGAGTGATGGCCAACCCACTTTGGCACCAGAGGGCCTTCTTCTGCCATGTGGAATTCTTACCTTCTGGTTGTCTATCTGACCATTCCCCTGGAGTAGTTTCTTTGCTTGAGCGGCCCCGAACGGTGAATAGACCTTTTCGTTTCTGGAATTTCTTGGCAGGGCATGAGGACTTTCGGGAGACTGTTAGATCTGGCTGGGAGGTTGAGATTGTAGGTTCTCTTCAATTTCAGTTTTGTCGCAAGCTTAAGCTATTGAAGGTCCCGTTGAAACTTCTCAATGAAAGGAACTTTGGGCATATTGCTTCTCGAGCTGCAAGGGCTAGGAGACTCCTTAAACTGGCTCAGGTTCAGATCCAATCTCAATTTGATAATTCTGAACTTCGGGAGAAGGTTGTGGAGCTACGTAA
The DNA here is from genome assembly GCA_038442645.1 of Agave tequilana. Taxonomy (NCBI): domain Eukaryota; kingdom Viridiplantae; phylum Streptophyta; class Magnoliopsida; order Asparagales; family Asparagaceae; genus Agave; species Agave tequilana. Next base: position 172,965 of record JAVJIF010001455.1, read on the forward strand.
GAATGCATTGGCCTTATCTAAGGCGGAGATGGACTACTTTTACCAACTGGCTAAATGCACCTATATTTCTAAGTCTGATAAATGCACAAAGTTCTTTCACAGCATTGTGAAAAGAAACAAGGGACGGGGTTATGTGGCGGCTATTTCTAAGGAGGATGGTTCACTGACGGAGTCGACGGAGGAGGTAGCATTGGAATTTCTTCGTTACTTCGAGGGACTTCTGGGTGCTAGTTCTCAGGTTGAGCATGTTGAACCTCAGGTGCTTCAGTGTGGGGAGGTTATCTCCTCTCATCAAGCTTGTGACCTGTTGAAGGAGGTTACCTCGGAGGAGATTAAGGAGGCGCTATTCGGTATTGGGAATGACAAGGCCCCGGGTCCGGATGGGTATAGTGCACTCTTCTTCAAGACGGCGTGGGATATTATTGGTGTTCAGTTCTGTGACGCTGTCAAGGAATTTTTCTTATCAGGATCTCTTCTGAAGCAAATGAATCACACTTTGATTGCTTTGGTGCCTAAATCTGCTCATGCTAATTCTGTGAGTGATTTTCGGCCTATTGCCTGTTGTAATGTGATCTATAAGGTGATCTCTAAAATTCTGGCTGCGAGGCTACGACCTGTGCTCGGTGGAATTATTGATATTTCGCAATCTGCTTTTGTGGAGGGCCGGAGTATGATTGAAAATATTCATTTGGTCCAAGAGTTATTGCGAAAATATAACAGGAAGAGGGTATCCCAGAGGTGCTTGATTAAAGTGGACCTCCGGAAAGCTTATGATTCGGTCTCTTGGGAATTCCTTGCTGAGGTGATGACTGGTCTTAAGTTCCCGGACAGATTTATTGGATGGATTATGCAATGTGTAACCTCTCCATCTTATTCTATTGGCCTGAATGGAGGGATATGGGGGATGTTCAAAGGGAAGAAGGGATTGAGACAGGGTGATCCTTTGTCTCCTTTTCTTTTTCTTCTATGCATTGAATATCTGTCGAGAAGTCTAAAGGTGAGTACAAACAGGTTGGGTTTCAAATTCCACCCTAGGTGTGGAAAGCTTAGGTTGTCACACCTGGCATTTGCTGATGATCTTATGCTCATGGCTAGAGGAGATATTCCTTCTGTCCGTATTATTATGGATAGTCTCAGGGATTTTGGATTGAAATCGGGCTTGTGCGCTAATTTGCTCAAGTCAAGCCTCTTTACGGCGGGTGTATATGGAGAGGAACTTATTCAAATGAGGCAGTTGACTGGTATCCCTGTTGGTGTGATGCCTTTCCGTTATCTCGGAGTCCCGTTGGCAGCTCAGAGACTGCAATTGAATCATTTTGCACCTTTTGTTGATAAAATAACTATGTATATCAATGCTTGGATGGCTTCTAGCCTTTCTTTTGCGGGTAGAGCTGAGCTTATCAGATCAGTGCTACAAGGAGTGGATTGCTTCTGGCTATCTATTTTTCCGGTCCCGGGTGCTATCATAGAGAGGGTAACTCGACTGTGCAGGAATTTCTTGTGGCATAAGCGACATCATCTGGTTTCTTGGAAATCCATGTGCTTGCCAAAATCGGAAGGTGGATTGGGATTCCGAGATCTTAAAACTTGGAATGATTCCCTGCTAGCTAAATCCTTTTGGAACATTCACAAGAAAAAGGACACTTTATGGGTTCGATGGGTGCATCACATCTACCTTAAAGGGGATATCTCTGCTTGGGACTGGAAGTGTATAAGGGACGACTCGCCATTGCTCAAGAGGCTAGTTGCGATTCGTGATAAAATATGCCTTTTAGAAGGGTCCGTTGCGGCGGCAAAGAGGAGGTTATCCTCTAGGGTGGTAGGTGAGCGGATGTGTATATCGCTCGGATATGAGTTTTTTCGATATAAGGGTTCCAGGCTACTTTGGCCAAGCTCAGTTTGGAATTCGTATGTCACACCAAAGCATGCTTTTACTCTTTGGCTTGCAGCGCGGAAGAGGCTTCCTACAAAAGATAGATTGACCTTTCTTCAGGTTGAGGAATCGTGTGCACTCTGTTTTGGTAATAAGGAATCGGCTGATCATCTATTCTTTCAATGTTCCTTCTCTGCTATGGTTTGGAGATGCATTAGAGACTGGCTGGGTATCTCTCGGGGGATGTCGACTATCTCTAGTGCTCTTAAGTGGTTAAAGAAGGAGGCGAAGGGTTCCAGTGGCAAAGCAAAAGCTAAAAAGGTGGCCCTTGCTTGTACTGTTTATCATGTTTGGAATGCCTGCAATAGGAAAATTTTTGAAGGCCAGACTCAGGAGGTGGTTTCTACCGTCTTCAAGATCAAGCTGCACATCTATAGGACTGTATTCAATTTGGATCCAAACGCCACTGTGGAGTTCTGAGAGATCTGGGACTTAAGATAGAAAAGATGGGCTGCCAGCAGAATTAGTCGACTAGTAGGTGTTTCTAGTCGACTACATTCAAGTATAGTCGACTAGCCTTTTTGGCATAGTCGACTCCTGTGGCAACAGAGAAGACGGATACATCCAGATCATTTTTCAGTCGACTTAACTTTGTGGTTAGTCGACTTGGTGCAGGTATAGTCGACTAGGCTTTCTGACCTAGTCGACTTGGTGCAGGTATAGTCGACTAATTTTTATGACTTAGTCGACTGGCGCAGAAACAGAGAACGAAGCTACATCCAGATCAACTTTCAAGTCGACTTGTAATTGGGGTTAGTCGACTACATTATTAGTCGACTGATCTAATGTATAGTCGACTAATAGGACATTGATTTGGGTTGTGGGGATACATTGTAATGGGATTGTGAGCCAGGTATTGGCAGTTAGAGGGGGTTATACTGTATAGCCGGTTTGGCTTGCATTCAGTTTCGATAAATAAAATTTACATTCTCCAAAAAAAAAAAGAAATATTAAAAACTCATGATCTTAAACTCATGATTTAAAATTTTCTATATATTTTTATTTTATTGCAAATTTGTTGATTAGGGATGATTTCTTGGACATCCTGATTGATTAACAGTAACAATTTAAATAGAGAAATTATATCTTCTCTCTTAAAAATGAAGAATTTGAAAAAGTTAGAACATGAATTTTACTCTTTACATGCTAAAAGTGGTCTAAAATATCCCATCTAGGTTCAATATAAGTTATGAATAACCTAATATCACGCGACAAGCATTATCCCTCTTCTTGACATCGAATTGTGTTTTTTTTACCTATTTCAGAGTTTGATGATGATGAAATTTGATTCAACAAGACTAATATGTGAAGCATTAGAGAATTATCAAAGTCTTATAAATAATCATGGACTAACATTCTCGGTCTTGACCTAGTGACGACCCTCTAATGCTCATTTTAGTACAAAATATTTAGAGAAGAAAGGAAGACAACCAGAACTGAAAAGAAGTTAATGAGAAGGAGTGATATTTGGTAGTTATCCCACTTTTAAAGGATACATGGTAAATGCCCAAGATATTAAGGTGTGAAATCAGTGACATCTGATAGATCCTCTTCTTAGCCTCAGAATGAACTCAAGATAGTAAAAAATAGACATATTATGAGGAAATTAGACGTGAAAAGTCGAAGATATTGAAAGTATATATGGCAACCCTAAGGAGGGTGAAAAAGGTTTTTAATTAATTTAAAACAAATAAGACCCAATTTAGATTGGATTGATACAAATTGTAACATAAGTCAATTCTAGAACAACTATGAAGATATATTTTAATAATCCAACTAAACAATATTACAAAGTGTAACACAATATTTGATTGGATGAAAAATATGGCTATAAAAATAAATGAAACGATAACAATATAATTACAAATGAACAAGTAATAGAGAAAGTAAGAGAGATTGAGCAAGAGAGAGTTGATACACAATGTATAGCAGCCTACTCTACTACCTAGAGGCATCTTCTCTAGGATTTCCAACCAATCTTCTATTGGTTGCTTTCTTTTCGGGTAGAAATATAGACTTGTACCAACTCACTTACCAAGTGGTTAGATTTACACCGATTTCCTTTTCGGGTAGAAGTCTAGACATTTACAATAGCCTTTTTATTGGTAGAAGCTTAGGCTTTACAATCCACTTCCTTTCCGGGTAGAAGTGTAGACCTTCACCAACCCACTTTCCTGGTGTTTGGTTTTCTTCACTTACGAATAATCACAACAAATATATTGTTCTTTTTACAAAGTGAGAATCAATGTAGCTCAAATATCAATAGAAAATAAATACAATTTGAGGCTCTACTAGCTAGAAGAATCAAGATAAGTATAACTTGCATTTTAGATCTATATGAATGATAAATTAAGATAAATTTTTTAGATCTAGAAACTTTGGTTGCTTTTGAAAAGATTGAGAAAGTAGTATAGAAAATCTAAAAACAATATCTCAATCAAGAAACTTTAAAGCACCAAAGTATCACTTTTGAATCTTTAAATAGAGAAGAAAAAACTAGCTCTTCAAAATATTTGATCAAGAATAGATCTGAATAAAAAATAGATTTAGATAAAAGAATTAACATGATGAAAGCTTTAGATCTTAAATTCTTGAATGCTTTGAAAGAGACTGAGATAAGAATAGCAAGTGTAAATCAGTTCTCAATCACAACTAGGAAGCACAAGCAAATTACTCTATTTGAAACAATAAGCAAATAAGCTTGAAAGAAGAAGAAATTAAAATACAAATAAGTAAAGCTTGACACTTGTAGATCAAGACGCTTTGAGATGTAAAAATGTAAGCTTGGATTTAGAATCTTGAAAAGAATTTTTGGAGAGATTGAGATCAAGAATAGAAGTGGAACACCAAGTCTCAATCACCACACTAAAGATCTCTTCGAATCACTCTTGAAGATGATGAAAATTAAGCTTGAGAGAGTGAAAAATAGCTTTGAAACCTTTGAAAGAGGGGCTCTAGAAAATTTTATCAAGTTTGTGTGAGATTTTTTTTCCAAAAGTTGTCCAGATAGTGTTGGAGGGTTATTTATATGGATAAGTAAGAAAGAGTGATCGAGAGGAAATTCTCCCAAAATTTCATACAAAAACTCTTTCAAAATCAAAAGTTGTGTCAATCGGGTGACTGCTGCAACTGGGTAGTCGATCCAAATGATTGCTCAACACATAGCCACACGCACGCGCCACACTTGGTAATCAAATAAGCTAAGGACAAAGTTTTATAACGATGAGAAAAAAAAATCTAACCATTATAGAAAAGTATTGTTCATTTAGAATAAAATATTATAAAGTAATCAGAACAATTCTCGCACAATTTGAAGATATTAACCGCTCAATCAACCATGCAGTCAGCCCATATGAGACAAAAACTGGGAAGGCGGATGATTGATCAATCCTGGAGGTCAAACCGGATCGTGGCCCAAAGTTGGGGGTAAAAACTGACAAGAAGCGGTCGATCCAAAGTTTCTGACGGTCGACCCAAATGCCCCAGAAAATAGTTTTGAAAAGTGAACAGATTGTACTAGAATGATCATAACTTGAGCTATAGATCTTAGATTGATATGAAATAAAATTCATTAAAAAGTAGACTTCAAGTACTTTCTACTTATATGTAGAATGATAGGGCTATAAAGATATAGTAAGTATAATATGAATTTATAAAATAAGAAATAAGAAAAGCTCAAAAATTCAGATTGAAAAACTATGTTTGAAAAAAATATGAGAAAATTTGTATAATTTATGATAAATATATAATCATAGTATTTAGCCCAAAAATAATATTTTGAAAATAATTTTAAGGGTAATTTAATAAAACTTTGAATACAACACACTTGAAATCAAAATGAGATGTGTATGCCCAAGTGTGATGTTCCAATAACCTCAAACTCATTAAATATGATTTAAATGCCTCTGAAAAAATATGAAATAATTTGTGTAAATCTCAATAAGAATAAAATCAAAGTTGATGAACCCAAATCAATAATCTAAATACAATTTAAAAGCTTTTGGGCATATCAATAAAACTTGAGAGAAATCATACTTAATTTTAAATCAAAACGAATTTGCACAAGTATGAAATGAATTCTAGTGCCAAATTAAGTTCTTATCTTAGTTCTTCTTGTCTTGCATATAAAGTCCAAATGAATATTTGACATTGTGAACTCTGTGACATCTTCAATGTTGAATCTTCATGCGAAGTCCTTTTGAATATGCAACGTAAAAGCTTTTTAACTCCTTGAATCTTCAAGTCTTTAATTATAACCTTGAAGGCCCAATAGATATTTGAAAGTTTAGTTTCATGACTTCTTAGATTTTCAAGTGATTAGTTCCCAATTGATATTGACATTAAGTTACTTTTAGGAGCTTTTATTCAACCACCTCTAATTTGAATTTTGCATTGTAAGCTCATTCCATCCAACCTTTTTTCATAGTTTCATGGCTTGTTTGCTATAGAGAATAACATGTTTAGCACAAAATACACTCGGTCCGTAAAACATTAGTGACTTAGATGGCTTGTTGATCATCAAACTTAAAGCATTATTGGCTCAAGTACCCTTGAGGCCAAAAGAGATAACAATGTCCAAATACATAGAAGGCAATTTGAGAGGAGTTATCACGATGTGCTCATTGTTAAAGAGAGTTTCCCACCCAATAGTTACTGTCAGAAATGATCGAATAATTAAGATATGAAAACCATTGTCTAATGATAAATTCCTCTTCCTAACTTAGAAACGAGCCCAAGTAATAGAAAGCATACATCACATACAACAAAGATGCGGCCTGAAGAACAAGTCGAAGGTGTCATTCCCGGCGTGCCCACCTCTCCTCCTCCTCCCTTCGGGAGCAAAGAGCACCAGCATGGAAGCAAAGAGCCACACGCACATACAATAAAAGAGCACCGGATACATTTCCTCATAGTCTTGTCAATAGAACATCACTTCCTAGCTACCACCAAGAGATGCCTGTTGTATATGATGCTAGCTAACACCCTGTATTGTCATGGGCCGAGCCTATACATCCCACAAGGAACATCCTTTTTCCAAAGGGGTAGCTAGCAGGGGTCTGTTATTAGAATATATGCCATCTGTCTATGAAATTAGATTCTTATTAGACCACAACAGTCAACTCGTTACATGTAAGTTTGATGTGCTATATGTGTGCTGCAGTAGCATTACCCCAATAACGATAATTCTTGATTACAAGTAACCCTAGAAACGGATAAGGTAGCTAGTGATATTCTCACCTGAAGGCATCACCAGCCCAACAGCCTATAACAGAATATGTATCATTGTTATCTTAGACCACACACGTAACAAACAAGACTTCTCATGAGGGCTGCCTACTCATCATTCTCGCACCGTACACTGTAGTTTAATTCCCCTTTCAATAATTAACATTTGCTTTTCTTTGAACTATAAATATCACAACCAAAACTCACCCTGAGAAACAACCAAACTCTCCCACTTGACTGAGTTCTTCCTTTAATTAACTAGCATTCGATGCCTCATGCAATTACGCCTGGTCGGTCGGCTTCCAGCGGGCATGGGCCTCAGACACCGAAACAAGAGCTGCAGGAGGCGCCTTCCATGCGTGGCAAGAAGATGATGATGACCAAAGAGGAGTTCAGGCAATGGCTCAAACGCATTGATAGCAACCACGATGGGCACATCAGCAAGGACGAGCTTCGTGCTGCGCTGAAAGGTCTCGGGATGAACTTCACCGGTTGGAAGGCTTGGAGAGCAATGGTCCATGCTGACCTGAACCGAAACAATTCAGTCGAGGGCGATGACGAAATAGAGGAGCTCATCAAGTATGCGGCGAAGCGCTGGGGTATTATTGTTACTTAAATGTTTGAAATGAACTACGTACAATAGTATGGTTTTTCTTAGTTTGGTGCAGTGAAGAACAGTTTTCTATGTTATGTGCATATGGCACTCTGATACTTATTATGTGTATGTGCAAAAGCTATCTGCATAGCATATGGCAATATGTACTGTAATAGTTTAGGTAGCATATGGCAATATGTACTGTAATAGTTTAGGTATCTTATCTTTATGTAGGCAAAGAACCTAAAGGGTAGTTATCTATGCATGCGCATATGCACTGTTGTACTAGTTATATTTAAGTGAAATTGTGCATGCAAGTTTCTAGCAATACCTTTGTGCAGTTACATAAGCTTGTGCCACTGCCCAAACTACCATGTTGACGATACTCTCAATTATAGAGGTGATCTGGATCTCATTCAGCCTATTTGAAATCTTGACCCTCTTCTTTTAGATTTCACCATCAAGGCTCATCATCTTTTTCACAAAAATCCTATAAATCAAGATCTGATTCAGCGTTGCCGGTGTATACCTGACAATGGCCTTCTGATGATCAAGTCAGTATTTAGTCTTTTCACGGGTAACGAGAATTCAAATAGAACCGACAAAAGTGTTGGGATTTGAGTCGAACAAAAATGCTAGTCATGATCGTGTGAATAAATAAAGAAAATATGTATTGAGAATTCTCTTATGTACTTTGTTGTACCTCGGACTCAGAACTCGGGGACATGAAGTGTCATTCAATAATATCAACATTATAGATGATATTTAATAATATGATGATACATGGAAACCGTAGCTAAATTACATAAATTTATATTCTCACAACCCTATTCATGATATGATTATCTTTTGGGTTTTAGCATTAATTTCTTTATTATTTTGGCATGTTACATATATATATCCTCATTTTTTTCAAAAATATTTTTGCGGATATACCCTTCTATTATTAATTAGCAATCATACGTTAGAAAAAAATAGTTTAATCTGACAAAATCTGCCAAAATAGTTTATTACATATATCTCCCCGTTTTATTTATTTATTTATTTATTGTGAAAGGCACCACCGGTTGGTGCTCTACCAACCAATAGAATGATCTCTTCAATAAAAACCAATTACATAAAAAGTTCTTTTTAAAACTCGAGACTCGTATTTTCAAACAACTGTTGATTTAATTTGGGGGTGTTCAGAAAGGTATTTGCTAATTATGTAATGTCTGTTGTGCAATAATATTTCGGATGAACACACAAGAGAGAGAAAGTGTGTTTAATTCAGGTGCACAGGATAAAGAAGTTTATTCAAAGGAAGAATCACATAGTAGCCGACAGCTAAATCACGATAGTTATGGGCCACAAGGCATTTTTTATTCTTGAAGAATCACATGCCCTCACAACCACACAAATGCATGCAGGTACCATATCCATGGAAATGACAAGGGAGAATGAGTATGCACATATTTGGTACATGGACCATACAGTCAGTCACTGGCTACCCCAATAATGTAGCTTTTAGCAAGTTCTTGAACTGTAGTAAAATTTCATTCCCAACTTAGATATCAAATAATAGAGTCAGACTAAGAAGCAAAAGTGCATCTCTCTTAGCTCCGATGGCTTGCAGCCAACTGCGCGGGCAGTCTCCTTCCAAAGGCGGCCATGGCACCTGAGAACATGGAATGACGGTTTCCGGCAGCCGCCTTCTGTTCAAGGCAAGATGACAGGGGAAGAGTTCAAGCATTGGCTGAAAGGAGTAGACAAGGGTGGAGACCAGGGCATCAGCAGGTGAGATCTTGGGAAGTAAGTGGACGGGTTGGGAGTTATGGCAGGCAATCGCCCGTGTGGACCGGGATCGTTACAAGACCATCGAGGGTGCATGATCGGGAGATAGAGGGGCTCATTAAGCATGCCCAAAAGCACTGGGATATTATTGTTGTTAGCTAGTTAGGAGTTAGATGAGCGTTCACAAATCATAGATTTTCAACTCTTTTTTTTTAAGGCAAGAGCTCAAAAGGTTCACAAGCTTTATCTAATTTATGCATATTGGTCTGTGGAGCTAGCTATGGGCATTTGGAAGTAGCTTACTCCACCTGCATAATGGAACTCGCAAGTTTGTAACAATGCCTTTCATATCTTGAATTAGATAAAGCTTGTGAATCTTTTCCAGACTAGTCTTGTGTATCAATACAAATACATGATATTTCTTTATGAAATTAAAGGTATAGAAAACATGTTTATCTATATGCGTGCAATTACATAAATATATGGACTGAACGTATTGGAAAGAGATTTGCTTATGTTTCGTTTTTCATCTCTTCGCTTAAAGTTATGGTTAAGATCTATTACTAGTAGTATGTCAAACATTGTTGGGAAACCGATTCATATGGATAAGGCCACTGTTAATGCAGAGGGATTGGCACATGCACGTTGTTTTATTGAGGCCTCTGCAACAAAATCCTTACTAAATCCATAAATCTGCAAATAGATGAGGGCGAAGAAATTGCGACTAATATAGAGTATGAATGGATTCCTTCTATATGAACATAATGTTTGTCTTCTGGCCATATTACCACTCAATGCCCTCATTATCGCTCGAGGAGCTACCATTTTTCGAAATATTCTGACTTTCTCTATTATTCAATTAATGATCATCTTTAGATTTTTTCCCCAGCAATTTATGATCGACATATACAGATAATCTCTAATATTCTTGGTAAATTATTTTCAATATTCTTGGTCGAGCAATTATATGTCTTGAATTTTACTAGTTGACTGATGACTATCATGTTCAAACATTTATTCTTTGCTCTTCTATATTAGTCATATGATTATTATCTTCAGACTAGGATTCCATTGTTGATTCCTTTGTTTGAACACTTCTTATTTGAACTCGAAAGTGGGGACAAATGATGGCAAACAAAGGTATTAGTTCAATGATCAGGGGGTCAAAAGATGCTTTCTTTCTGCAAACACTTCGCCTCTCAAGAGACAACAATCTTTTACGTATTCTGCGCAACATTTTACAAAATCGCGTACAATCTAACCAAAGTTGACTCGTAGCTTCCACTTGTTCAAAGAACAGAAGTAGAAAAGGACACAGATCAAAAACTAAAATTCAGGCAGCATTCTGAAAAGAATTTAATAAAATTTTCTTGATCTTATTTGCTCTTGTGGTTGTTATTATTCTGAGTTTTTTGAGTTGTTCTTTTGGAGTGAAATTCTGCTTTTTATATAGGAATTTGAAGGAAATCTTTCAGAGTAGACACCGATCAGAATAGGTGCAACCATTCTGGACAGATACGTCTGTTCAGTTAGAATAAGCACAACCGTTCTGAGCAGACACATCCGTTAGGCTGAAATAGATTATCCTCGAACAGACACATCCATTTGGTCAGAACGAACACAACCGTTCCATATAGACATGTCCATTCACTGAACAGATATATCCATTCACATACCATTTTTAATGTTATATTAAAGAGTTTGCATTCTTTTTGGCCCAATTTAACTATTATTTTAGGCCAACTTTTGATTTGAATATTTTATTCATTCGAAAACGGAATTGAACATGTGAATATTTCATCGCCAATAAAAGGAGAACATATTCCAATCATCTTTCGCGCATTTCGAGCAGTGGGTGCCAACTAAAATTCAACTCAAAATTTCCTAAATACTCATTTGGTTAATTCCAAGTTTCCAACAAGAATAATTCACATTTGCTATATTTATTAAAAGTAAGCGATCATTTGTACCGACGATCCCGTTAATACTATAATCTTCTAGGCCGTAGAAGTAAACAAGCGATTAACACAATAAAAAAGGAAAAAAATAAAATAAAATGAAGTACATTTCTTATGTAGGAAGAGAGAGACAATATCAATAGGCCAAAATAAATTGACTTGTCGACAACCCCCTCCTCTGACTGTAGACAGGGTTTTTCTCGAAAGTCATGGTTTTGTAGTTTTTTCTTGAGTATCGACAACCTTTCCGTTGTCACAACCCTATTATGCAATAAAATTTTAGAATTAATTTAGGATTTGGTTTTTAGGTCCAATTTAGTTTCAAATTAATTTTTGTTTCTTTATTTTGAATTTAGATTCCCTAAATAGATTAGAACTCCTTTAAAGCTTTTGTTTTCTTTTAAAAATTGGTTATAGTTTTCAAGTAAGAGCAATACTCTTTTGTTAGCCTATAAATAGGCCCCCGTATCTTTTATTTTGCAACAATCAATCTATTATTCAACTTTTAATTAATATAATTTGATTTTCCCTCATATTTGCTCATAGATTCGAGTTGTTTCTTTTGGTTCATGATTGAGATCGTTTTCGCTCATGAATTCGAGTAGTTACCCCTATTTGGAGATCTTATCAGGGTTCATTAACGTTAGATAAGATCTAACCCGTGTTGTTTGTCTCCTTCGCTTCCTTACTGTGTTAAGTGGTATCAGAGTTTCGATAACTTTCTGACGACGGAAGCAGAGGGTGATGGATTGCAAAATCTTTCTGTAAGGGTGGGTACTGCTAGGAGGAGAGGTAATACTATCAAAGGGATGTCTCTTAGGATTGATGATCAAATTCTAACTGATGGTACGTGATCATCAATCATATCAACTACCACTTCATCGACCACCACCGCATCATCCACCATCAAGGTATCATCTATAACATCCTCAATTTACTGATTTTTCTATGAGGAGGAATCACCTACCTATCATGATTATGAAGAAAATAGGATGGCCTATGGAAGGCAAAGGGGATTTGCTAATTCTAACCCTCATAGGAGAGGCAAGTTTCCTAACCCTAATAGGAGGAATATATTTTCTAATTTTATCCGGGACAAAGGAGGAGGATATGCAAATCTTGATGAGTTTTCTAATTCTATTCTTTTTTTTATGAGTCATAATATTGAATCAATTTTGCGTTGGATCAAGGAAGTTGATAATTTGTTTGATATGTAGTATATTCCCATGGAAAATCATATCGAAATTATGGTTCATAAACTTAAAAGAAGGACTGCTACATGTGGGGCATGGTGGGATCGATTTGAAAACATGCGTATGCATCAAGGCAAGCCACCTATAAAAATGTGAGGACGGATGAAAAAACTCTTACAAGCCCGTAGTTTTACTTTGGAGGAAGAAGAGATGGAGAATCGGCCCGATTATTCATGAGATTTTATCGGTTAAACGAGATTGCGAAGCCAAATCAGTAATCACCAGTTGAAGAGCAGTCAATCAAGTGAGATTCATCAAACCTTCAAGCGGTTATCAGCCAAGCACCATCTCTCGATGAAATCGTCCAGTTCAAAGTAAGAGAAGCTGCAACTCGTGCCCGTATGCAATCAATGCGAATTCTTCATGGGACCAAAGAAAATAATGCAAGGCATTACTTTAGAGGAAGTTTCTACAACCGCTGAAATTTCCGAGAAGGTCAAAAAATTACATGAAGAGTGCTAAGGAGTTAAAATTACAAGCTTGAAGTATTACCATTCATGGAAGATAATCATCATCATGATACGATTATTCTTCATGATTTCGAAGATCCTTTACTAAGGAAGAAGAGTACTAAGGATGACAGTTTTAAATTCTTCGAATTCGTATCACCTACTATTAGCACGTTGGTGCAATATGTTCTGCAAGAGGAGCACCAACCAATTAGCATTAATTACTAATTGATCCAAGATGATGATTACATTGAAGATTCAATGATGCAATACTACATAGAGTTTAATGAAAATCATCAAGACGAATCAAGATTTTGGGATCACACTTTTCCTCAAGTAAAATTTGATAAATCTAAAAAGAAGTATAAGGCAACCGCTTAGAAGAAGAGGCGAGAGAAATTCTTCGAGGAGAAAGACAAGATGATGATATATTTGAGGAGAGGAAGAATACCAACTTAAGAGTTCTTACCAAGCAGCTATATCCTGAAAAGAACTCGAGGACTAGTTCTTTTGAAGAGAGAAGGACAAATGTAGAAAGAGAAAGAAGATATTGATAGGCCGAAATAAATTGACCTGTCGACATCCCCTTCTTTTGGACTGTCGACGGAATTTTCCTGAAAGTTGGGGTTTTGTAGTTTTTCTTGACTATCGACAACCCTATTACACAATATAATTTTAGAATTAGTTTAGGATTTGATTTTTAGGTCCAATTTAGTTTCTAATTGATTTTCTGTTTCTTTATTTTGAATTTAGATTGCCTAAATAAATTACGACTCTTTTATATCTTTTGTTTTCTTTTATAAATAGGTTATAATTTTTAAGCAGGAGTAGTACTCTTTTGTAAGCCTATAAATAGGTCGTTGTATCCTTTATTTTGTAACAATCAATCTATTATTCAACTTTTAATCAATATATTTTGTGCTTTCCTCGTATTTGCTCATCGATTCGAGTTGTTACTTTTGGCTCGTGGATTCGGGTCGTTTTCGCTTGTGGATTCGGGTAGTTACCTCTACATGGAGATCTCTTTAGGATTCATCAGCGCTATAACCAGATTTAACCCGCGTTGTTCGTCTTTTGCGCTTCCCCTTCTGCGTCAATTTTTCAGTTTCTCAAAACTGTTATTCGTTCTAGTTGTCAAAACAGGACTGTGAAAGTGAAAGTTACAGGATACACTAAGTACACATCAGAAATGAACCAAGAATCAGTTCAAATTATATCAATTTCCATTTACTCCAATTCCAGAATGAAATGAGCCCCAAATCTTCAATTTTAGTTAATTTGTAACTCCAATTTGTTTGAAGGAATATCAGAAGCCGAAGTGGTTGGTAGTTCCAGGGTACCGTTCCCTGCACTTCTGTCTGAAGTCTGAGCCAAGTGATCCTTGCTCTTACCCCATATCAGAGCGTAGAGTCCGGTCACTATAATAACCGCTCCAATAATCCTACAATCATAATAGGGGGAAAAAAAGAAAAAAAAACAAAGAAGAGAAATTAACAATCTCATTTATCCTGATCATCGTCATAATTTTTAAATTTTTTTTGATTCATATATGTACCTTCCCAAAGTGATCTCTTCTGCCAGAATAATGGAGCCCAAGATTGCTGTTATAATCATGCACAAGGGGTTGAAAGCAGTAACAAAGACAGGACCTCTCTCTTTCATCACTATCCCTTGCACATAGTATGCAATCCCAGAGCACATAACTCCCTGCACACCAACAAATATTGTAATGTGTACTTGTATGGCACTAGTAGTCCACCAATATAATAGTAAAAGCTATGGCATAAATCTGAATTCTTATTCTTATGGACTTACCGAATAAAATGCAGTGAAGAGTCTCATGTCCCAACCTATGGACCAAGGTTCAGCATTCCTGCCTTCCATTACTAGAGTGACTGCACTGCTCAAAAGAGCACCCATAAAGCATATCAAAGTAGTTAAAGAGAGCTCAGCCGGATACGATTCCAAAGTATTTGCCTGCGTATAGAACATATCAAACGAATTATAAGCACAATGGCACAAAGATTTTGTGCTAGCAAGGGAGTGGTTGCTTGCACCACTGTAGGGAGCTCATTACTTGTACAATGTAGAAAGCCGACCAACAAATGCAACTCGCTAGTAGCATAAATGTTCCAACGAGAAAGCTACTTCCTCCTTTTGATGCTTCACTGCTATGGTGAGTTCGTCCCTTGGACCACACAAATTCTACAATTGGACCTTTGTATAGTATCATGAGCAATGCTCCAGCAACGGTCACAAGAGTGCCAATAACCTTGGCCTGACTGCGTTGTTGCTTGAGATTTACCTTCTCCATCCTGATAATTTAAAAAATGTCACCTGAAAAAGTAGAGTAATTATGGGAAGATGTTAAAACTAAGTCTCTTGTCAATTAATTACCTGAGAACAAGGGCCATCAGGAAAGTAATTGCTGGGAGCATGTTAAACAACGCGGCTGCAAAGCCTGCAGAGGTGCTATTGGCTCCCACATAGTAGAAGTTTTGGTCAAGCACAGGCCTGAAGAACAAGAAAGCATCACACATGGTCAGAATATGGGATACAAATTTTTTTTAGTTAATTTTCAATTTAATACTGTAAACAAAGTATTATAAATTTAAGCTAGAATTAAATCAGAGATGTGTAATTTGATAGAGATAGAAGATCAGTACTCAAGTAACCCTAGGACAATTATCTTGAGGAAGATGCGTAATGTCATCTTGGGTCGAACTTTCCTGTTGAACAATAAAACAGAAAAAAAACAAAAAAAAAAACGAGTCATTACAGAGACAATTAAGTATGTATTTGTGCAGTATAAGAAAGTTATATACACAGCTGCTTCTGTCAGTAAGATAAGTTTTTTGACATTTTTTTCCCCATGGATATTTCTTCATATTTTACCTGTCAATTGATTATTAGGTTCATTTAAGTTTCATTGATTCTATCTTGAAGTTGGATAAGTTATCAGTCCTTACTATCCTAGTTAAGAATTACCTAAGAATTAGAAAATTCCAGTTAAATAAGCGAATTACAATGTAAAAGAGTTGGCATAAAGAAACATAGAATCTTAA
Organism: Agave tequilana; assembly: GCA_038442645.1. Taxonomy (NCBI): domain Eukaryota; kingdom Viridiplantae; phylum Streptophyta; class Magnoliopsida; order Asparagales; family Asparagaceae; genus Agave; species Agave tequilana. The sequence continues at coordinate 189,217 of JAVJIF010001455.1, forward strand.
ATATTGTAATGCATGCATGCATATATGCATGTGTGTGTGCCCGTGCGCGTCACTATTTAGGAGTCAAGACCTCTCAAACCACCAGGCAAAAGGGGCCACAACGGCAGCAGCAATAGCATTCCGATACACAACCAGCACATAGTGATTCATGCCGCGTTTGAGTGAAGCCACCGCAATGATGTACATCCCCGAATACCCAAACTGCAGAAACACCATAGCCAAGTAAGGCTTCACCGTCTTCATCACCTCTCCCACCGACATCTTTTCTCAAGATACTCCCTCTTCCTTAGTAAATTTAGCTTGAAGAACTTAATGAGAACTTTCAAAGGGCTTATTGAAGCTTATATAGGGATAAATAAGCACACAATATTTATGAACACACCAGGAATTATCATCACAAGAATGAGTCCCTTTCCATTATCCATAAAAAGCACAATAAGTGTTCCATTTCTGCGACACAACGTTATGGCAAGCTCGTAAGCACTTTCAAATTTGGAGGATTTCTTCTGTGAAGTATCCAATAGGGTTTCTTAATCTCACACTTGTGAGTTAATTAATCCCTAATGCATTGTTGTGTTGTCGACCACCCTCTAATGGGGGCAGGGTTCAGTGCATGCTGATGCATATTCAGTGGATTATGTGCAGACTGGATGCTTTTGCTGCTTGTGCGCTTGTGCTAGGATCCCAGTGCTAATTTCATTGAATTATAGGTTTCAGATTAAAAGAGAACGCAACATATTCACGGCAAGTTCTTCATTGCAACCAATCATGACTTGGTTACATTTTTCCGCGTGAAGTTATACTGTTTATATGTAAACTTTCTACCTTCTCCACCGTAAAGTAGGAAGTTGTGGCTGTGCAACGCCTATGATTTTCAGAACGCAGTGTCGAATGAGGAAGCTTACTGGACGAGTGCGTGGCTGAGGATTGGGACGGAACAATTCTGAAAACTCATGTGCATGAACATGAGAAATAATGGATAAAATTTTTCGCTCTCTTTATACTCATAATAAGGTCCATCTCCTCAAACTTGATTCATCTAAGTGGCTTCACTATCAATCACCAATAATGACTTGTTCAAAAGGTTGATTAATTGCTTAAGATGGTGACCGTTCAGTTGTGTTTTGTGAATATATAACTCCTATACTATTCCCCAATTTTTTATGTTTCACAATGATATCAAGAAATTGCATGTTCAATAAAATGTGGTTGCTGAAGTGAGATTGTGGAGGTTGGTCTGTGGCAACACACTTTACAGTAGGATTACTAGTGATCACGCTGCAAGGTCAGAGATAGCTTTAATTGAGGATAAGGCAGAGCTGAAACTGCGTTTTATATGATCTTAATCAGCAATGCTGTTCCTGGTGTGCACAAAGTTTTCTTTTCCTTCTTTTCTTCTTATTGCGGAATGGCCCAGATGGGCACACAAGTTGTCATAATAGAGCAATAAACAGGAGGGAAGAAATCGATCTTCCCCACTGTAACATTGTATATAGGCTTACATCCACTGCTGCCAGTGGAGATAAATGATTCCACTAGAAAGAAGATCCCAAACTGTGATTAAAGATTCCAGATATAATTCTTGGAATCTCTAATAATTCTTCTAAGGATCCCAAAGATCTATTATAGCCGAAACACAGATTCGGTCTGTAATAAGTCCATGTGATTGTTCATGGTCTAGGCTGGTCACTAACATACTAATCCTTTATGGACCACAACCAAAATAGAGATTATACGCATTTTTGCCTGCGTATAATTCAAGATGCACGTAACAATCTGATCAAGATTGAAATGAATGACACCTTGACTATCATGGTACACTGCCATTCTCTACTGCCACTGTATAAAAGCAATATTACTCTCAACCAGACGGCTTGTTTCACCATTTCTATAACTGGAGCATGCTCTGCTTCCGGTAGATGATGAAATTATTGAAGACTAGGTCACTTTTGAATCGATCGCATTCCCCGTCTCGATTGTTCTTCTATCCATATCATTAACATAATAAAAATCAAAATATCCAACAAACTTTCAATTATTACCAGACCCTCTGCCATAAAGAAAATTAATATCTGCATTCCCTCAGAGAGATGATAATGTCTCATTGTCTCACAATGCACCTAACCCATACCTACAAATATATCTATTGAGCATGATAATGATATATGAAATATCCAAATAGGTGCAGATTATAATATGCAAAAAGTTCCCAACAACAGTATCATAAGGTGCATGTAACATGTCCTATATATTCCTCTTTTTAGATTAAGGAAAGTGAGAGAGATGGAATATAGGTCCTGGATACATAAGCGGAAACATCGCAATTAGAAGACCAGAGGCCTACTTAAATTAAATATATGATGCTTAGAATTCAAATTTCCTATGTTTGAGTTTTAGAGAATATTGTCTGGTGTGGAGAGATTTCCTTCTAAGATATTTTTGCCTGTGAGGGGTGATTTCCCCCCAGAACTGTCTTGTAATTTTTTTTTTTTTTTTTTTTTTGGTTTTCAATAAAGCTTTAGATTAGTGAACTTTTTATTTGTGTTACCAAATTGCGAACATCCCCATACACAGAAGAATATCCCCATTCACCGAAGAATAACTAAAGATGGAAGGTTCTGACTATTGGAGTAATCATGGGATTCAAAAATTTCATACTGAACTGATCAAGAATTTTTCAAATTTGATTTTTCTGAGGAAAAAAAATATTCCTAGTTTCCTACTCTTCAATTGTCATTCCCAGGTGGAAAATATTTACCTTCCTAGTCATGTCTCCAAACGTTAATTGCATTGACTTGTTCCTACAATTTATGATAGCGTTTGTTGTTGCTAGGAACGGTCTTCCTAGAATGACTGGAGTCTGGGCTTTCGGATTCAGAACAGGGTGTGTTTCCAAATGATGAAATTCATGGGGTAGATGAACTCCCTAACCCGTATAAGAACATCAGTGATTTCCCCTTGGGAACTTTCACTGAATGATCAGCTAGTTGTATCGTTAACCGTATTGGATGGAGGTCGTCCAACCCGAGTTGTTGATACACAGAAAAGGGGAGCAAGTTGATACTTACTCCCAAATCAAATAATGCCTGGTTGATGGTGATCTATCCCATGGTATATGCAATAGTTGGACATCCGACGTCTCTGTACTTCACAGGAATGGGACCGGATAGCAACTCACTAATGTTTGTGGTAAGGAAGACCTTCTTGGGAATCTTTGTTTTTCTCTTCTTGATGCACATTTTTTTTAAGAATTTTGCATAAGATGGCACTTGTTGGATTGCATCAAGAAGTGACACATTTATTTGCACTTGATTAAACATCTCTCAGATCTTTTTCATTTGAGCATTTGATTTAGTATCTGTTAGCCTATTAGGGAATGGTGCAATAGGATTATGTGTGGGCTAAGCTGATTTTTTTTTTCTTCAGACCTCGATGTGGATGGTTGTGAACTTGATGATGATGGGTCAGATGAAACAAGCTTTTGTTGGGTGAACAGTGGAGGATTGGACACTTGGGAATTGAAAATGTGATTGTCTACTTGCTTTTTAGATCTTAAGACATGAACAACGTTGCATTGATTTGGCTGAGTATCTTGGGCCTCATGCGCTAGGAAAGAGTTCTTAAGATTAATCAATGGTTGGCTCGGTAATGCTCCCTTTTATCTTTCACTAAGTGAATTAACCAATTGAGTAATCTGAACCTCTAACCTATTAATGGCATGGTTATGATTGTTTATCATTGAGGCTTGAGTTTTGAACAAGATTTCCAAGGCTTTCTCCAACTCAGTCATTTTTCTTTCTAGGAGAGGATTTTGAAAATGTTGTGAAGCTTGATGTTGGAAATTTGATGGAAATTTGAGCTGAAAATTTGATTGAAAATTTGGTTAGAAAATGGGTTAAAAATTGGAATGATAGTTATGAGCAAGGAATTGATTGTGAAAATTTGGTCTGTTCTGCTCATGACTGTTCTGACTCCATGAAATATTAGGATGATTCCTCCATCTCAGATTGTAAGTTTTAGAGTATGGATTGTTATTCAATCTGGGAAAAACTGCATTCATGTTGTCCGGTAATATTTATTGAGCTAAGTAACTGGACACTCTTCAAAGATATAGTTTAGTGCATGGCAATAAGTGCAACCTGGATTTATCATTTGTGGTGGGTTAACTTGGTTTACTATTCCTTATTTCTTTGCTTCTAAAAGTTCTAATCTTCTCATCAAGTGGGTGATTTTGCCTTCTGCAGCTATAGAGGATTCTACTGAGTGGAGTCCACTTTTGAAAGTTGTTGAATTCTGATTTATAGACTTTTCTTGACAAGATTCCCACTGGATTATTTTTCAGTTAAGGCTTCATATAAATCCCATCCTTGGTCCTCGTCTTTCTTTAAGAATTCTCAACACATCGTTTCAAGCAGAATTTTTGTGGGGCAGTCAAGACCGTCGTAGAGAACTTGACACTGCCACCATTTCTCTACGCCATGATGTGTACACTGGGCAAGTAAGTTCTTAAAGCGCTTAAAGTACTTCCAAAATGGTTCATTATGCTCCTGTTTAAACTGCATGATATTTTCTCGGATGAGAGCGGTCTTATAGATTGGGTAAAATTTTTCAAGAAACTTTTACAAAATCTCAAGATGAAATTGAACCGACCGCGAGACTATAAAGCCACTTCTTTGCTAGGTCTTTAAGTGAAAATTGAATGAATCGGAGTCTAACTGCATCTTCACCTACATGGGGGATTCTCATCATCAAGCATACTTCTTCATATTCTCTTATGAAGAAGTATGCATCCTTAGATTCCATGCCGTGGAATCTAGAAAGAGTGTTTATGAATTGCGATTTTAGCTCAAAGTTGTTACCATTTTCTTCTGGTAACTGAATGCATGAAGGAAGTGATGTCCTGATGGGTTAGAATATGTTCTGAAGTGAGGTATAATTGGCCATGATTGGATGTGAATCTTCTAGTAGTGTAGATGCTTGCAAAGTGTTTCTAACTAGTTATGATATTGTTGGATCTCTTGACCACACTTGCATGCAAAGTACACTACAAACAATGTTCAAACAACACCAAACGAAAAATGGAAAATAGCAAACAAGAAAAAAAAAATAATCTCCAAGCTAGTCTAAGGTTCCTGGACCTAGACGACTCCTAACTGGGTAATTACCTAGGGGATGTTGTATGAATCTGACCACAAGCTAATCGGCCAGGTAGGGACAAAATATGGTGGGAGGTATCGGTGCGTAAGTAATGGGACTTAATTATGTCAAACCATGGTATTTTCGAGTTTTAACCTCTTAATCCCTGACCTTAAACACCGATTTCAAAAGAGTATGATTCTTACAAGTTTTACCCTCAGTCAGTTTCTTAATGAGTCAGAGATATCCCTAGGGGCAACGTTTATCAAGTTTTAAATTAGGCTTGGGATTGTGAGTGCTTGAAAGATTATTTTTGGTCTAAGAAAGGGTGATGAAATCCTCACCTTATCTTATTTATTGGGTTGTTGCCCTTAAGATTGATTTTGTGCAAGTCTACAGAATATGTCGAACAAGATTCACTCAAAGCAGATAAATCAGCCAAAGAGTTGATCCTATTCTATATGCAATGCTAATGTTCCTTACTCCAGCATTCTTCAACAATAAAGTAAATGAATTGTAAAGACACGTGCCCTAAGATGCAAGAGTCTAAGCCGATTATTAAATTTGCAACAAGCATTTTACTATTGGGTTATTAGCAGTATCCTGGTAATAGCATATAAGAAAATTAATGCTTGCAGAAAGTTAATTTTGCAAAGCCAGCAATCCTGTAAAAAAGATTGTGAGTACTTCACTCAAGACTGCCACGGAAACGCGGCAAAAATCACGTTTTTGCGGCAGAGTTGAGGGTACTTGGTATCTACTTTCAAGAGCAGAGGTCCAAGACCACTTTTATGTTTCTGCTATTCTTGATTTCTTGTTTCTAAAACCTATAACCTACAACAGAGAAGAAAAATCATTTAGTGCTAAAATAAGAGAAAACCGTTACCCTCCCCGGCAACGGCGCCAAAAATTTGTTCGAGTCTAGAGTTCATAGGAAACCATGCTGATTGAGATGTTTATGTTCAAAGCCCTGGGGATGTATTTAAGATTTATTTACTCCCTCGAACTATTATTGTAGAAAAGTAGCTATAACGAGTTGTATCCACAGGGAGAGGATGCGATGAAAGCGTTTGTCCAATTTTCTTAGTTCTTGTCTTTGAGAAAACGAAGGTTCTTCTTTGTTTCAGAATAAAAGAAAAGAAAGTAAAGAAGAAAGGAGTTGGAGTGATGGTTGTGAGAATTAAAGAAAAGAAAACAAGAGATGTAAGATGAAAATGACGAATAAATTGTCGAGTTAAAGAAAACAAAAGGAAAGTTGTTTTGTTTAAAAAAAGAGAAGAGAAGAGATTTGAAGAAAGAAAACAAGTTGTTTTTAAAGAAAAGAGTTTTAAAATTAGAGGAAAGATAAAGACTAACTAATCAACTTATATACTACTAGCTTACTAATCCCTTGGATAAAACATGATGTATGTAGATTCATTGGCAAGATGTACACTTTGGTTCTTCAAGTCTAAAAGATAGCTCAATTATTGGAGTGATCTTTTCTTAACTTGGTTATGTAGCCTCTTTGAATCATGGGCTCTTGATTGGTGCACAAGAATGGAGCATAAGATTGATGATTTACATATTAGTAATGCATAACAACATAAACAAGTTCGTTAGATCATCAAGGCCATTAGTTAGCAAGTATGAAATAAGAAGATTGTGCATAAGATTGTTAGCATTTTAAAGTGAACTCATCTTCATGTTCAATCAAGGCACTTGCAAAAATGGTAAGACACTAAAAAGAGGCACACATGAATCATTTGGGGAGAATCAACACAACTTCAACAAGTTAGTACTCATCTTTTCATTAGGAAATCAAGAATACTTGCAAGAAACACAAGATCAAAATAGATGTATCCAATGAATCCTATGAGTTATTCATCCAAGAGTTAGTAGTTAGTAGTATTAGTGATTAATTAGTCATGTTAGGAAGTTAGCTAGACATGAAATTAAAATGCATGAAAATGAACATCATTACACTATTTTGCAAAGAAGAAAAGCTTGTAAAGAAAATAAAAAGAAACTAGAGGAGAGAAAAGATGGAGCTTTGCATTGATTGTTACCTTCAATTACAGAACTCTCATTCTCACTCTCTCTATATTTTTTGGAACTAATAAAGAGAAATGAAAATTACAAAAGAGCTCTAAAGAAATTCCTAAAGAAATCCTAAATTTTTCTCTCCCGGCTAACTGGTACGAACTAAGGCTCTGGGGGACTTTATATAGTCACCAAAACCCTAGGTCACTTCCATCACAGCCGTCGAAGGAAATGATGTATCAACGGTTATAGATTTGTTGCGGAACCGCGGCAAAATCACGTTTCTGCGACAGAATCTCGGCCGTTACGCTAGCGCCAGCTCTGATGGCCTGGCTCTGTCCATGTGTCCTGTAGAAACTTCTAATTCCATGTGAATATTCTTTGGTTCGTTACAGATTTGGGCTTCTTGAATTGGGCATCAAATAATCCTCATTAACTCCCCTTTTTAATTTGAATTTGGGCCTTTTTCTCCATTAAACCGTGGACATGAAAATTTAGAGAAAAATTATTAAAAACCCAGTATTTTGTTAACTAATAAATGGGAAATATGATGTAAATAATGAAAAATGAATACTAATTATAAATTTAAGAAGAATACTTTTCTAACTTGGAAACTAAAATAAAAAAACAGAAATAAAATAAATTGGAATCTAAAATAGACCCAAAAAATAACTTCTTAAATGAACTAGGATACTCTGATACACCATAGGCCTGTCGACAGTTGAAGGGAGCTGTTGACAGGTCTGTAATCTTTGACTTACTGTAAAAGCATGCCGACAGAGGAAGAAGATGGTTGTCAATAGGACTGTAGTTGACCCTGATACTGTAAAGGACTGTCAACAGTCGAAAAGAGCTATCGTCAATTTATTTTCCTGCATCAGTCCCTCCCTCTTTTAAAGAACTCGTCCTCGAGTTATTATCAGGATACAGCTGCTCGGGTGGGTGATAATCATGGAGATCTGCCACATTGAATGTCTTTGACATTATCATATCGCTCGGAAGATCCACAACACGGGCGTTATTATTGATCTTCAAATTTGAACGGACCATACTTCTTTGACTTCAATTTGTTGTACGATCTAGCATGGATTCTTTCTTTTCTCAAATATGCCATTACCATGTTTCCTTCTTCGAAGACTTTCCCTTCTTTAATCCAACAGTGGTTCTGCATCTTATATTGGCCTTCTCCAATCTTACTCGAACCTCCTTTTGAACATCTATTACTCACTCAGCCATGGCACTAGCTGCATTATAGAACTTCTCGCCAATGGGCAATTTAACCAAGTCTAGAAGATGATAAGGTACCTTTCGATAGACAATAAAAAGGGTGATATACCTGTTGAGCTGGGATTGCACTATTATAAGCAAACTATACTTGAGGTAAAGACTGATCCCATGCTTTTAGCATATCTCTACAAATGCTCCTCAGTAAGTTACCTAATGTGCGATTGATAACTTCTGTTTGGCTATCAGTTTGCGAGTGTGTCGTGCTACTGTACTTTAAAGATGTATCAAATTTTCTCTATAGAGTAGTCCAGAACGTCACCAAGAATTTATTGTCTTAATCTGAAACAATGAAACTTGGCACACCATTCAGTCTCACAATCTCTTGAAAAATTAATTTAGTTACATTTGGTGCATCAGATATCTTTCAGTAAGGAATAAAGTGTGCCATCTTGGAGAATCAATCAATGACCACGAGGATGGAATTCACTCCCTTTTGTGTGCGAGGAAGCCCCAATACAAAATTCATGCTCAAATCTTCCCAGCTATCCTTTAGAACGGGAAAATATGGATATAAGCCTGTATTTTGAGCTTGGTCTTTAGCAACTTGACAAATTGAGTAGCTCTTCACAACTTGACAACTGAGCAGCCAAAGAGAACAACTTGAATCCATGAGCCAATTTGAGGAAAACTTAAAATATATTTATTAAAAGTTGAATAACTAAAATTATAGTATACAATGGCCTTTTATAAGCAAATAAAAGAAGTATACTTTTCTAACTAGGAAATTAAAATAAAGAAATAGAAATAAAATAAATTGGAATCCAAAACGGACTCTGAAATTAACTTCTAAAATGAACTAGGATACTCTGATACGTCATAGGCCTGTCGACAGTTGAAGAGAGTTGTCAATAAGTCTGTAATCTTCTGATTTACTATAAAAAACTTGTCGACAGAGGAAGAAGAGGGCTGTCGACAGGACTATAGTTTACTCTTATACTATAAAAGACTGTCGACAATCGAAAAGAGCTGTCGACAGTTGATCTCCAGCATCAATTATATTCTGTGTATGAGATTGGTATAGTAGCATGCATCAATATATTCATATTCATATGACAAAGCCAATTAGTATGTGCGTTTGATTTTAAAAAAGTGGGTTTGATTTTGATACTGAGAGAAAGAAAAATTATTGAGAATATGAATTCTCTCTAGTGTTAGATGTGAGAGGATATTAGAACAAATTCTTCTTTGGCATCTGTATATATTAGAAATTGATAAAAGGTTCAAACCGAGCGATCCAATCTTATTATAAACTTATACCAATTTAACTCTCTATCCGATATGGGACTATAGTGTAAAACCCGAGAAAGTTTTAGATTTCGATCTAAAATTCATATCTGAATCCCAATTAAATAGATAGAAAACTAGATTGGTGTTTTTCACATAACATTTACCATCCTACTCGTATCTGCTTTCCCTTGTACCAAATTTCAATCTTATTTTAAATTTATATCCAATCAGTCAACTCAATATGATGTGGGCCTAACTAAAGACGCACTACCTTTCCATTTTACCAAACTCATTAATTCATTTTCATGGACTAGATTCTCGGTTCTTTTTACCAAACTTATTAATTTGTCATAGCTGATTAAGATTGTCACTTCGACTGGATGCAGATACTTTTTCTAGCAAATTTTCCTTTTCTCATATTCTAGATATATACGCCGAGTCTCTCTCTCTCTCTCTCTCTCTCTCTCTCTCTCTCTCTCTCTCACACACACACACACACACACACACTAGTTTTAGTATGTTACCAAGTCTCTTTTGCATTCTTTCACAAGCGAGCAAGGTGAACTATTTTTATCCAATTATGAACCATAGACTCTAGGACCCATTGTTAGAAAATCGGTTATAGCCCAAACTAAGTGGTATCCATTGAGTTTTTCCCTTGTCTCTTCGCACTGTGGAGGATGGCCTACAGCGCAAAGGACCATCATCAGGGGTTCGGGTTGGCTCCAACGAGTAAGGATCAGCTGATGGTCCTTCGCGTTATGGACCGTCCATCATAACTGATATACGGTCTGGAGCGAGAGAGATAAAAAGAAAACGTGTTTTGTGGGCCCCACCACAAAACGTATTTTCTCTTCTTTCTCCCCCTAGAGCCGTCACATCAGCTGTGATGGACGACCCACAGCGCGAAGGACCATCACGATCCTTCATGCGTTGGAGCCAACCCGAACCCATCACCAAGTCCTTCACGCGAAGGAGCCAACTCCAATAGACAAGGGAAAACTCCTTATGGAGTCTTAGGTCTCAAATATTACTTTTAAATTAAATAAACAATATAAAGTTGTCTTCATCTCTATGTACTTTAATCTACAAAGAGTTTTGGAGAGAGTATCATCACCCAAAGATTACAAAACAATATAAACCGATTTTGAATCTCTTTTTTTTCTCGTAATCACATGATCAAATCTTATCACATGAAATCTCCTAAAGATTCTGCGACAAACTTGTTCCACCTGGACCATACTGGCAAGTAGCCCGAAGAGCATCCTATGTGTTCTATTTTTTTTTTTCTTCTTTTTTAATCTCCTGGAGTTTGGATCACAATTCTAGTCTACGTCTCTCTAGCTCAAATTACTTTTTAACTAACATTATCACTGAACCTAATCAAAAGCATCATATAAATATATTACTACCATCATTAATTACATTATGACAGTCTTGGAGACCAGAGATATATATTATCAAATCTCACTGAAGACTGAACCCTAGTTTCTGCCCCACTATCAAATTCCCATCATGTTTGATAGGTTGGAATAAAGAACCCACATTCACATGATCATCCTCTTATATAAGAAACACACACCACAATACTCTCAGTTGCAGCTTACAAGAGCAAGCAAAGCTAGTAGCTGGCAGTGTTCTTGTTGCCCTAATTAAAATGGTGTTCTATCCCTTCTCTAAATCAACATCGCAGGCTACCACTAAGCCCATACGCAAGAAAATATCCATGAAAGAGTTTGAGGAGTTGCTGGATCGTGTCGACACCAATAGAGATGGTTGTGTAAGCCAGAAGGAGCTGCGGGAGGCGCTTCGCGAGCTCGGTCTCCACTTCACGACTTGGAAAGCATGGCGAGCACGCAGGCATGCTGATGCTAACAAGAACCGATGTATTGATGGCGAGACTGAGCGCAGTGCTCTCATTGAGGTCCTCAGAGATCGCTGGGGAATTGTTGTGTATGTTTGATTCCAAGAGAGAGGAGAGGCCTACGTTTAGAGTTTTAAGTTGTGTGAATGTTTTCTCTATGCGTGTTACTCTCTTCTTCTTCTTCTTCTTTTGTCTTGTTATTTGTTTCTTGATTTCTCACTTTTGTACATGAGTTCTTAAAGATAGTATATATGTACAGTATGATTATAGTTTATCTGGAGCCTACGAGGTTGTTCGTCAAAGAGAGAGAGCGGGCAACACAAAGCGTGCACTCAGCGGCTCAAAGACAAGTTGACGAAGTTGTAATAGCAGCAGAGGCGAACGAACATGTGTATCTCTTATAATAATGAAATAGTACTTAAAAGTTTTGTCTTTTTTTATTTGGATATAATCTCTTCTTTCTATATTATTTTTACTAGGATAAAATAGTTTTGAGCTCTATATCAAATGGTAACTTATTAATCTAAGTTTAAGTCTTGATAAGTGTAATATTATTTTTTATTTTTTTCTCGTGTCATTTTACTTTTACTCCTGCACTGAATTTCTTATTACATTTACCTTCATATTGGAAAAACATCTTGTGTCCGCCACTAAATAGAAGCCAGGGAGCCAGGCACAATCAGAAAGGTCAGGGGGTTGGGTTACAATCGGGACCCACATTTCTTTGGATATCTATCTCCTTTGGGCCTTACAAAATGCACTCTTCAGTTTGTCTGTACCAAAGATAAATCGCTCACTTAATGGTAGAATGACGTGAAGTATAGGGGTAGAGTGTTGATACAACAAGTGGGACTAGCCTGTGTACCTAGACATTACAACAGAAATGGGTTTTAACAGCGGTTAAAATCACCATTAAAAAACGACGACGGTGGTTCAAAAACTGCCGTCTATCCAGGTGAGTCTATCCAGGTGACATTGTAAGGTGGGAGACAATAATGGTGGTTTTTAAGCCACCGTGAAAACGCCTCATTTAAAAAAGAATACAATTTTAACGTGATTCCCTCTTCGTCCTCCTTGTCCGTTCCCGTCGGCGATCACCTCGCCCTCCTCGTGATCCCGTCGTCCTACTGTGATCCCCTCGTCCTCCTCTTCCATTCCCGCTTGGCGATCTCCTCATTCTCGTAGTTGTAGGTAAATCTAAATCAGATCAAACAGATGTTATAATCAGCTCTAAAATTCGAATTCATCAAATGATTTATGAACTCCCTTGATGAACGAGGGGAGAGAGATAAACTCGCCTTCAACAATTACACCACCCTATACAGAGTCATTACGCGGGTCGACTTGCGCGATCAGATTGTCATTGGGGTTGGAAGGGAGCGGACTCGAGGGCAGAGCTCCAAACCAAAATTTCTTTGAGAAATCCCTGTTGTAGATCCCGGAGTGAGGGTAAAGCAGAGAGAGATCGCCTTGATAAACTCTCAGTGATCGAACTCGCTTTGATGAACGAGGGAGAGAGATCAAACTTTCCTTGATGAACAAGGGTGAGGGGAGAGAGAGATGATCTAAAAGCAGAACACAAAGAGTCCAACAGTGTTGGATGCGGATGGCGACGTGGTTGATCAGAATCGATTTCTATACCTCCCACGGCGGTTTTTTTTAGAACTGACGTAAAAGGTTACTTTTATGGCGGTTATTTCAATAAACGCCGTAAAATGTAACTCTTTATGGCGGTTATTTCAATAAACGTCGTAAAAAGTCGAAGGGTAAAATTATGTATTTTTTCAGCAAAATTCAAAAAATGCCTTTGCTTTTTGAGCTTTTATGATGGTTCTTCAAAGAACCGTCATAAAACTAACATATTACGGTGATTGTTTTAATAACAGTTGTAAAAAGTGAAGGGTAAAATTGTGTATTTTTTCAACAAATTTAAAAATGTCACAATCTTTTGAGATTTTATGGCGATTCTTCAAAAAACCACGGTAAAACTAACATATTACGGCAATTTTTAATAAACGTCATGAAAAGTCAAAGGGTGAATTATGTATTTTTCAACAAATTTCAAAAACATCACCGCCTTTTGAGCTTTTACGGTGGTTCTTCAAAGAGCTGCCCTAAAAATAGTATATTACGACAGTTATTTTAATAACCGCCGTGAAATGTTTAAATGCATAGTAGTGTATTTTTCATCAAATTTCAATTTTGTCACCGCTTTTGATGCACCTGAAATAGCGACATGAAAGCTTATTTCTGTTCTAATGCGAGTGCAAAAGGAGGTGAAATTAACCTCCAAGTTCTTTCAAAATACTTCACTTGGTTAGTAAACTTGCCTGGTGTTCTTCCACGGACATAGCAAATTAGAGTGAAACACGTACCTTTGTGTGTGATCTTCTCTCCTCTCCCCTTTTTTATTTCTCTTTGTTATTCGTTAAACGATCAGGTCAAATGTTTTGAACCACCCCCTCTGAATAAAAGAATCCCTTAGCACTGAATCAAAAGCCATGAGAGCACCTGATACTTGCCATCATTGGAACCAAATATCTAAATTAATCGTTAAAGAATCTTGGGTAGCTCCCTCATGTTGGAAGAAATTTACACTTTTTTGATAAGGAGGAACAAAATCAGATGCATCTTTTTTGTTGATAAAGCTTAGATTTTTCTCAACAGTCAATAAATTAAGGAGATATATGATCTCCTACATAGCATGACCAAGACGTTAGTCTCACTCTAGATTGAACCAGTTGCATGTAGCAATTTGCTTTAACTTTGCAGCATGGAAAAATCTAGGTTTATTTAGTTCAACTCCTTGGTCTCAACAGCAGCCTCTAAGCATTTGGGCCTAATTCTAGTCTGATATAAAACGTTTCCGCTCAAGTCTGGATCCGGTTCCTATATATTTAAATATTTTAACATATCAACTCTATATGAAATACAATACTTTTATACTTTTTTAGAATCTACCAACTCTTGAATATGAAAACATTATATATATTATATATATATATATATATATATTATATATATATTATATATATATATAATATATATATATATATATATATATATATAGGGTAAAGTGTACCTAGTAGGTCTCCTTAGATTACAATCTAAGGAGGAGGCTTAAAACCCCAACATTTCAAATTTTCTTTTACAATCCGACCGCACATTATCATCTTCATGTTCTAAGATGTACATATATAAAAAATCAAATGATTTGAATTTCGTTTTCTTATTGATCTAATCGTTCCATTTTGTTCTACTTTTAAAAAACCGTTAATATTTGAACCCAAAGAAAATAGAGTAAACGAACCCAAAATCACTTGATTTTTTTATATGTACACATCTTAAAACATGAAGTTGATAATGTGCGATCGGATCGTGAAATTGTTTTTGGGATGTTGGAGTATTAAGCCTTCTCCTTAGATTGTAATCTAAGGAGATCTACTAGGAGCACTTTACCCACACACACACACACCACACACACCATATATAGAAAAATGTATATCAGCCGACGGCTGAGAGACCCTCTGAGCCTGCGGTCACGTGGCACATTATTAGCCACACTAGAAAGAACGCCCCGCCTATTGAAACAGTTGAAATTACTAAATACCCCTGCGGTGAAAGACAGTGGTTCTGTATAGTTTATTATATTTTTATA
This sequence comes from Agave tequilana, assembly GCA_038442645.1. Classification (NCBI taxonomy): domain Eukaryota; kingdom Viridiplantae; phylum Streptophyta; class Magnoliopsida; order Asparagales; family Asparagaceae; genus Agave; species Agave tequilana. The sequence continues at coordinate 204,411 of JAVJIF010001455.1, forward strand.
TTTTCTGACGTTATTCAATTTTGTCACAATTATCTTTTATAACTGCGGCCAAACTGCCTATATTTTTTTTTATCAAATCACGAAACTAATTTGAATGCTTCTTTATTTTTTTTTTTGTTATCTGATTTGAAATTTAATGATTTTTAATATAGTCGCAGTTTATTTTTTCGCATGTAATTTATAAATTATTATTTTTTTTACATATTGAATTTGGACAGGACTGCGACTATGATCGTAATGCTTAACGAGAGCAAGTCGTTGACGTTTTTTTTTGCTTGGTTAAATGTAATAACGGTGACTGATAACTGATAGTATAATCGCAGTTTACGTATTATTTTATATATTTTTGTTCTTCATTGACTGTTGTCTGATCCGCCTATGAACTATTAAATTGGTTTTTTACATATAGCATGCGATTAGGACTGCGACTATGGTCGCAGTACTCACGATAGCATTTTTTTTTGGATGATTTGTTTGCTAAGTTAAATGTAATAACGGTGACTAAGGACTGATTCTATAGTCGCAGTTTACATATGGTTTTTATATGTTTTTGCTTATTGCTAAGTTAAATGTAAACTACTAATTTTTTTTCACTTATTGCATGTGAAGTACGACTGCGACTATGGTCGTAGTGTTTAAGAACAGTAGTCGCAATTTTCTAATTTTGATATACGGTGAAATATACAGTGAAATATACTGATTTGAGAGGATTGCGATGATGATGCAGTATTATCTGTTTATATAGTTTAATGATCAAACTGTTTATGGCTGGACAGCGACCGTGGTCGTAGTTTCATATGTAATTATTATAAGATACTGCGACCATTATCGTAGATAAGATGCAGAATTAATACCTATACGGTATACTTTTATGTATTTTAAAAATATGAAAGATTATTTTTACAGATAGAAGTAAATTTTTATTTATAACATAATATGGTGAGAAAGAGACCTTACAAAAAAAGAGCATTAAAAGCTTTTAAAAGAAGACAAAATAACGTTGAATATCAGAAGATCAGGAAATCCTAATCTTCGTCATCATCACCATCATAAGCAGATTCGTCGTCTTCATTTTCCTGGTCTTCCTGTTCATCATTTATTTCCTCATCATCTTCCTGTTTTTGAGGTTTTTTGGTTCATCGATAAACTCCCAGAATGGATCGTCTCTATCAAGCTCTTCGTCCGATCCGTTGCGAGAAAGCGAGCCTATAGCATCAGAGGACATGCTTTCATCAAGCATGTCTCCGTCAATTGGCAGAGGAATAATGTCCTCCTCACTAACCCACATGAAAACTTCATCATCCTCATGAATAGGAGGATCAGTTAATATATTATTTGATGTAGTGAGATAGTCAAAGGAGTGAAGTCCAGACTGGTATCAGATTCACTAGAATATCCTGAAGAAAAAGGACCGGTGGGAATGATTGAAGTTGAAATCTAAGTGTTCAGAGAAGAAGATGGGGAAGACATGATTCAAGAATGAATTGTTTTCTGGAAGTTTTTGAAATCAAATTGAAAAGGAAGAGTAAAATATAGTTTTTAGGTATGAGATAATATATTAGTTACAAGCACTATATAAAGGTCAATAATATGAAAGAACATGAATAGTAATAATAATTGTTACAGGTGACGGTTGAGTATGGTAAGAAGTGGTAAAAGAAAATTAAATATTTAATTGAAGAGTTATGGCGGGAGAATCCGAAGAGTTCCTTTTTTTCAGAGGTTTACTACGTGAAGTACAATTTAACTTTTTATAGAATGTTTTGCCTATATCTTTAATTACGTATGGTGCACATCTTTCCTTTATCGAGATTAACATTAGTGCATCTCTTTTTTCTAGACTTGTTGTTGTATCACGGTAGATAGAATATTAATTACTTCATTAATTCAGTGTAATTAATATAGTATTTTTATAAGATGTGATATACACGAACTGATCTCAGGATCGCATGGCTAATCTACTTTGTAAAATTATTAAAAATATTTTTCATAAGGCATGCGAAAAAAGATTGCGACTTTGGTCGCAGTGCTGAAGGAGGTCGCAGTGCTATACGATAGCATGTTTCGTCTGTTATTTTTATGCGAATAAGGAATGCGACTACGGTCGCAGACGTGATATAAAAAAGGAATGCGACTACGGTCGCAGACGTGATATAAAAAAAATGCGACTAGAGTCACAGACGTGATTTAGAAAAGGAATGCGACTAGGTCGCAGACGTGATATAAAATAGGAATGCGACTAGGGTCGCAGACGTGATATAAAACAGGAATGCGACTAGGGTCGCAGACGTGATATAAAAAAGTTTCATTATACTATGACTGTGACTAGTGTCGCAGTCGTCACATAAATTGAAAGTTATATTATTAAGTCGCGACTATGACATGTTTTTTTTACTTTCAATACTTCTGCTTATTTTACATTATGTTGATCCAAATATTTTTTCTATTATATTTTCGATGTAGCAAAATTACAAATTTTATAACTGTAGATATATTCAACTGAAAATTTTTTAAGGTAATTTTTGTTTGTGAATGAGTTTATGCCAGTTTAGAAATAAAAAAGGGGTATTTTTGTCAATTTGATTCACGATTGTTTAGGCGGGATTTTTTTTGATTTTTTTGACGCCTACACTCTGCGGCCGATATGTGGCACATATTCAACCACGTCACCGCCGGCTGACAAACTCTCTCAGCCGTCGGCTGAGGTACAGTAACCCCATATATATGTATTGTGAAAAATGTACCTCAGCCGCCAGCTGAGAGAGACTCTCTCAGCTGTCACTTTAATATGGTCGCAAACCCACTGCAACTTGGTCGCAGCCCACTGTAACATGGTCCCAGTCCTAAAAAATTATATAATTTTAGTGTAATTAGGACTGCGACCCTGGTAGCAGCCCTCAGGAAAAGACTGCGACCTTGGTCGCAGTCCTTAGAAAAGACTTCGACCATGGCAACAGTCCTCATAAAACCACTGCGATATTGTCACAGTCCTCATATAAAAACTGCGACCTTGGTACCAGTAGTCAAATAGTGGTTAAAATTCAGCCACTTTGCGCCAGCTTACAGAGTCTTTCTCAGCTGGCGACTGAGGTACAGATTCCTCATATATATTATATATATATATATATATATATATATATATATATATATATATATATCAAAATATGTATATCAGCCGACAACTGAGAGTCCCTCTCAGCCTGTGGTGACGTGGCACATTATGAGCCACATAATTCGACAATCTAAAATGATGCCCCGCTTTTGAAAATAATTGAAATTACCTAAAACCCTATCGTTTGTTTTTCTTAACCCATCGTTTGTGTTTTCTTAGAATGATGTATTAGTTTTATATTCTTTATTATTATTTTTTCTCCACTTTTATACGTCTATCTCTCTGTGTCTCCTCACGCTGTCAGATCTAAATTTTTGACTTGTAGAGAATGTCATTTTAAAAAAGCGAGAGCGGGATTAGACATTAATTTTTAGTTGCAGACCTAAATCTCTAGCAGCTATTTTGACAGGTTCATGTTCCCTCGGGATGTTAGCTTCAATATGTTCATCATGATTCTTCTCTTCTTCTTCTTCTTCCTAAGGAAAGTCTATCTAAAATTTATCATCATCAGAAATATTGGTTATTCGATTTAAATCTGAAAGACAAAATAAAATACGCATAAATATATAACCATCATCAGAGATGCTACTGAAGTCGCAGGAAAAAAAATTATTTTAAAAGCTGTCCTTTTCATCAGGATTGCAACTTTGGTCACATTCATAATAATAAATTGTCAGATAAAATTGAACTCTGTGATCATAGTCGCAGTATGAAATTTCATCTTCAAACCATTTGTTTTATAAGACATCGACAAAAAATCACAATCTCATTAAAATTTATTAATAAAAAGACTGCGACTTTAGTCACAAAAATAAAAAATAAGTTATAAAATACTGCGACCAAGGTCGCAGTGTTATCAAACAAAATTTTTCAAAAAGACTGCTATTACATAAGGCTGCGACCAATGTCACAGTTTTCGGTCGCAGTCTTCTAAGCATCTTAATTACTTAACTTTCGAGACCTTGTTCACTGCTTCAATTGACTATCTCTCTTGTTTTAGAAGATGCGACCATGGTCGCAGTATTCTATTTAGATTCCTTAATAAAAAATATTATGACTAAGGTCACACTGTTATCAGACAAAACATTCTCAAAGAGACTGTTATTACATAAGACTGCAACTGAAGTCACAATCTTCTAATCATTTTAATTAATTAACTTACGAGATTATTGTCACTACTTCAATTGACTGTGATTCTTATTTCATAAGACCGCGACCACGATCGCAGTATCCTATTTAGTTTAGCAAGGTCGAAAAAATACTGCGACCCTAATCGAAAAAATAAAAAAGCTGCAACACTACGACCAAAGGTCGCAATGTAAAAAAAAAATAAATCTAAAAAGTGAAAATGATATTAAAAAAATTTAAATCCAAAAATTTTCTTTTCAGAAACTGCGACTTCGATTGTAGTTTCAGAAAAAATAAAATAAAATAACTGTTTCATCGTAATAATAGATTTTTATTGTGATTAAAACATCTTTAAAAAAACTTGAATATTAATGCGACCATGGTTGCATTCTTTTAAAATAATTTATTTTTCTAAACTGTAATTTTTTTATTTGAAAAAACGCAAAATTTTCAGATCTGTAATTTTTTAGTAAAGGAACAGTTGAAGCCAGGTTAAAAGTAAAAGTGAGGGTATTTTAATCATTAGGCAACGTAAAGTGGTTGGGGGTCTCCTTTTACCGCCTAATTTTTGACTTCTCTGCGGCTAATATGAAGCCACGTCATGCCGGTTGAGAAACTCTCTCAGCTGGCGGCTGAGGTACAGAAACCCCTATATATATATATATATAATATATATATATATATATATATATATATATATATATAATATATATATATAATATATATATATATATAGGGGTTTCTGTACCTCAGCCGCCAGCTGAGAGAGTTTCTCAGCCGCAAGATGTGGTTGATTAGTAGTCATGCAAATGTCAATTTTTTTTGCGGATAAAAGATAAAACATCCCGCACATTTAATGCCTAAGTCACTTTAAAACTGTGTTTTGATGAAAATACCCTCCCTTATAATGTTTTACTGTCTGCAAAACTGTTACCTCCCAAAAAATTACAGATCTAAAATTTAAGTTCTTCACTCTGAAAAATTTAGAAACTTTGAGTACTAAAATTTTCAAATGTTTTCGTGAAAATTTGTTTTTTTTTCAAACAAAGATCCGATTTAGATGGCGTCCAAGAAAACAACCGCAGTAAAAGGTAAACAGGATATTTTGAAAAACCCCAATTTTTTAGGCTCTGAAGCCAATTTTTTTTGTTTTAATCTGATTTGATTTTTCAATTTTTTACACAAAATTCCCTCTTTTAATGTAAGTTTGATTCAAAAGTGACTCTTCTTAATGTTTTTAAATCAGTTTTGAATTTTAATTTCAAAGAAGAAAGTTATAACTGAATTTTTTTAATAAAAGTTTGTTTTTTACTAAATTTTTTATGAATCTATGTTTTTAAAAAATAATTAATTTATTTTAATTTAAAAGCTTGTGACCATGGTCGCAATATAGGGTAAAATTTGAAACTAAATTTTTTCCCTAAAATTTTGTTTTAAGTCACAGTTTTAGATGGAAAGAAAATAGCAATTAACGATCTAATTAGAGAAATTAATTTTTAATTTTTTTTTTTTAAACACTGCGATCCAAGCTCGGAGTTTTCTTTCATTCCATTTAGTCAATTTGGTTTGCAATATTGGCTATTACTCTAATATATGACTGCAACTTTGGTCGTAGTCTTTGAAATTTTTTATAATTTTAAAGTATTATTACCGTCAGTTTTCTTTTTTCAATTAAATTTTCTATAAGTACTGCGACTGAGATCGCAGTCTTCCATCTCGTTTCTTGTTTTTTGTGGTCATGAGCCGCAGTCTGTTATATTAAGTTCGCTAATAGGATACTGCGACCTTTATCGCAGTTGTTGAGACACGGTCACAGTACGCTGAATGATTGACCAGGTCCTTATTAGTTAATTAATTAGGTTGATTAGATAAATACGACTTGTGTCGCATTGTTATTTAACACTACAACCTAAGTAGTTGTATGTTATAGTTGATTAAGTAATGTCACGATCAAGGTCGCAGCCAATTATTTTCCTTCCAAATTTATTTAAAGCATTATGACCTTATTTATTTTTAATAATTATTTGGTACTTAGAGGCTAATGTTTCTGCAACATTAGGTCAGTAAGAACTGAAGGTTTATCCTATGCGATCGAGCTTAAAGCTTATGTGCGAATTCATGAGAGTATTCAAAAAGCACATTTTGGCAGATTTTATCAACGTGATGAGGGAGACTTGATGGGAAGATTTCTCTCCTCGTTTTAAATAACCGCAAGTGCATAGTTATTCGATGTAACACTTGAGGTCGATTCATAGGGACAAGTGGTTCTTATAATTTTAAAGACTTCTAGACGAATTGATAAAAATTTTCGTGGGTTTGTGAATTATTTGAACTAATTATAATAAAAGAAAAGTCAGGCACTTAGGGTCGAATCTCCTAAAATAGAATCAAGTGGTCAACCTCGGTCTCCACACTGGTATGTTGTTACTTATTAAATCTCTACTTCTAATAGGCAAACTAAGTCTGAACACTAGATATAAGCACAGGGTATTATCTGCATCACATGGTCCATCAAAGGTAAATAAAATGACTAAATAAATTAAAAAAACAGTAAAACCCTAAGCATAGACCATTGACTATTGATACATACCTTGTTAAATAACTAGTGACTCTAGAAATAATCTCCTAAAAGTGGTAAATCAACGTTGAGTGCAACAGTCCCAGATAGGAGATCAAACAGATGACTATAAGATAATCTAGTCTAAATTCATCTTCTTGTGTACTTGCAAGGAAGCTAGCTAGTCATGATTAAGTTAATAACAAAATAATCTAAATGATAAAGCATGATTATCTAAAAATAATAATTGCAAGCAGATGCACAACTAAATTAATGAACTAATCTAAATTACACTTAAACTATTCATTAAATACTAAATAATTAACTCATTAATGAATTAAAACTAAGTTAGAGTTATTATCTCCATGCATAATGCTCACAACATTCCCGCATGGGCCCCATCAAAACTTGATTCATTCAAGGATGCGCATTGCCATTTTCCCATAATGCTACAGTTCACAAACGAGAGTGCGTGGGCACAGGGCTCGTGTTCTCATGTTTGGCTGCTACAGTGCGGGAATGTGAGGGCCTCACGTATGTTGTTTCGACATGAAGAACGAGGCCAAAGGCTTCCAGAAACTGACGAAGAAACTCTCTAACGAAAACGGCATAAGAAAAGAACACTGAACACCTCCAAACACCAAAACCAGATGTTGAAAAACTATGATTGGGCAAAATACAAATCAATTTTTCATAATTAAAACACATTCAGATTTTAATGGCTGCCAGACTTCACAGAAAAATAAACAATGAAGCAATATATTAAAGAGGAGGGAAAAAAAAATCTGCAAAACTTTGGCCAGAAGCAAAGCCCCTTGGCGCAAGTCCCAATAAGGAAAAAAAATTCCAAACCTCCAAACAAAAGAGCAGTATATCCTTTAATTAAAACCCAAATAAAACCTAATAAAAACCCTAAAAAAAAAAACTAAAAACCTAGATGACTGTCCCCCTACGGCAGCGCCTACTTCCTTCTTATATAATAAAAAACTTTACAAAAAAGCCCCTCAGAAAATACTTATTACATAATAAATCAATTTCAATTCAGGCAGATTTTTTAAATGACCAATACAGGCAGTCAAATGGAGGAATCCGCAAAAGCTATCCACATGAAAGTTGTAGATCTTCGAATTCTCTTTTCGTATACATCTAGATGACCTTTTTTGAAATCCTATAACCAAAGTTATGGCCAAAATACCGCAACATGCTCGGAAAGCATCCTCTAATCTTTTACAAATTGCGTGATTTAATTACTGAAAGTATCCGGATTCCTTTTTTTTTCCTTACCTATTCCCTGCAAAATATAATCAAATATACCCAAGTAGCATTATTTATAAACAAATGATAGATAAATATGTGCATGAAAATGTGACAAAATTGTGCTTAACAACACCCCTTTGGTCCTATTTTCATGGCCTTCTGCAACGAGGAGCTTAGTGATGATAAAGGCCTGAAGTCTAACATTATTCTACTTAAAATTGTAGACCAATGTGATAGGGACTCAAGGTCCTTTCTTATTGGGGGCAAACTGGTTGAATTAACAGTAGAAGATGTTACCCTGACTTTTAATCTACCTATCAATGGAACAGATTTCATTAAGAACAAGACCTGCACATTAAGGATAGAGGGTGATAAAGCACTATTTCCCAAAAATTAAGAAAATCATGAAAATATCTATTAAGAAAACATTGATGATCTTCTTTTGAAGAAAAGGAGAGGACCAAACTAGATATGACAAAGGATGAATAGCTTAAGCAGCAAGTGACCCTAAATGAAATTATAAGAGAGAGAGAGAGAGACAAAGACTTACAGTTTCAGACTTCACTACACTGATCATCTTATATATGTCGTCCACTCTAATATTTTCTGGAAGCAAATGCACGGTGTTATGGTATATTGTAGAGCAAATTGTCAACATTCAGCTGATGAAGACCATTAGTTAGGCTAAAACTGTTTGGCAATTCCTGATGGAGTCGATGGACATCTTCAGGTACACCACATATGAGCTGCAAGGGTGCTCTGTGCAAATTATTGTAAGTATGGATAATATAATTGGTAAAAATTATTGAAAATTACTTATATATTTACACTGTTCATATAAACTAATATACTAATGCATGTTATAATATTGGCTATATGAAAGGGCTGCTATTTTTGAGTCGAGGAAGGATTTGGAGGACAAAACCCCACGGGCAGTAAGATGGGACCTCCAAAATACTAGTAGAGCCCTGATTGAAATTGATCTTAATGATATTAAAGAAGATAAGGTTAGTTATTAATAGTTAGTGACCATAGTCCCAGTTTTTTATATATTATTTTTTTAAATTTTTATGTCAGCGGCCAAAATCGCAGTACCTCTGCTACAATTTTCAGTAGACAGCAACCAAAGTCGCAGTCCTTTCATTACGTTATAAGTGAACTGTGACAAAGGTTGCAATCCTTTTATTACCTTGATTTTGACTGTATCTGAGTTCGCAGTACCTAAGACGGGACAAATTTAGTATGAAACTTCGTACTGCGACTATGGTCACAGTATAGATATATTGTCTTACATTTAAAAGTTATAACTGCGACCATGGCCGCAATTTGTTGGAACTAACTTCTATTACAAGTTTTATATTGCTGCGATACAAGTAGCAGTACTAACAGGTTAATTTTATATTGATGTTTATTAACATGATTTTTAGATTTTTATCGAATGGCAACATTTCGAATGTTGAAAAAATTATGATTGATCTTCTTATTGAAGATGAAGAAGAAGAAGATAAAGGAGAGAAAAAAGAGATAAATATTGAAGCTAACATCCCAGCGGAAATAGAACGAGAACCTGTCAAAATAGTTGAGGAGATAACGAAAAAAGAAGAACCAACTGTTACAGGTTATTTGCTAGCACCGCGAGATGAACAAGCTGATGAACTGAAAAACTTTGAGGAATGAAAAATAGATATCTGAGGGCATATGTTTGTGAGCTAGAAAGAAAAATTAAAAAAATGGAGGATGCAAAAGCTCAGAAGGCTGAATTGAAGAAGGAGAGAAGAGAGAGAAGAGAAAAAAGAAAACTAAGAAAGCACAGCATAAAATAAATGTGAAGGAGGAAGAAGAGAAGAGCTGCTAAGAGTAGCTACTGCTGCGAAGGAGGAGGAGGAGAAGAGGAAGAAAGAAAAGGAGGAGTAAGAGAGGGAGAGCACGAGAAAGGAAGAGGAGGTAGCTGAAGAAGGAGAAGTAGAAGAAGACGAAATTTCAAGAAGAGGAGAAGATGAGGAAGGAGCAGGAGGAGAAGGAGAAGAAGAGGAAGGAAGAAGAGGAGAGGAGGAGGAAAAAGGAAGAGGAGGAGGAGAAGAGGAGAAAGAAAGAAGTATAGGAGAAAAGAAAAAATGAGAAGGAGGAGAGGCAAAAGAGTATGAGGGAGTAGATGGAGAAGCAAGAGGAAGAGAAGAAGAAAAAGGAAGAAGAGGATATCAAGCGATCTAAATTCGAAGTAAGTATTGCTGGTGAACATTTCTCAACTTTTACTTTAAATTTAATTCAACAGATCCTTGATCCAAAAAGACAAAGTTTCTAAGGCAAAAATTCAAGAACATCTCTGGTTCATAGGGAAGCGTTAAAAGGAAAAGCTGTGGATGACTCTAAAGGATTTATAAAAATGAGAGTCAAAGAACGCAAGCGTACTGAGAGAGATCACAATGACCCCGATTTCATTTATCCAAAAAAAAAGAAAATTATTGAAGAGACTGTTCCATAGCCCGCGGTTCAGATTTCTGCCCCTAATTTTGCACGGCAAAGAAGGGCGACGCTCAACCAAAAATTAGGGAATTGAGTGAATATACTACCTACAAAATTCTGCAGCCAAAAAAACAATCCCTCATCAAAATTTTTTTGGACAAAGCCACTTATGAGTAATTCTTCATTTTATTTCAATTTACATCACATATCAATTATTTATATTATAACAATTTCATAATTAACTCTTTTTTGTAGTGCTATTGCATATCAAGATCCTGATAACGGAATAATAGTTGCTAAAAATGACATAAAGGACCTGATGTTCAGTGAAGATTTAGATGCTGATATCATTTATTTCTACATGAAGCATCTAGAGAAAAAGGGTGGATTAAAAAGTATATTCCTTCGAAGCGAAACTTGAATAAACATCTATTTTCTCCTTTATATTTAATTCAAACACTGTGATATTATAAAATGTAGTACTTTATAATTTTAATGGTTAAAAATTTTCTAGTAACATTTATTATTGATAAGGTCTAATGAGTTAACTAAGACTCAGGTCGTAGTGAATCTTTAAAGAAGGATACTAATAGTGCTACCCTGATCGCAGTTTGTTTTATTCAGTCAAAAAAATTGACTTCGACTAAGGTCGCAATGTTGTTATTATTCCTGAATATATTGGCTGCGACGCAAGTCACATTTATCATTAGTCAGCTTCAATTGTCAAGCTTAATAAGCCACTGCGACCTTAGTCACAGTCAACATTAGTAAGCATCAGGCCACTATGACCCAGTTCGCGGTCAACATAATATTGTAAGAAAGAGGACTGTGACCTTGATCGCAGTTTTGTTTTTTATATAATCTCTTATATTATTATTGCATTTTAATACTAAATCTTCATATGTTTGAATTGTTTTTGCTTGACAGCAAATAAAAAAGAAACATAAATATTTGAAACATCAAACTTAAATTTAAATTCTATAACGAGTTTAATTTCATACAAATAATGAACAACCAGTCATGTAACGGCCCAGCTACTGATAGTTTTCACACTTTCGATGCTTGATTTTCTTCTATGATAGAGAATCTTCAAAATCAGACTTTAGCCTGAATGCACCTTTACCTTTAGGCCTCCTCTTGGTAGGTACATGACCAATTAGATCGCGTATAATTAATTTTTTACCATCTCGCAAAATCACAACTGATCCACTAGAAACAATATTTATTTCAGATTATGATGATTGATCATTTACTGTCCTGGATTTGCATTCATTACTGGTTTCTCAGCAAATCTTTCTAGCACAACATCCAATTTTGAACGATGGATATCCGAATCAGACACCATTTCAAATATTGCATTAAATTTGGATCGTAGTATCCACAGTCTAGCAGTTTCTTGCGTGCCTTGATTGGGAAAAAGTCTATTCCCATCTTCAATTGCAATATTCTTGTAACGGGCATTCAACCTCCATCTCTGTAGTATATAGGATTCTGATATATGTGTAACGTGATTGCGCCACAAAATACACAAAATCTATCTATAAAGGATACCCTCTATTTAGAATAATGAGCAATTACACGACACGTTAAGTTCACCAGAATTCTCATAATTGACCTTTTCTCAAGTATGTTTTGAGTCTGAAAATTCACCAACCAAATAATTTGCGCTTGGTCCATCATGTTCCAACTCTTTTGAATAAAGTGTCATTGCAACTGCCCATTCCTTTTGAAACAACTGAAAAATCTTTCTGGTATAAAACTTTGATACTTATATCTCATATGGATTTGATATACAATTGAGCACACTATTCGAATACTGAAAGTCTTCTTGAGATTCAGATCTACGACGGGTAGCGCCAGCTTTATCGTATTGGTGGACAAACTAAACTAGTTTGTGTTTGCATTCACAAAACCATCAAAGAAAGAATTAATACTCTCAGACTTTTGACTGATAGTCATTCCAGCGCAGAAAATATCCTTTGGATAAGCATTAACCCAGTGTCCACGCAATTTGTACATCTTCAACAACTAATTGTCTTCTTCTTCTTCTATATGATATTTTTCTTTTATCAATCTCTATCGTTTCTCGATGTGCTTATATCACGGGAGGTGTACCACAGATGAAAATCAGAGGCAAAATCTTTCTCATACTTGTTTATCAGGGGGATTTGTTGCTCGGCAATGTATTTCCTTACAAGCCAAAAATAGCAACGGTGTCGAGTAGTTGAAAATACCATCTTGATGACATCACCTATCTAGGCATCCTGATCAGTAATAATCACTTTTGGTGCAACTCCGTGCATATATTTGAGCCATTTATTGAATAGCCAAACAAATGTATCCCTCTGCTCAGCCGCAAATAATGCATAACCAAGCAAAATTGACTGCCGATGATGATTCACTCCAGTGAATGGAGCAAATGGCAAGTTCAAGTGATTATTTTTGTATGTTATGTCAAAAATAACCACATCACAAAAACTCAAATATGAGAAAATTGATCTTCCATCAGCCTAAAAAACTCTTTTTAGTGTGCTCGCATTATCAACTTCACCGTTAAAGAAAAATTCTGGATCGGACTCAGCTTTTTCTTGAAAATCTTTAACGACCGAAATAAACTCCTGCCAAATATTATTTCTTTGTGTCGAATAAAATTAATAACTTGTTTCGGGATTACTTTTGCATAACCTGCTCTGTGATTCATTGCATTAACAACACGAAAAAAATTAGAAGGACAAATTCCTTCGTCAATCAAGTTGGTCATAATGCTTCTGCTAATTTTGATCGATGTGTCTGGTAAGAGTAAAAGTGATGGACTTTATCCGGGCTTGATAAATTATGTGAATAAGAATCAGCAAACTTGGTAATAATTTAAAATCTGCGTTGTGATAATAATGCAGATGTACATGCATCTCAGCAGGACACTCAACTCTAGTGTCGATTTGACGATTGACTGTAAGCTCATCTTGTCTTTTGTCAGCTAACTTTTTCACATCCTTCCTGTTGCAACAAAATTTTCTACAAATAACTTTATGAAGAGGCCTACATGACTTATCTATTCCTTTTCTTCTCACGCAAAAACTTTTGTTCCTTGCATAAGCATTGTAGAACTTGTATGTTTCATCGTCTGTTGAAAATTCTTATCCTAAAAGAATAAGTAAACTTCCAGACATATCTCAATGTAAATTCATATCCAACCAAAACAATTGTTGCACACATCAGAACTATAATAAAATAAAACTGTGAATAAGGTCGTAGTTGTAAAGATAGCTGTGACTATTGAATAAAAGACTGCGACCGTAGTCGCATCTTCCAGGAAGTCCATATTTTTTGAAAAAATATTTTGTAATACTGTGACCTCCATAGCAGTCCTTAATATATTAAATGACTGCGCAAAAGGTCACACATGCAAGGTAATTACAGACTGCAACAAAGATCGAGTTATATATATACTGAGACATAGTTTATTAAAAACAGCAACCGTAATCGCATACTTTAGGATGTTTATAATAACCCAAAAATTGTTTTTAAATATTGTGACCTTTATCGCAGTCCTTAAAAATTAATGACCATGAGAAAACAAAACAGGTAATTTCACAAATTAAATAACTGCGACTAAGGTCATAGTTAAAAAAAACTGTAAAATTGTTAACTAAAAAAACGGCGACTTTGGTAAAAGTGACTCTTGTTCTGTAAAATGTAAACTAGGTTGCAGTTCCATCTAGGTTACCCAAGATTTTTTACAAATAAGAAATTACGGGAAAAATTAAAAATAAAGAAAAAAATTAAAATCTCTTGATCAGCATCCAAAGATCTCAACCCTTCAAGATTTTTAATATTCTGTGAGAAAGTTGAACACGGTGATATATGATTCATATTTAGATTGAGAGAAAGAGATCAGAGACGACGACGATCTGAATTGACAGGAGATGTGTTCTAATCGGCGGTCGACATTAAAATAGAAAAGGAGATCCCGATGAAGAGCTTGGAGATCTAGATCTGCAAAGTAAAAAAAAAGTATCTGATCCAGATCCCGCTTTTTAAAAAAACTTTATGTGCAAAACTTAAACCTACATCTGACAGCGCGTGGAGCAAGAAAAAGAGAAAAATAATAATAAACAATAGAGGGACTACTAGCTTTTACCACGAGAAAATTTAATAATTTCACTTGTTCCAATAGGTGAGCCGCTACTTATTGGTGTGGCTAATAATATGCCACATCACCGCAGGTTGAGAGGAACTCTCAGCTGTCAGCTGAGGTACATATTTCTCTCTCTGTGTGTATGTGTGTGTGCGCGCGCGCGCACACGCGCACTTATTGGCAATCTGGTGAGAAAACTAGCTTAGGTAAGAAGATGAGAGGTAGCACATGAGCCGTAAGAATATCTTTTGGTGGCTACGATTAGTTTTTGAGTTCGTTAAGTTAGTTTTGAGTTGATTAATTTAGTTTTTGGTTTGTAGTTTTATTTCCTCCAAATCTAATCTCAGTTACCCAGAACTAACTAATCTGACGGTTCCAATGCTCTTTCCTCATCTTCTCACGTAAGCTAGCTTTCTCACCGGATCATTACTCATACATATATATATATATATATATATATATATATATATATATATATATATATATATATATATATATATATATATATATATATATATATATATATATATATATAGAGAGAGGGGGGGGATATATGTACCTCAACTCTCTCAGTTAGCACATGACTATGATAGCAGTCCTCACAAAACACTGCGACCATGGTCGCAGTCATCACAAAAATGCTGGAACCATGGTAACAGTCCTCACAAAAATACTGGGACCATGATAGCAGTCCTCACAAAAATATTGCGATCACGGTTGCGCTGTGACAAGAATTTGTAGCTGAGATTCAGCCATGTCGTCGTCAGCTGAGAGTGTCTCTCAGCTAGCGGACCCTCTCAGCTGGCGGTTAAGGTACATATTTCTTATATATATATATATATATATATATTATATATATATATATATATATATATATATATATATATATATATATATATATATATATAAAGAAAGAGAGAGAGTGTGAGAGAGGAGAGAGGAGAGAGAGAGATATATAGACTTGTATCATTCCAAAAGATTAGAGTCCGAATACTTTCAACTCAAATACAACACTCGACATTCGAATACAAGATCCACTCCGTTGAAGTCGATCTATATTATTTCAAGTATCTATAAACCAAAAATCAAGTGTTTTGAATACTTTTTGCCCATGCATCAAGTAAGAAAAAACGGACGGCCTAAATAGTGAGTTGGTTAGTTTAATGGTGTAGAATATTTGAAACCTAACAAAAAAAAGATTTGTAAGGATTTTTAAATGTTTAGATCATAATCAAATAGCCGGATTGAGAATCTGTAGTCTTAAGACATAGATCTAACCAACTCACTACTTTCGAGTAGGGAAAAACGGACGGCCTAAAGAGTGAGTTGGTTAGTTTAACGGTGTAGAACATTTGAAACCTAATAAAAAATGATTTGTAGGGATTTTTAAATATTTAGATCATAATCAAATAGGCGGATCGAGAATTTGTATGTCTTAAAATATACATCTAACCAGCTCACTACTTTCTGTCGTGCACTTTGCGCCGCTTAATGGATGGACAAAAAGTATTCAAAACACTTGATTTTTAGTTTATAGATACTTGAAATAATATAGATCGACTTCAACGAAGTGGATCTTGTATTCGAATGTCGGATGTTGGCATTTGATGGAAGGATTCGGGCTCAAATACTTTTGGAAGAACACAAGTTTATCTTTTTCTATATATATATATATATATATATATATATATATATATATATATATATATATATATATATATATATATATATATAGAGAGAGAGAGAAATGTATATCAGCCTGCAGCTGAGAGAACTCTGTCAGCCTGCGGTGACGTGGCTCAAGATTGAAGCGCCACTAACTTGCGGCCCGCTTATAGGAAGAAGTTAAATTACTAGATACCCCTTATGAAAAGCTACTATGTCGGTGAAAGACAGTGGATATGTATAGTTTATTATATTTTTATATCTTTATATATTTTTTCTTCATTTCTGACTGTTGTCTGTTCCTCCTATGAACTATTAAATTGTTTTAACATATAGTATGCGATCCTAGACTGCGACTATGGTCGCATTACCGTGACTATGGTCGCAGTACTTAACGAGAGCGATAGTATAATCGCAGTTTACGTATTTATTTAATATTTTTGTTCTTCATTTCTGACTGTTGTCTGATCCTCCTATGAACTATTAAATTAGTTTTTACATATAGTATGCGATTCTGGACTGCGACTATGGTCGCAGTACACTCGACTGCATTTTTCTTGATGAATTTTTTTTTGCTAAGTTAAATGTAATAACGGTGAATAAGTACTGATTCTATAGTCACAGTTTACGTATGTTTTTATATGTTTTGCTTATAAAGTATGAATTAATTTTACTTATTGCATGCGTAGTAGCACTGCGACTATGGTCGCAGTGTTTAAGAACAGCAGTCGCAGTTTGATATGTAATTAAAAGAGCTTATAAGTTAATCTAGTGAGAAAGAGACCTAGCACTGCGACTATGGTCGCAGTGTTTAAGAACAGCAGTCGCAGTTTCATATGTAATTAAAAGAGCTTATAAGTTAATCTAGTGAGAAAGAGACCTAGCACTCGACTATGGTCGCAGTGTTTAAGAACAGCAGTCGCAGTTTCATATGTAATTAAAAGAGCTTATAAGTTAATCTAGTGAGAAAGAGACCTTACAAAAAAAAGAATTAAAAGCTTTTAAAAGAAGACAAAATAAAATCCTAATCCTCGTCATTATCACCATCATAAGCAGATTCGTCGTCTTCATTCGTCTGCTCTTCCTGTTCATCACTTATTTTCTCATCATCATCCTGTTTTGAGGTTTTTTTGTTTCACCGATAAACTCCCAGAATGGATCGTCTCTATCAAGTTCTTCGTCTGACCCGTTGCCAGAAAGCGAGCCTACAGCATCAGAGGACATGCTTTCATCAAGCATGTCTCCGTCAAGTGGTAGAGGAATAATGTCTTCCTCACTAACCCACATGAAATCTTCATTATCCTCATGAATAGGAGGATCAGTTAATATATTATTTGATGTAGTGAGATAGTCAAAAGGAGTGAAGTCCAGACTGGTATCAGATTCACTAGAATATCCTGAAGAAAAAGAACCGGTGGGGGAACGATTGAAGTTGAAATCTAAGTGTTCAGAGGAAGAAGATGGGGAAGACATGATTCAAAAATGAATTGTTTTGTGGAAGTTTTTTGAAATCAAATTGAAAAGGAAGAGCAAAAATATAGTTTTCAGGTATGAGATAATATATTAGTTACAAGCATTATATAAAGGTCAATATTGTGGAAGAACATGAATAGTAATAATAATTGTTACAGGTGAGGGTTGAGTATGGTAGGAAGTGGTAAAAAAAAATTAAATATTTAATTGAAGATTTATTGCGGGAGAATCCGAAGAGTTTCTTTTTGCCAGAGGTTTAATGCTTGAAGTAGAAATTAACTTTTTATAGAATTGTTTGCCTATATCTTTAGATTACGTATGGTGCACATCTTTCCTTTTTTCTAGACTGTTATTGTATCATGGTAGAAAGAATATTAATTACTTTCATTTAATACATAAGGCATGCGAAAGAAGATTGCGACTTTGGTCGCAGTACTGAAGGAGGTCGCATTGCTGTACGATAGAATGCGTTCTTTTATCGATATTAACATTATTGCATCTTTTTTTTCTAGACTGTTGTTGTATCATGGTAAAAAGAATATTAATTACTTTCATTTATTACATAAGGCATGCGAAAGAAGATTGCGACTTTGGTCGCAGTACTGAAGGAGATCGCATTGCTGTACGATAGAATGCGAGTAGGGTCGCAGACGTTATAGCGACTAGTGACTGCGACTGTGTCGCAGTTGTCATATAAAATTAAAAGTTATTCCAGTTTAGAATTAAAAGGGGTATTTTTGTCAATTTGTTTCACGATTGTTTAGGCGGAATCTTTTTTGATTTTTTTGGCGCCTACACTCTGCGGCCGATATGTGGCATATATTCAGCCACGTCCCGCCGGCTGAGAAACTCTCTCAGCCTGCCGGCTGAGGTACAGTAACCCCATATATATATATATATATATATATATATATATATATATATATATTATATATATATATATATATATACAGTGAGTTGATCCCCTAAGAACGGTTCTCACGAATTTATGTGAGAACTTTCACGTGGGCCGTCGGATCTGATAGAGATCTAGTTTTATTTGATTTGATCTATCAGATCCGACGAACCACGTGAAAGTTCTCACAGAAATCCGTGAGAACCGTTCTCAGAGGATCAGCTCCCCATATATATATATATATATATATATATATATTATATATATATATATATATATATATATATATATATATATTATATATATATATTGCACGTGTATGCATCAATGGAGCAAGCGTCATTCTAGAAATTATGTTCGTCATTTTCATTCATTTTCATTTTTATTGGGTCATCCGGCAACACACCCCCAACTCTCTCGCATTATAGTAAAGATTACATAAAGCTCCCACTTCCAAACCAGCTGATACAATGTGGACTGATCCATCACCCTGCTTCATGGTTCATTACCCTTTTATGTTTTCTTAATTTCTCCTAATTAACTTTAGAAAAATTATATTTGATAAAGTAGTAAGCTAAATTTTATATTTTTGTCTCCTCATTCATGCAATTGCAATGCAGTTACCCTGTAAAAGAGCAGTATAGTAGATATGGGAGAAAACTTTTACACTTAGAAACGATTCTCAAGTACCTTGCAGGGCCAGTATGTTATGATCGTGGCCAGGGTTTTATGAACTGAGTGGAATCGCGACCCGAAGCTTTTCATTGGATATTGAGTACAGGATTTTATTAAAATATATAAGAAAAATACAAAAGGCACATATTTAAGTGGTTCGGTTAAACACCGCATACATTCAGTGAGAGAGCATTGAGAGAAAATATATTATAATAACATGGAGTACAATAGAAATCACACATCTCAATCTTTCTTTCCGAATACAAGTCATTTCTCACAGAATATTAAACCCATACATTTATTAAACCCATGCATTGATGAGAAGTACCTTTCCTCCTGCAAATCATTTGATCACCCATTAATGTCCTGCATCCTTCTTTCTCTTTTTTTCCCCGACAAAGAGGTATTAAAGGCTCTCTCTACTAAATCCTCCTCTTTTTTTTCTTGATTCACATCTTTGCCTCTAAAAATTCTCCACCTTTTCCCTCTCACCTAACATCTAAACTATCAAACTCCTTATAAAGAGTTCTTGTAACTCTTAGACACAGAGAAAGATCTCGATCGCCGATCTCGAATAAATCAATTGTGAAAATCTCTTTAATTTGTCATAGGACCCACTCATGAAAATAGGACACCTCACAATGTCATGACTAATCATCGCAACTCTAACCTTCCGTCGTCTTCATGATATATTTAACTTGTAATGATCTATAAACAATGCTACCATGTGAAAACACTTCACCATGTTTGCTTATATTTTTCTTCTTTCATTGGATGCCTCTGCCACTTCAGAACAATCTCGTCTCTACTCTATCGACTTGACAACCGTTCTTTCATCTTTCAGGCCTTTAATCTCTTTTGGTAATAGATCAAACATGTTGTGTGTCTTGAGAAATTTTGCTCTCTCATACCAGTTTTTTGTGACTGTGGTAGGGGTTTTACTGGGATGGGCCTCCCAGGGATGTGGACCGCATTGGCTGGATCCCAACGTAAAATTCAAATTTCTTGTTTAAGGATGACTCTTTGTTCACATAGAAGGTGATTACAACCAAAGTACTCACAAATACCATCAAATATGTTACTTAGAAGGTATAGAGTTAACTTCCTCATCATATATAAATGTTTGATGAATTTCACAACATTGAAAGTTTGCTCTCCAAATATACCATTATTTTAGACAACCAAAAAAAAATTGAAAACAGACTACATGATAACGAGGTGTTTTCTGCATCTTCTCAAATGAACCCCTTTTTCTTTCATAAACATGAATTCACGTATCACCTCATCATGCCTCCCATAACTGGGGCTCCCATGACTGGAGGTTGCACGATGCCTCGTCTCTGTCGATCCATGTTCGCATTCCATCCTTCACACATTGCAATTTACTGATAAGAAAACTAAGCAGTAATTGTAATTTAATTCAATTCCATGATCAAAAAACTATTTTTAAGTTCTGAAATTACTAGTCCACTGATACAAAGAAATCTAACAATTTATGATATGTGAAAGAATGACACAATACAGTTTTTATACTTAAGGATAAACTACCACAAAATTAAATCTCATAGTGTTGTAGTCTTTTCTAGGTAGAGGAAATAAAAATTTGTCACATGAAAGAGAAAAACACAAAGTTCAATATCTGAGTATGAAATAGACTCTGTCACTTAAACTAATAAACCAACATGCAGCAAAATCATCTTTCAATTGTGTAAATATACGAATGTAATAAACTTTGATTGGTAATCTTATTTGCAAGTATGACTCAATATCATAGAATAAATCCTCCTAATTGTTCAATTCTGGATTTGATTTCTTTCACATGGTAATACCTTCAAAAGTATAATCATCTTGCAATTAATAATTAAAAAAGCTTGTTCAACATATGCATAGATTTTGAACAAAAGCATTATGCATAGTTCATGTGATGAGTTAAATTTAGTTTGATCAAGAACCATTTAAATGTTATCAAATCCATGTCTGACATCCACTTAGACATAGAGCAAATCCAAGTAGATAATGTACCTAGACATGAGCTTATACTGTGCAATAACATGAAATTTATCAGAAATGTAATGAAGTTTTGAGTTGATGAAAGCTCACCAATTCCCATGTCGAATCCTCTGAGCTTGAGCTCGCGATACTCCTGACAAAGAGCGCAAGTCTCGCAGCAGAAATGGACGAGACAATCAGGATTGCCTTCTTCCAAGTCATATTGAGCCCTTAGCTTTGAGCGGTAGATGCAGGAATACAAGCATGCGAGGCCTGTGAAGCCTAGGAGCAGACCATACACTGTGCCACTCACTGCGCATGCTGTTTGACAATGCCATTCAAAGTGTTCTGATTAAACTTTCGGATTAAAATTATGATGTATATTATTATCCATTTAATTTAGTTCGAGAAATATATTGGCATGTCGTATGGTCAACTCTCAAGTGCTGCGAGTCCAGCTAGTTATATTGTATGCTACTTTCAAATAGAAAGAAGATCTGTCGAATATAGTGATGAAATTCCTTAAGAATTTACTAAACTCAAGGTATAGGTTAGCGGTTAGAATTTTAACCATAGAAGAGAATCAACTGTATCTATGTATAGATCTAAATAGCATGTATGGTCAACTCTCAAGTGCTGCAAGATCCAGCTAGTTATATTGTAGTACTGCTACCAAAACATGACTTTCAAATAGAAAGAAGATCTGTCCAATGAAGTGATGAAATTTCTTAAGAGTTTACTAACAGGAAAAAAGTATGCAGATTCTATTCTACAAATTCTTCAACTATAAATCAAGGTATGGTTAGCTACATATTAAATCAGGTTTTCAAATCATTAGTTCCTGGCAAAAAGAAGAGGTGAAGGCATCGATGAATTAATTTTCTTACGGCGAGTCCCTCTGTCCACTATGTCAGCAATCTGGCCAAAGGTGATGCATGGGCACAAGCAAGTCACCAAACCTACAACGAAAACAAGTTAGCAATTACTCAAGAAAAACTTCAAGAACTCTCTAAGCAGAATCCATTCTGAAAACCAAAATGATGAAACTGAGCTAGAGGTTTCGATTTACAATTTGCAGTATCATCGAAGCAATGGCAAAGCCCGTCGACCACTGCGTGGGAGCGCCCTGAGGCGGGGGATACATTGGCGACCTGTTGTGCGGTGGCGCACTTGGAATTCCTGGTGGCGGAGCTGGGACGGGGACTATTGGCTCAATCTTGTTGTGATCATAAACATGAGAGGGGGGTTGATGATACATGTTCAAGATGTTATGAAGACAGATATGAGAGAGATAGAGAGAGAGAGAGAGAGAGAGAGAGAGAGAGAGGAGAGGAAGAACCTCCTTTGTTTGCTCAATGAAGCAAGCACATGGCTTTGCTACAACCAATATCTTCTCGCTTTCAAAGGGCTCATTGGATTTCAGCTTCGAGGCGAGATCACGCACGAATAAATAAATACAAGCTAGTTATTGACTCGGGGGTCAAGTTTAATGTCACTTTATAAGTGAGCTCTTGATTCCTTGGTCCTGTGTTTAGCTTCGAGGAAAGGGCGAGAAATTTTTATTAGAAGAACGTGATGCTGTGCTCATTGGCCCTTGAGCCCTACTTCGTAGTTATAAACATGGGTGTACTCGCTCAAACGCGCTTCCCTCCTTCAAGGGTTTATTAACAATTAAAAAACAAACAAAATAACAGAAAGAGAGATAATAAAATAAAAATCAATTTTTTATTTCAAGAGGGATGCAGATAACTTTTGGTCTCAGAATCTCAACTGTGATAGGTAATAACTTGAAGGCAAAATGCAAGTTTTGTAACTTCCTAAGTTCTTATTAATGAAACGCTGGAGGCTTTTAACTCCCGATGTAATCTCAAAAAAAAATGTTTGTAACTTCGTGACAATGGTGTATTTTAAAGAGCGTGGGCTTCTCATTGACCGATAACTTTCTTTTGTTATAATAGAGGTTTGATTTAAATAAAAAATTAAAAAAAATTACTGCAGTGAGATATCACAGAAATTATCGTAGAGGATGCGATTATCGAAAAAAAAAAGAAAAAGATTATGCTCCACTCATCTTCCTCAGTTAATTTTTTGAAACCAGCCCGGCCCATGGCCTGGGCCTTCTCCAGCTAAGCCGGCAAGATCTCAAAATAATAATAATAATAATAATAATAATAATAATAATAATAATAATAATAATAATTCAACATGATGACACAAAAATTATGTATGAAATCCTAGATTAAGATTTTTACAGAAATTTATTGCACAAGTTCATAATAATTAAGGTCGCATAATTCGACAAGAATTGATTTATAATCATGTAAATTTATTTATCTAATTTTTCTCAAAATAACAAGAAGATTGCCCTAGCTAAAATTTATAGAAATTGCAATCACAAGAACAACCATTATAAACAATCATAAAATCTCGTGAATTTATGGATGTTCCCATATGATTATTTTCCAGATTGACAGTGAAAATTTCCAGCTTTGAAATAACTAAGATTTAGACTTATTTGGAAGTAAAATGTCATGGATTCCAATTTAATTCCAACTTTTAATCCATGACCTCTGCCAGTCATCCTTCTGAAACCCTAACATGCACACGTGCACTGCATGTGCCATCCCCGAGAGAGGAGCATGGTTGACTTGTGGGCTGAACCCTTCTGCTTACATGAATCGTTTTGAAACAATTATTTCCAACAAGATGCACAAGTCTCCAAGCACCACTCTCTTTTTTGGCACTGCCCCCAGAAAAATATTGTATTATTCGATTCTTCAAACAGATAATGGCGAACTAAGGCCAAAGTTTTTAACAGGGACGTCCATTTCCTCACTTTTTAAAGCTTTTGTTTTAGTCATCTAAATCTTAAGTTGGGTTTTTAGTCCTGATTCTGCTCAAGCTTGGTTTCTTTCAAGGTACCCATTCCAGCAACTTTGCTCTGGGCTTGAATCCAGGATGACATCTGACAGTTAACAACCAATATATTCCGCTATCGTCTCTTCACCTGCCAATTTTTGAATATGCAACTGTGACTTTTGTTTGTTACTTGTATGTATTGTATCGGATAATGCATGTATCTTCATATCTTAGCCGCGGCAAGATACTTGTACTGGTCAAGATCGTGACATGTGTCCCACCTCGTCAAAAGCATCCTGAGGAAGCAAGAAACTTGACGTACCGGCGGGCTCATGGCGGGCCCAAGAAAAAAGTGAAAGACACCTAGAGGGGGGGTGAATAGGTGTAAATGCTAATCTAATGATCTTTTTAAACTTAAGTGAATATGAGTGATGCAACGATCTCTCAAAACACGACTAAGAGCCGAATACCCCTTTCGAGGTTCTGAACTCCTTCCTCCCAATTCCCCTTGAATGGGTTAGAGGTGCGCAATGCAACCGTGTTGTATGAGATATGATCGAACAAGTAAAGAATGAAATGCTATGATGAAACACACACACAAGCAATCCAAGTAATCAAGGATATAGCAATACAATGCACACAATTAAGCCAAGCAAGTATAGATGAATTGCAATAGAAATATATGCAAGGCAATATGAAACAATGCTCAAAACACAAACAAGTATATATGATGATATGAATGGATGATGCTTGCACAAATGTAAAAAGAGTAGAGTTGAGAGAAATTGGATCAAACGCAAAGACCAAGATGTGTTTCGAGGTTCGAGCCCCTAGCTCTACATCCCCGCCTACACCACCATGTAGGATTTCCCAATCCACTATAGGAGTACCAAACTCCTCTCTCAACCTTACAAAGCCACCGAGGCTATACAACCACAATCCACCTCTACCGAAGAGGGATACGGCCCGTAGCCAAATACAACAACCACCTCTACCTAAGAGGCTCACAAACCAATCACAATACCACTCCGATCACCTCTACCGAAGAGGGATTCACAAAAGCAAGGAGGGTTTACAACAAGTGGTTCCACAACCACAAACTTCTCTTTTCTTTCTTTTTCTCTTTTCTTTTTCCACACAAAACAAAGATCCTAATAACTTAGGATAGAAGATATAGCTCAAGTGGAAACTAAGTGTTTTGGAAACAAGCAACAAAGAAAAATACTTGGGAAAATTCTTGCCAAAAGATATAGAATGAAAATCAACACAAATATCCCAAATCCTATTTTCTTTGATTTTCCAAAAACACAAAACAAATAAAGATTAAATCTTTTTAGCACTTAAACTCTTTTAAAAACTCTTTTAAACTCTACTGAAAACCAGAATTTTTCCTCTTAAAAAACCTTAGCCAAAATCCCAAGGGAATGGGGTTTATATAGGCCAAAACAGAAAACTAGCCGTTAGGCTGATGTGGCAATTCTGACAGCCACCGGTCGACCGGCCCGGTCGACCGCCAACGGTCAGAAATGTGACCGTTGGGCACTACCGGTCGACCGGCCCGGTCGACCGAAAACTTCCAGAGAGCAGAACTCTCACATCGGTCGACCGACCCGGTCGACCGGATCTGTGCCTAACAGACGTGCACGTCTGTGCACGTCGGTCGACCGGGTCGGTCGACCGGCCCCTTGGTGCGGTCGACCGACACGGTCGACCGACCAGCCTGTCAGCACAAATCAAGGTCAGAATTTTTGGAAAAAATATTTTATAAAAATCTTTTATCTTTTCTGAAAATTCCATAAAAATTGTTTTGTCATTTTATATTGAAACATAAACCTGTGATAAAAATTTCAAGACAATATATCAACATATCAATTCATTTTTGTGTCTTGCAAATTTTATCAAAAACAAATCCTGTATTTTTGTCAAACTTGATTTTTCCAAAACATGAATAGGATAGTCAAAATAAGTTTGTTTACCAAGTTAAAGCATGTATGTATAAATAGAAAACATCTACTATACATATAACATATGTAAACTTGTTTTGATCTATTATTCATGAAAACCAAAACTCAATCATAAAACGTGTGTGATTTGTGCACTTGAGCATATCAACTAAACTAAGCTTTACAAATGGATCTAAAACTCTATCTAAACTAGGATACCTAAGTCTTCTTGACGATCTTCATCTTCAAGTAGACTTGCTCCAAAACTCCGTGATTCTCCAAGTGCAAAGGTATGATCTTTAAGCTTTGGCACCGGAATCACCATGATAAGCTTCTAATCATCTTGTTGAAGCTAATCACCAACTAATATCCTGTTAATGATCTGAAACTTAGAAACACAAGAATATTAGTAAACATAACTACATGAGTGTTGATCATCATCAAAACTAGAGTGGAAGGCCATTGGGCCAACAATCTCCCCCTTTTTGATGATGACAAAACTCATGGAGTTATATATGCATGGATTAAAGTTAAGCTTCAAAGAAGCTCCCCCTTAACTCATGCATCACAATAAACATAATATATATGCAATGAAAGCACATGATACTAAACAAAAGCGTGCATCATATCTTATTATTTATTTGCTATGCATGAACTTAGTATATGCAAAAACACAATTATGCATATATAAAAACAAAACTCAAATTCTTCTCCCCCTTTTTGTCAATCATCAACAAAGGGGTGAATAATAAAAAAAAAAAAAAACATAAATAAAATGAGGGGTAAAAATCTTACTTCCCCCTTTTGTCAACCAAAACAATACAAACAAAGTTCTCCCCCTTTTTGTCTAAAACAAAAAACAAAGTCAATAAGGGGTGACTTTAAAAACGTGATATCAATTGAAAATATGTCAATGAAGCATCTTGATACCAATAAACAAACATCAATAAATGTTATATGCTATATACATTCATGAAGAGGAAGACGCTAAGTTAGCTTCCCTACACATATGCATTACATGAAGAAGGGATGACAAGCCCCAATTCACATAACACATATTATGTAATGCATAAGAGGAGATGTGAAGCTCCCCCTACACACGTATATCATATAAAGAAGAGTTGTCAAGCTCCTCAATTTATAATATACTCAACATGAATCTATATGTAAGAGAGATGTTAAGCTCTCCTTGCATATAGGAAATACAAATCAAAACTTTGAATATTTTCTTTAAAACAATTTTTTTTTTTTTTTTTTGATACCAATTGTAATTAAACATACCAAACTTTGAATTTCTCAAATATGATACCAATTGTAAAAGTTTTACCAATTTAAAAGATTTTACAAAGAAACATTGATACCAATTGTAAGAATTATTCATTTTAAATATATTTAACCAAATTTGATGTTGATATCATATAATTAAAATAACAACTTTTAATCATAAAGAGTGGGAGTACAAATACCAATTAAAATACAAAATCAAATTTTCTCCCCCTTTATGAAATACAAACTAAAATCATGCATAGTCTTGATACCAATTTAAAAGTAGTCAATTGAAACAAATTGAAACTCAAGCACTAGCATAAACAACTATTTGTGCTCTAAGATATAGGAATATAGTAGGCACAAATAAAACAAGTATATGTGTATGAAATGGAATAAGTATCAATCACCAATAGATGATACCAAATGAAAACATACATACACAATAAACATATGAGTATACAAAAAGGTCAAAATGATACCAATTGAAAAAGTTCAATGATACCAATTGACATAACAATAAAAGCATGTGTATATCTCATATCATCTACCACCCAATCATAATTCAAGTTTTAAAGATTTTCAATTTAGGGCATACATGAACATGATCTCCCATCCTACCGCCCTTAGATGGTATGGGTTTTCAAAAATAGATTGAAAATATGGTTTGTTTGAAAATCTCTACCAAATGAAGAACACCGCAACTAGTTAAATGGAAAACTTGTTAACTAGTACGAAGTCCTTCAAGTAAGGAATAACACAAAGTTATTTTTCATAAAGCATGAAAATCACATGATAATCATCACTCTAATCAATAAAGCATAACTCATGAGAAACAAAACATGAGTAATAGATATGAGTGTACAAATAATATGTGAAGATCAAAATCATGAAAAATATTTCATTAAGCTCAATTATTCCTTAAAACATAATTCTATCAAAAAAACATGAAAAATCATATAAAACTACTTATTTAATCTTCAAGGCATATGTATGTCTAATGCAAGCTAACATATACATACATATCCAAAACTCAACGAGTCCACTAAGAGTAGATGCATGAAAGCACGTGGCTCAAAAAGGATGTATATGTATAAGATTAGTTTGAACTAGATAGACATATACATGAAGTTAAACATAAATACATCAAACATGAAAAATCAAATTTTCATTAAACAAACAAATTTTATTTCATGGTATATGTATGAATTGTCACTACACTAAGTATACATACATATCCCTAAACACAATTGAGTCCATAAATAGATTTTGCGTTGAAGGCAAATGACTCAAGGGCTATACATGTATATCTTAATGTTTTGGCAAAATAAACATATACATGAAATGAAACACATATTTATCAAAACAAATTCAAAAATGGGAGTACAAGTTTAAAATGTATGAATCATCAAAACTAGACTATACTAGCACATCTAATGGGTTCAAATAAGCGTTCAAGCTCAACATATATAGATTTATTTGTTACCCACTTTATGTACAAGTATATAACTAGTCTTAATGAAAACTAACATCTAAACATGTAATCAAGTCATGAAGCATCAAAACAAACACGAATACCATATTTCTAACTAAAACACATACAAAATTCATCATAATTCTTTTATTTTAAATGAACATGATCTAAAAACATGACAATGGGCATAACAAGTAAGAATGAGCAAATCACCAAAACTGGCTTATACGTGTGCATATAGTGAATACAAATGAGCATGAAGTTCAATTACATAAGAAACAAATGTAGCTCACTATTTGTACATGTATAACACAAGTTTTAATAAAATCTACATTCAAACATGTTATTACCACAAGAAGCATCAAAGCATGAT
This sequence comes from Agave tequilana, assembly GCA_038442645.1. Classification (NCBI taxonomy): domain Eukaryota; kingdom Viridiplantae; phylum Streptophyta; class Magnoliopsida; order Asparagales; family Asparagaceae; genus Agave; species Agave tequilana. Next base: position 233,678 of record JAVJIF010001455.1, read on the forward strand.
AAAAGAACATCATGATAAAACTAAAACATGATTAGTATGCAAATTTACATGTATTAGATTCATGATGTACATTATAGCTAAACAAACGGTGAGAACACTAAATATGAATCAAATAAGCATGTGTGTCTCAAATACTATACATGTATGTCATGGATCTAATAATCATGGAATTTACACACTAAACCAAAGACATCAACAATATGCTTAAACAAATGAGACATGCTAAAAATAATGAATCATAAAAGCATGTAAACAAATAATATGAGAGTTAGAGATTTATACCAAAACCGATGAGGGCACTTCTCTAATTCTCCAAAATAAGGTGGTCCTCCCACCAACTCTTCCCTTAAAAGAGATGCATCCAATAGATTTCCTTTAAGTCCGGAACGCATCCACTCCAAGGTATCATCACTCTCACGTCATGTGAGAGCCCACACCTACATCAAAAATAGGAGGGGTGGTCTTTGGTACCCATACTCTTTTGGGTCCATGGGGGTTAGTACCTTCTCTAACCCAAACAAATTTCTTAGCTAAATTTGTAGTATGTAGTCTATCAAAGCAAAATTTAGCTAGATGGCCTTTTCGACCACAATGTGTACAAGTGTACACATGAGCATACGTGTGATGGTGTCCGTGAGGAGCATGTGTATGCCGTGGAGGGTGTGCATGCATAAAAGATGGAACTTGTTTCTTTCGAAGCAAAGTTTCCAACCGTGTATGGTTCATGGCACATTGACTCATAGTGGAGCCCAAACATTCAACACTCTTCTTAAGCATGGATATATCATTGTTAATTAAAGAAGAAGTGTGGCACGCAATAGGTGAAGTGTGTGATACTACCCTAGCATGGCAAACATGAGAAGACATATCATTTTTCAAAGAATTATTTTTACTTAAACAAATTTCTAATTCTTTTGAAATGAAATCAATTTCTCTTTTTAGAGAATCATTTTCTTTTAAAACAAAATCAATTTTCGATGACAAAACATCATTATTTTTCAACACATTATCACAATCATTTTTAGACTTTAAAAATTCATTTTCTTTTAAAACAAGGTCTAATTGAGATCTCAATGAATCCCTTTCATTATAGACCTCAACCTTCTCTTGCAAAATATTATCAAGTCTAGAATGCAAATTCTTATTTTCATTTTCAATTTCTAGACTTTTCTTTTTCAAAAGCTTATATTTTTCTATTAGCTTTTCACATACAATTGAAAGTTCTTCATTTAAAGCATGGGGATCAATATGTTCATCACATGAAGAACTAGCATCATCACTATCTAATAGAGTTTCCGATTGTACCTCAAGGGAGTCATTCCCTTGGACCATGAAGCATTGTGGTTCGGATTCTCCACTAGATTCCTCCTCTTGGATTTGTTCTTGAAGCCCGGAGGTGGCGGTTGTGGTTGTCAATTTGTTCCACACTACAAAAGCGGAATCAATATTAGAAACACGCATAAGATAATCTTTAGGTAAAGTGCTTCTAATAGCCTCAAGGGCTTGTGCATTGGCCCTTATATGATTGCAATCACTAAGGAAGGATTCCTTGGTAATAGCAAGATAAATTTTATGACCTAGGGTTTGTAAATAAACAGTCATCCTAATCTTCCAAACATGAATGTTGGAAGGGTCATACATAGGTGGGGTCATGAAGTCCATGGTATAAACTAAATGTGTGCAAACAAGCAAATGCAAAAGAGATTAGCAAGCAAATGGATCACTCCTAGGATGTTAAGCCTAATATCAGGAGCACTAGCTCTGATACCAATTGAAAGACACCTAGAGGGGGGTGAATAGGTGTAAATGCTAATCTAATGATCTTTTTAAACTTAAGTGAATATGAGTGATGCAACGATCTCTCAAAACACGACTAAGAGCCGAATACCCCTTTCGAGGTTCTGAACTCCTTCCTCCCAATTCCCCTTGAATGGGTTAGAGGTGCGCAATGCAACCGTGTTGTATGAGATATGATCGAACAAGTAAAGAATGAAATGCTATGATGAAACACACACACAAGCAATCCAAGTAATCAAGGATATAGCAATACAATGCACACAATTAAGCCAAGCAAGTATAGATGAATTGCAATAGAAATATATGCAAGGCAATATGAAACAATGCTCAAAACACAAACAAGTATATATGATGATATGAATGGATGATGCTTGCACAAATGTAAAAAGAGTAGAGTTGAGAGAAATTGGATCAAACGCAAAGACCAAGATGTGTTTCGAGGTTCGAGCCCCTAGCTCTACATCCCCGCCTACACCACCATGTAGGATTTCCCAATCCACTATAGGAGTACCAAACTCCTCTCTCAACCTTACAAAGCCACCGAGGCTATACAACCACAATCCACCTCTACCGAAGAGGGATACGGCCCGTAGCCAAATACAACAACCACCTCTACCTAAGAGGCTCACAAACCAATCACAATACCACTCCGATCACCTCTACCGAAGAGGGATTCACAAAAGCAAGGAGGGTTTACAACAAGTGGTTCCACAACCACAAACTTCTCTTTTCTTTCTTTTTCTCTTTTCTTTTTCCACACAAAACAAAGATCCTAATAACTTAGGATAGAAGATATAGCTCAAGTGGAAACTAAGTGTTTTGGAAACAAGCAACAAAGAAAAATACTTGGGAAAATTCTTGCCAAAAGATATAGAATGAAAATCAACACAAATATCCCAAATCCTATTTTCTTTGATTTTCCAAAAACACAAAACAAATAAAGATTAAATCTTTTTAGCACTTAAACTCTTTTAAAAACTCTTTTAAACTCTACTGAAAACCAGAATTTTTCCTCTTAAAAAACCTTAGCCAAAATCCCAAGGGAATGGGGTTTATATAGGCCAAAACAGAAAACTAGCCGTTAGGCTGATGTGGCAATTCTGACAGCCACCGGTCGACCGGCCCGGTCGACCGCCAACGGTCAGAAATGTGACCGTTGGGCACTACCGGTCGACCGGCCCGGTCGACCGAAAACTTCCATAGAGCAGAACTCTCACATCGGTCGACCGACCCGGTCGACCGGATCTGTGCATAACAGATGTGCACGTCTGTGCACGTCGGTCGACCGGGTCGGTCGACCGGCCCTTGGTGCGGTCGACCGACACGGTCGACCGACCAGCCTGTCAGCACAAATCAAGGTCAGAATTTTTGGAAAAAATATTTTATAAAATCTTTTATCTTTTCTGAAAATTCCATAAAAATTGTTTTGTCATTTTATATTGAAACATAAACCTGTGATAAAAATTTCAAGACAATATATCAACATATCAATTCATTTTTGTGTCTTGCAAATTTTATCAAAACAAATCCTGTATTTTTGTCAAACTTGATTTTTCCAAAACATGAATAGGATAGTCAAAATAAGTTTGTTTACCAAGTTAAAGCATGTATGTATAAATAGAAAACATCTACTATACATATAACATATGTAAACTTGTTTTGATCTATTATTCATGAAAACCAAAACTCAATCATAAAACGTGTGTGATTTGTGCACTTGAGCATATCAACTAAACTAAGCTTTACAAATGGATCTAAAACTCTATCTAAACTAGGATACCTAAGTCTTCTTGACGATCTTCATCTTCAAGTAGACTTGCTCCAAAACTCCGTGATTCTCCAAGTGCAAAGGTATGATCTTTAAGCTTTGGCACCGGAATCACCATGATAAGCTTCTAATCATCTTGTTGAAGCTAATCACTAACTAATATCCTGTTAATGATCTGAAACTTAGAAACACAAGAATATTAGTAAACATAACTACATGAGTGTTGATCATCATCAAAACTAGAGTGGAAGGCCATTGGGCCAACAATAAGCCCGAGCATCTTCCCGAAACTGAGAGAGGACGAGCGCCGTCCCGAGACTGATCCTCCTTAAGAGGATATTCAGTCGTTCCCGAAGTCGGTCATCCCTCCGAGGACACTCAGCTATTCCCGAGGTCGTTCCTCCTTCTGAGGACACCTCTGCCTCGAGAATAGTCATGCTTCCGACCGTCCAGAGGTCCACTCTTTTCCAGAGACTTGCGCTCCTCCTTTCGACCTCCGCCCTGAGAACTCCCATGTTCTCGACCATCCCGAAGTCCACTCTTTTTCAGAGACTTCCCCTCCAAGTAAGATACACCTACAAATAGCTACAACAACAGACCTCCTTAATTTTCGCCTTCAGTTACGCTGCCTGACTTCCCCCACGTTCGTAATGTCCTAGGTAGTTATGGGTTGGGCAGAATTTTAGGGAAGTCCCAATAATCATGCGCCCACAATCACTGCAGTTATAACAATTATGCACATGAAGATTAAGGCAGTTACATCAATCTCGTCATCGTTCCATCCTTCTTTAGGTCAACAATACAAATAGACCTTCTCCTCAAATGAGAAAGGGGATGGGATCTAGGAGATTGTAACCACAGTAGAGCTCTGTAAAATTCACTGTAACTTCTTGATAATAGTGAATTCTCTCTTCTCCCCATGATTTTTCCTAACTTGGGTATCCACATAAAAATTTTCTTTCTTTGCTCGCTTTTGTGTTGAAAACTTGATCAGTTTTCGTTAATCCTGATCTCCTTAACATCTTAGTGTGAGATTGACCGTTTGATCAATCGTGTCAGAAAATCTCCCACCACAAATTGGAGCTTTCATTGAGAGTTGAGTCGCTACACTCAAGTTCTCTCCCCCTTAATAACCTACAACCTCCTCAAAAGCCTCCCTTAAAGAAAGATGGCCTCGAAAAAGCAGACAGTCGTTCACCAAGCCGCCACGGCCAGAAACAAAGCCGCCAGCACTTCTAGGGGCATAATAACCCCACTTGTTGATGACCGGTCGCATGTCACCGAGGATACCAGTTCCTCGTCGCCACAAGAGCAGGTCGCTAGCATCGACCCTCGCTGTAGTATGAAGATCAACTCCTTTAGACTGTCTATGAGAAGAGAGATCAAACGAAGGAACAACTGGTGCAATCTAATCGCGCGCAGGAGCAGATAACCCTTGATCGCGAGAACATCTTCCGAGAGTAAGAAAAGTTAAGACAACTCAACTAGCAACCCCAGGACCAAGTTGCAACCCTTCAGAACAACTCAACACAAACTGGGGGTGACAGGTCTTTTAATCTCCTTGTCCTCGATGAGCTGATCCAGAAGAGGATCATAGAGGCCAAGTCGTTGGGCCACTTACCTACAATCACAAAAATCCATGACTTTCCTCTCTCCGAAGTGATCTTAAGGTGCGAGTTTTTGAGAAAATTCTCTACTCCCACTTTCAATTACTATCTGGAGTGACTGATCCAGTTCAACACATCCTACACTTTTGGGACAAAATGATGATCTACACCTGTAATGATCCAGTAATGTGCCCACTTTTCCCTCCAGCCTGAAAGGTGCAATCTCGGACTGGTTCTATTCCCTGTTGGCCCAAAAGCCCATTACTCTAATTTGATGATGATTAACTCATGTAGTTAGAGTACTAATGATCTTGTGTATATTAAGTTTTAGATATTCAATAAAGATCTTAGTTGGTGTTTACCTTCAACAAAAAATTCAAAGTCAAGTTTTGAAGCTATCACTTGTTAATTTAACAGTTCGTGCTTCAAGATCATATCAAGTACTCAAAGAAAAGTCTAGGTCATGGATCAAAATTTGGACCAAGTCAAGATGGAGAAGAAGATTTTCAAGAATTGAGTCAAGTGTTTGCAAGTTTAAGATTTTTATTTTTAGATAAAATATAAAAGATGGATTAGTTGTGGATTGCTCAAGCTCATTTACATACACACAAAATTTATATAGTGTTTCCATAAGAAAGAGTTTTAGAAAATTTGGTTTCGGTTTTACCGGTGGATTTTCAAGAATATACATATTGTTTTCAAGATTAGATTTCATCAAAACAAGTTTACTTAGTTTATATGTGCATTGGATTTCATCCATACACATTGATGCTTAATATTGTTTAGAAAAACTTATTTTGATATTTCTAGTTCATGATTTTAAGTTTTGTATTTATCAAAACTTATTTTGAGCTTATTGTCAAAAACATAGATATTTCAACCTAAATGTGTATTGGATCATATCCATACACACTATGCTTCAATAGTTTTTAAATATCTTGTTTTTATATTTGAATAAATTTTGGAAAAATTATTTTTCATTTAAAAGTTTGTTTTTGAAAAAATACGGTTTTTAGTTTAAGGCTAAATTTCTATATCGCAAAAAATAGTTCAAATTGTTTATAATATGTGTTGATTTTTGATCATACATATTTGTACTTCAAAGTATTAATATGAACTTATTTTTGTGAATTTTTATAAGATTAAATAAAATTTTAGGGTTTTTATAAGTTAGATTTTCATCCCTAAAAACATTGACTTTGGGCTTCCGGCGGTCTACCGAACCAGAGGTCGGTCGACCAAGCAGTCGACCAACGTGCACAACAATGTGCACAAGCCCTGGCTTGAGGGCCGGTCGACCAAACGGTCGACCGATCCAGAGAGCTTGCGCTCTGAATCTGGCGCCAGTCGACCGACCAGAGAGACCAGCTCTCTGGTGCTTGCCTCGGTCTACCGAGCCGTCGAACGATAGGTCAATGACCTGGGTGCGATCGACCGGCAACCTCAACGGTCTGAAATATGACCGTTGCCAATCGACCGGCAGGCCATCTGGCCTCCCAACGGCTAGTTTTTAACAGCCTATATATTAGTGTGTTTTGGGCCAATTTTGAGTAAGATTTTTAGAGAAGTTTTGGAGCTAGTTTACCCCACCTTTGACAGAGTTTTGTCTACAAGTTTTAGAGCTTAACTTCCATATCAAAAGAGTGTTTTACAAGAGTGATTCTCTCGTATTTTTCAAAAGCAATTTCTTGAGTTTTTCCTCTACAAATCTATCTTGTTTTCTCATACAAACTTGAGTTTTTCATTGCTATATTTATCCTCTAGGGATCAGTCGTTATGAAAGTGTTTTTGGTGATCAAAGTGGAGTGATCAGCCACTGATTTTGCATATATATTTGCCACATTCTCATATTTAATATCAAATAAATCCTGTTATTTAGTCTTATTTTTATTTAATAATGCGTAGGTCAATTACTAATGGAGTTGGAAAAGAGATGAGCCCAAAAGAGCTCACTTTAATTCTGATTTAAATCTTAATTAAAGGGAGATAAATATTCAGGAGGATATAGATGATTCCAGCTGAAAATCATCGCATATCAGGGAGGATCACATCAAATAAAACTGATTAATTCAGATTTATATGAATCCAAATCGGTTAGTTTGAGGATCACCAAAAATCAGATCAAAGTAAAGACCTAACAGCAAATCCAGCTGGATAATAGGGATAAATACAAAAGATATAAAATTCTCCCGCTGGATGTGGCCATGTGGCCATTTGGCTGCACCTAGGCCGCGAAAACGCAGCCATTTGGTTAAGATACTGGGAGCGTTTTGCTACCCTATCTTCTCACACTCTCACCTCTCTATTTCATCTATAAGTACTGCATTGTTCAGAGGAAAAAGGGAGCGATTTGGCAGAGAAGGATTCTTAGGCTACTTTTCATTCTAGGTTAGTGTAGATTTTTATTTTCTTTTCATGCAAGTTTTATTTCTTTGTAAGCATAGTTAGACTGAGATTCATATAAGAAAAAGACAGAGATTTATATTGAGAGTGACGCCGATGTAACCTCTCCTTTCTTGTATCATTTTTACAAGCAATAAAAAGGTAACTTGTTTATATTTTTCTTTATTTTTATATTCTTCTTCTCTTTCTACTTTTAGTCTTTTGGTTTTTAATGAATGTCCAAACGATCTTCTAGCATCGATATAACCTTGTTGTGTGTTTGCCACCGATATTTCATGATAATCTCCTCCTCAAGATTCTGTATCATTACATTCTTGTTCGTCTTGATGATATAATGTGAATGAGGACTGAGTTCGATCTTATGGATTATGCGTTGATCGCCTCCAAAGCAAGGTAACATGCTAACAATTCAAGGAAAGTTATCAACCAGAAGAGGTAGGTAAGTTCTTTTATTTTTTTCTTTTTTTTAATCTTTTAGTTTAGATCACTATCATCTCCCAACTCTTTTATTCACTCTTTTTAATTTCTTTATATAAAATCATTTCCTATTTTCTCCACCTTCTCAATCTACCACTTTCTTCACAAATTAATATCTTATTTTTCTTTTCTTTTAAAGAAGAAGAAAAGAACTTTAATCATTTTTTGTGAATTAAAGAGAGCTTACAAAAAGCTTCCATTGCTAGCTCTCCTTGTGGATCACGACCCGCATAGCCATTTACTATAACAGTAGTATTGAGAACTTGTACTTCTTTTCTGTATTCCTGAAATTATATAAATTCTGTATGCCGGTTCCAACTCAATCAAATTTTGGCGCCGTTGCCAGGGAGGGACAGTAAGTAACTCTTTTTTGTTTACTTTATTGATTAACTTTCTTCTCTATTCTTGGTGTACAGGTTTAATAATAAGGAAATTTTTGTTGCAGTAGACATACAAGTGACCCTGATTCTGCTCAAGAAAGTAGAACCAAGAAGCCCTCAGATTTCCTGCATTCCCGTGGCAATCTGAGTGAACTACTAACCTGTATTTTTTACAAGTTAGCTAAATTGTAAAGTTTAAATATTTGTACCTATTTATTTTCTTGTTTCACTCATTATACATACATTTCTAATTCAACAGCAAAAGATTGCTTGTAAATACTAAAAACGGTTTAAACTTTGCATTTAGGCACGTGTCTATTTTGTTATATTTTCTATTTACTGTTGAAGAGTGCTGGAGCCAAGGTATGTGTGAATAGCATTTATGAAATATTGCTTGAGTGTTACTTTTTCTGTATACTTGTACACTATACTAAACTGAATAAAGGGCTTGTCCTATAAACAAGATAAGGTGAGAAAGTCATTACCTTCCCTTAGTGCACCAATAATCTCATCACTTACTGACCCATGCCTAATTAAACTGAGTAGGCATTGGCTCTAGGGACATCTCGGACTCAAATAGGAGACTGACCTAAGGGGAAAGTTGATTAGAATTTGACTCTTGCTAAATCAGTGTCAAAGGTTGGGGATTGATGAAGTGAAACCTCAAAGAATAGTGGTTTGACATAATTAGACCCGCTGCTTATGCATTGATACCTCTCACTGATCTTGCCTCTACATAACCGATTAACTTGTGGTCAGATTCTGCAATATACCCCCCGTGGACAGTCTAACCAGTTAGGAGTAGTCTAGATATAAGGTTTACCCTAACTTAGGTTAGATTTTTTTCTTTTTTTGTTTGTTTATTTGTTTATTTTTCTTTATTTGTTTTTGACATTTCTTGTGTGATATGGCATATAACAACAAATTTTTCAATTTTAATGGTAATCATATTACACCTCGACCACTTTTGACTCGGATATTACCAACCTGGCATCTCATAACTTTAACCAACCAAGTGTGCCAGATTGGTCTTATCCGAATCAATACATGCCCCAGTCCTAATACTATAAAAAAGATTAGAATAATCATCACTACTCTTCACAAAGTCAATGGGGATACAACTCCCCTGAGTCATATTGTCAACCACCATTTTAACATTCAGCCTATAATTTTTCTAGTCATAATCAACCAATGGAAGAAAAATCTAAGGTTATGAAAAGTATAGAAGTCATGATTGAGTCCCAAGAACAAAAGCTGAAAATGATGGATTTACAATTACCACAAGACTCCCAAATCCAAGATCTTTACTCTATGTTCCAAGTTTCACAACAAGAAGAAGAACCTATGGACTCAGATAGGAGTATGGAAAACCTGATTCAGTCCGAAAATATTTTTTTCCAATCTATCGATAGACTAGAAGCACAAATGAGTCGTTATATCAACATAGTGAAAGATAGGAATAAGGAAACTCTATCTAACACAAGTTTGACCATTCCCGATTGCCCTAACCATATTGATAAGAACGAAAAATCTTAATGTCATGGAAACCTTGATCAAGACTCAATTTCATCGCACAAATTTGAACTTGACCAATTTCAAACCTTGAACAAATTGGCAAGTTTTTCATTCAATGAGATTGAACTTGAATGTGAATGTGACCCCGATCCTCAACCTTGTGTTTCAATTTCATCTTCGAATCTATATTGATTCTGGTATCTCTACCTGATTTGAAACAATTTCTAAAGCTAACATTTATTCTCGTACCCATAGATCTGTAAGTTCACCTAGAGGGGGGTGAATAGGTGATGGCTAATCTAATGGTCACTTAATGCCAAATAATGCGGAAGTAAAAACTATTATGACCTAAACAAACTATTTAAACTAAACACCACGTATAACACAAGAGTGTTGCCGAATTCCCCTTGAAGGGCTCTGGACAAACTCCTCTAGATTCCCCTTGATAAGGGTTGAGGTGCCGCGTTGGCTCTCTTGGTTGAATACAAGTGTTAGCAAACAAACCCAAGCAAGTATATCAATATGAGCTCACAAGTATATCAAGCATATAAAGATTAACACAATAATAGCATGCAAGATATAAACAAGAGACAAAGAGAGAGAGAGCAATCGCAAACACAAGGGATTTGTTTCGAGGTTCGAGCACACTTGCTCTACATCCTCACCTTCGACACACGAAGGATTTCCACTATAATCGATCCCAATGGATCACCCGGTGCCGCAACACCTACAAGCTCTCGGACTCCCTAGTCCGTACACACCGCAAGCCCCACAAGCTCGCCGAGGCCGCACCTCAAACCAAGAGTTCGCACCCGAACTAGAAACAACCGCGAACGCACTCGTCCGCCTCCTCAAGAAACAAGAAGAGATCTCTTGGTGATCTAAACACTTTGATCACCAATAAACACTCTCACTACAACACTCCTATAGAATGAATAATCAATGGATAGCTCAAGTGTTTGTGTGAGAAAAACAAGGAAAGAGATGGTGGAGGAAAACTCAAAGAATCTCTTTTAACACTCTTGATAAAATCTTCCCTTTTGATAGGAAATATTTGCTCTCAAATTTGTGGAGAAAAACCTCTGAAAAGGATTGGAAAAACTGGCTCAAAAATACTCTCCAAGTTTTGGTGAAAACAATGCCCAAACCCCCAAATTTATAGGCTCAGAAAAACTAGCCGTTGGGGTTCTATCAGGCCTAACGGTCGACCGTCCGGCCGACCGGCCAACGGTCATATTTCAGACCGTTTGAGCCATCGGTCGACCGGGCGGTCGACCGAGCCAGGATACAGAGAGCAATCTCTCTGTCCGGTCGACCGCGCCGTCGGCCGGGGCCTTTCCAGAGAGCAGAGCTCTCTGGACGGTCGACCGGGTCGGTCGGCCGGCCATCCTGCAGAGCTGGCGTGCACGTCTGTGCGCGTCGGTCGACCGAGTCGGTCGACTGACTTCAGCCCTAGTCGACTTGGTCGGTCGACTAGTCGACTGGCTGAAGCCTGGGACAGAAAATCTAGGGATTAAAAACTTGGTCTTTTGTCTTACATAAAAATCACATAAAATACTGAAAAATATACAAAAATAGTTTTACCAATATACTTTGATAAACAAACATGCTTGCACAAAATCAAGGCATGTTACAAATGTTTTGGACTATTTTTGTAAGTTGGAAAAATTGGCTCAAATGAAAAACAGTATTTTTCTAAAACTTGTTTTCCAAACTTCTTCATGATACGAAAACAAGATATTTTGAATTCATTAAAGCATAGTGTGTATGGATATGATTCACTACACAATTAAGATATCTATGTTTTGACATTAAGCTCTAAACTTGGTTTTGGATAAAAGACATGCATATAAGAAATTCCAAAAACCAAAAAGTATTTTTCCAAAGTAAAAATCTTTTGTAAAAACAAAACTATCAAGAGTGTGTGTGTATATGTATACTTGAGCAATCCACCAACTACTCTATCCTTTACATCTTAACTAAAACAAAATCTTATAAAAATAAACCTAGACTCAAGTCTTCATCTTCTTGAAGCCTTCACTTGAAGCCTTTTCATCTTCTAGACTTGGTCCAAACACGATCCAACGAGCTCAACTCTTGATGTGGTCTTGATGCATAGGCTCGTGAATCAACCGGTGCTAGCTCCAAAACTTGACTTTAAATCCTTTGTTAAAGCTCCACACCTACTAAGATCTTGATAACAAATCTGTCACTAATTAAACACAAGATCATTAGTACTATAACTACATGAGTTGATCATCATCAAAACTAGAGTGATGGGCCTTTGGGCCAACAATCTCCCCCTTTTTGATGATGACAAAACTCATGAAGTTATATATGCATGGATTAAAGTAAAGCTTCAAAGAAGCTCCCCTTTAACTCATGCATACCACATAAATAAATAAATATGCTACCACATAAACAAATAAATATGCAATGAGGCACATAAACATGTATGCAAATATAGGAGTAAACATGCTAATCAAGTATAAAACAAAATCACAAAATCTTTTTCTCCTCTTTGCACAACAAAACATATATGCATAAACATAAATCCTTTAACCAAAAACATGCATATATCTCAAATACTTTTCTCCCTTTTTGTCAATCATCAACAAAGGGGTTAAAGTAAAAACAAAATCATCAAATTTTTCCCCCCTTTTGTAAAAAACAAAGAGATCAATAAGGGGTCAAATCAAACATATCAATAAAAGGTTATATGCGATATACATTCATGCAGAGGAAGACGGTTAAGTAACTTTCCTACACATATACATTACATGAAAGAGGGATGACAAGCCCTAATTCACATAACGTATAATATGTAATGCATAAGAGGAGATGTGAAGCTCCCCCTACACACGTGTACCACATAAAGAAGAGTTGTCAAGCTCCTCAATATACAATACACTCAACATGAATCTATATGTAGAAGAGATGTTAAGCTCTCCTTGCATATAGGCAATACAAATCAAAAATTTTGAATTTTTCTTATAAAACAAATCTTGAGATATCAAATAAACATGATGATTTTTTTTTAATTTTCTCAATAAAACAAATCTTGAGAATTTTTTTTAAAATATTTATTTTCTTATCATAAACAACTTTGTGCTTTAAACATGTAAAACAATTTTAACTCATGTACAAATAACTCATATATATGTATGAAAAATGAGTATACCAAATGAAATTGATACATACATATATGGGAAAACAAAATATAAGTATATACAAAAGAAGTTCATATTGATACCAATTGAAAATATCCAATGATTCCAATAGAAAAATAAGCTTAAGTGTATACATCATATAATCTACCACATGAAGAACTCGAACTAGTTAAATGAAAATGTTTGAAAACTAGTATGGAATCCTTCAATCAAGGAATAACATAAAAATATTTTTCATGAAATATGTGTAAATCACATGAAAATGGCAATGAAGCTCAAAATTCCTTTAAATAAGACAATGTGAAAATTATCATAAATTTTGAAAACATAAAAATCACCACAAAATATTTATTAAAAAATATATTTCAAGGTATATGTATGTTTTGACAACACAAGAAGTATACGTACATATCCCTAAACACAATTGAGTCTATATATATAGATTTGCATGAAAGGCAAATGACTCAAGAGGTATACATGTATTGTTGGATTAGGTGTCTAAGTAATAACTATAATTGATAGCAGCATAGTCCTTTTGGGTTGCCCTCGAGATTCAAAAATAAGTATAACTAAAAGGAGAACAAAATTTCCTTTGGGAAATTAGTCCCACATTGGTGGGATAAGAAAACTGGAGGCTATCCAAGGCTATAAATAGAGCCTTAGGGATTCAGTCTAATTCACAACCTCTTGGCTTGAGTATTAGCCTCCTTTTTCTCCTCTTGGAAGAACTCTTTGATAGTTCATCCATACTTAGTTAAATTTTTGGATCGTTGGGTGTGATTCCATCAGAGGCACGACATTTGTGGTGCTTGCTTCCAAAAGATCTGAAGGGAAAATTTTAGTTGTTTACTATAACAACTAAAAGGTATGTAATTCTATTTTCTTCTGTAGTAATTTAATTATTTACTAGAATATTAGGATTCTTTTTATGTTCATAGTTATAGATTCAATTGTGAAAACACAGATCATGTTTTAGGTTGCATGCTCCCTTAATAGTCTAAGTTTGTTTGTAATACCTAAAACCCATCAGTGGTATCAGAGCAGGTTTGTTTTCAATTGAATTTGCTATAATTGTTGAATTGATAAGGTAACTAAATTTTATTTACCATATATATATTGATTCTCATTAAAGGTATAATTGATAAGGTAACTAAATTTTATTTACCATATATATATTGATTCTCATTAAAGGTATAATGAGAATAAAAGGTAACTAAATTTTATTTACCATATATATATTGATTCTCATTAAAGGTATAATGAGAATAAAAGGTAACTAAATTTTATTTACCATATATATATTGATTCTCATTAAAGGTATAATGATAATAAAAGGTAACTAAATTTTACTTAAATCCCAATCTTAGTTACTTTAAGGGAAAAATGTGAAATTGTATGCTAACCCATGAAATTGCACATTACACTTTATAAGTCATTAGTGGAGCGTGTGTGGTTAACCAGCACACTAATAGGGACTAATAAAGAGCAGTAATGGGTATCTTATAAATTGTCATTGTTGATGGAGCGTGTGTGGTTTACCAGCACATCAATTGAGATGATAAATGACATGAAGGTTACCAAGTACATTTGCATGGTTATTCACATCTTGTTTGTGATCCTCGGTACCCCAGTCACAAATGGAAGAGCATAATCTGAGATTAAACATGCCATTGAATAGTTTCAATGAGTCTCAAAAGACTTACCTGTATGAAATTTGCAATTAGATTACGGCATCCCTTTTCTAAGTTGTGAAGTCCATAGTTGGATCCTAGCCTCGATATTTCAATTTTGAGTTGTTATATTAAGGGTTATTTTTTTTCTAACTCAAACTACCTTTCTTTTAGAAATGTCTGCCCCTAACGATGCTTCTGGTTCCTCCTCCTCCAATCACAACTTTTCTTTGTTGAACATCTGCTCAAAGGTGACATTAGATGGCACCAACTACAATGACTGGATGCGCAACATCAAAATGGCTCTTCGTTTCGAGGACAAGGAGTATGTCCTTGACAAAGAACTTGTTGAAATTGACGAAGAAAAGGCCACTCCTGAAGAATTAGCTGCTTATAAGAAGCACTACACGGATGCAACAAAAGTTGCTTGCATCATGGTTGCTACCATGAGTCCTGAACTGCAAAAATTCTATGAGGATTACTGGCCGTACGAGATGAACAAAGACCTTATGGAAAAGTACCATAAGCGAGCTCGTCAGGAAAAGTACGAGATAGTAAAGTCCCTTATAGCAAGCAAGATGAAGGACGGAGAGTCTGTCAGCGGCCACGTGCAAAGGATGCAGCGATACGTGGAACGCCTTGTGAGGCTAAATGTGCATATTGATGATGAGTTGGCTATTGACATAGTCTTGAACTCATTACCAAGTTGTTATGATCAGTTCATCTTGACCTATCATTTGAATAACAATGAGACCACATTGGCTCAATTGCACAACCTCCTGAGGACAGCTGAAACTGGGATGAAGGGAAAGAGTGATGCCCCCACTCCTGCTAATACTACCGTTCTGGCCATTGGGCAAGGAAAGGGGAAAAAGAGGAAAGGTCCTCCCAAGCAAAACTGGAAGGGAAAGTCTCATGTAAAAACCAGTTCTGATATTACCCCTGTCTCTGATCCTAAAGAGGCCACTTGCTTCTATTGCAACGACAAAGGACATTGGAAACGAAGCTGCCAAAAGTATCTGCAAGATTTAAAAGATGGGAAAGTAAAACCATCTACTGCAGGTATATACACTATTTCGTCTATTAACGCAACATCTTCTGATTCTTGGGTCCTTGATACAGGATGTGGGTTTCACATTTGCTCTGTATTGCAGGGACTAAGAAAAAGTGAGGATGTGGAGCATGGTAGAATGAACTTGATCATGGGGAATAGGCGATCTTCACCTGTCACCAAGATTGGAGTTTATAGTCTAGTGCTTAATAATGGTGTTAATTTAGATTTATTGAATTGTTGCTACTCGTCAGAAATGACACGAAACATTATCTCTTTTCATGCATTGTTCAAACAAGGTTTTAGATATTCTTTTAATGATGAGAATGGTTCTATTTCTGCTTATAAAATGGCAATTTTTATTTTGAAGCTTTACCTTGTGATGGTGTGTATGAAACTGTGATGTGTGTAGACAACTTAGGTAATAGTGTATTTCAAATTGATTCGTCTAATGGTGTAGACAAAGCGTGCTTGTGGCATTGCCGTCTTGGACACATTAACAAAAAAACGCATGGCTCAACTCCAAAAGGATGGGGTGTTGGAATCATTTGACCTAAGGTCAGATGATACATGCGAATCTTGTCTTTTGGGTAAGATGACAAAATCACCTTTCACTGGATTTTGTGAAAGAGGTGAAGGTTTGTTGGATCTCATACACACAGACGTGTGTGGACCCTTCAGATCAGCCACAAGGGATGCTAATCGATTCTATGTGACTTTTACTGATGATTATAGCAGATATGGTTATATCTACTTAATAAAGCATAAGTCTGAACCTTTGAAAAGTTCAAAGAGTTTAAACAAGAAGTCGAGAATCAATTAGGCAGGAAGATAAAGATGCTCCGATCAGATAGAGGCGGAGAGTATCTTAGTATCGAGTTCCATGACTATCTCAAGGAATGTGGAATAGTTTCACAATTGACACCTCCTAGGACACCACAACTTAATGGTGTGGCTGAGAGACGCAATCGAACCTTGTTAGACATGGTGCGTTCCATGATGAGTCGAGCTTCACTTCCAATATCATTCTGGGGGTATGCCTTAGAAACTGCCGCCCACATTCTTAATCTTGTTCCAACAAAGAAGGTTGCCAAAACACCTCACGAAATGTGGACAGAAAAAGTTCCCTCGTTAGCACATATTAAGGTTTGGGGTTGTGAAGTTTTCGTTAGACGAGAAACTCACGACAAGCTTGAACCTCGTAGTGAGCGATGTGTTTTCATCAGCTATCCACAGAAGAAGTCATTTGGATATTTGTTCTACAGACCTAGTGAGAACGTGGTCTTTGTAGCACGGAGAGGAGTCTTTCGAGAGAGAGAGCTCATATGCAAAGAGGACAGTGGGAGCACCGTTTGACCTTGAAGAAATTCAAGAGTCAGCAGATGAAAGAACCTTTGAAACCGCTATGGTTCAACCAGAGGAAGAGATTCCAGTTGAACCCATTGACACTTCATTACCTCTTAGGCGTTCTAGTAGAGTTGGCAAGCCAACTGAGTTCTATGGTTGCCATATAACTGCAAATGGAGACACGTTTATCAGTGACAATACACTGGTAAATTTGGATGAGCCAACGAACTACAAGGAAGCCATGGCAGGCCCTGAGGCAGCCAAATGGAAAGAGGCAATGGACAGCGAGATCAAGTCTATGTATGACAACCAAGTTTGGAACTTGGTTGATCAACAACCTGGTCGGAAGACAGTTGGTTGTAAATGGATCTTCAAGAAAAAGATCGACATGGATGGTAATGTAAGCACATTCAAAGCACGACTGGTGGCGAAAGGCTTTACTCAAACCCCAGGGATTGACTATGATGAGACCTTCTCACCAGTGGCTAAGATAAAATCTATTAGGATAATGCTAGCCATAGCTGCGTTTCATGACTATGAAATTTGGCAGATGGATGTCAAAACTGCCTTCCTAAACGGAAAGTTGGCTGAGGATGTTTACATGAGTCAGCTAGAAGGTTTTGTGGATGCAAAGTTTCCCAATGGAGTATGCAAGCTTGAGAAATCCATCTATGGATTAAAACAAGCGTCTCGCAGATGGAATCTTTGCTTCGATGAGAAAGTCAAAGAGTTTGGTTTCTCTAGAAGTGAGGATGAGTCGTGTGTATATGTCAATGCTAGTGGGAGCATAGTCACCTTCCTGGTATTGTATGTTGATGACATACTTCTTATAGGAAATGACATTCCAACCTTGCAAGAGGTTAAGTCTTGGCTTGGAAAGTGTTTCGCTATGAAGGATCTAGGAGAGGCTGCCTACATTCTAGGAATAAGAATTTTAAGGGACAGGAGTAAAAGACTAATTGGACTTAATCAGAGTACCTACTTGGATAAAGTACTGAAACGTTTCTGTATGGAGAATTCCAAGAAAGGAGAACTGCCCATCCAGAGTAATACCAAAATGAGTAAGACTCAAAGTCCGAGTACAGATGAAGAGATAGCAGAAATGAGTAGAATTCCATATGCTTCTGCTGTTGGTTCTATCATGTATGCTATGACATGTACTCGTCCTGATGTGTCCTTTGCTTTGAGCATGGTCAGTCGTTATCAGGGAAATCCAGGTAAAGCTCATTGGGCAGCGGTTAAGAATATTCTCAAGTATCTGCGAAGGACTAAGGACTGGGTCCTAGTACTTGGTGGCTGTGATACATTGAGAGTAACTGGGTATAGTGACGCCAGCTTTCAAACAGATAGAGACAACTTCCGTTCCCAATCTGGCTGGGTCTTTACCTTAAACGGAGGAGCAGTTACTTGGAAAAGTTCCAAGCAAGACACAGTGGCTGATTCTACTTGTGAATCAGAGTACATAGCGGTAAGCGAAGCATCAAAGGAGGCAATTTGGTTGAAAAAACTTCATCGAAGATCTTGGAGTTGTGCCAACCATCAAGGAGCCAATGGATATTTTCTGTGATAATGAAGGAGCGGTTGCATTAACAAAAGAACCAAGAGATCATGGCAGATCTAGACATATTAACAGAAAATACCATTTTATCAGACACAAGATAGAAGAAGGTCACGTTGTAGTGAGGAAGGTTTCATCTGAAGATAATCCTGCAGATCCACTCACAAAGGGTCTGAGTAGGGTTAAACACAATCAGCATGCTAGGAGCATTGGTCTGAGAGATGATGTTGGTTTTAGCAGTTAGATAGTTAGTTTGAAACTTATAACAAAGTAAATGTGATTGACTTTTGGTGATTAAATAATAGAGAATTATTTATGAGTTTGTTTACTACCTTTTGTCAATTGTTTATTATTGTGTTTCATTTTGCATGTTTTACTTCCCGAATAATTTGATTATTCGAATTCCACAGTCGATCATACTTTTGGAAGTAAGTAGTGAATAAAGACTGTCATGAATAGAGTTGTGGATTGTCTAAAGAGTTTTAGACATAGCAATGGTATTGCTGCAATGTTCATGAGTACTTTGAAATGGAGATTTAAGTATTGGATTAACCCACGCTCAGAGAATTACTTCATGGAATTTATCACGAGTAATTCTGAGACGATAATATCTTATAATCTTTAAATGGAGATATATGAGTTGTGGTTTACAAGTCAGTTGTGCGTTGATAATATGTAAACGCATCAGTAACTTGATGTTATAAAACGTATTGTTGTGCATGATTTGATGAGTAAATGGTGCAAGCATATAGGTCAAAGTTTATTCGTTCCTTTTGTCCTAACGGGAAAAGCGATATCTTTGGGCCCCTCGGTGATTTGAAGTTGACATATAGTGTCGGGCCCGACCAGGACTAAATTGATGTGTTCATTTAGTAGTTCTATGTCAGTACAAATCAGAAATCGGGAAACAAAATACTGGACAAAGAGATTGATTATGTTCCATGTCTCATGTTCAAATGATATCTTGTAGAACGAAGGATTATATGATCTCTTATCTTAGGACACGAAACTGACTAGGTCAGAGTTCGACAATGGCTTTTGGAAGCTACAATTTGCTGATCAATTAGGAAGTTATTAGACTTATCCAAGTGGGAGACTGTTGGATTAGGTGTCTAAGTAATAACTATAATTGATAGCAGCATAGTCCTTTTGGGTTGCCCTCGAGATTCAAAATAAGTATAACTAAAAGGAGAACAAAATTTCCTTTGGGAAATTAGTCCCACATTGGTGGGATAAGAAAACTGGAGGCTATCCAAGGCTATAAATAGAGCCTTAGGGATTCAGTCTAATTCACAACCCTTGGCTTGAGTATTAGCCTCCTTTTTCTCCTCTTGGAAGAACTCTTTGATAGTTCATCCATACTTAGTTAAATTTTTGGATCGTTGGGTGTGATTCCATCAGAGGCACGACATTTGTGGTGCTTGCTTCCAAAAGATCTGAAGGGAAAATTTTAGTTGTTACTATAACAACTAAAAGGTATGTAATTCTATTTTCTTCTGTAGTAATTTTAATTATTTACTAGAATATTAGGATTCTTTTTATGTTCATAGTTATAGATTCAATTGTGAAAACACAGATCATGTTTTAGGTTGCATGCTCCCTTAATAGTCTAAGTTTGTTTGTAATACCTAAAACCCATCATGTATATCTTAAAGTTTGGCAAAATAAACATATACATGAAATAAAAGCACATGATCATAACACAAATCCAAAATGGGAATACAAGTTTAAAAATGTAGGATTATCAAAATTAGGCTATGCTAGCACACCTAATGGGCACAAATAAGCAATCAAGCCCAACCATATATAGATTTATTTGTGACCCATAATATGTACAAGTATAAATCCTAGTGTTGACAAAAACTAACATTTAAACTAATATTCAATTCAGGAAGCATCAAATCTTGAGAATACAAAAGAATTTATCCAATGGATTAAAAATAGGATCATGTGTATAACTTATAGACTAATTGAAGAATAAATAACTAGTATAAAATAGTTTTTGAACAACTAGTTAAAAATCCTTTAAATACATCAAATCATATGTTTTTCATAAAACATAACTAAGTATATAAAGATTTAATCACTCATGGTCTATAAAGCTCAAAATGATCATGAAACTAGGTCATGAAATAATGACTGAAGATGTGAGTGTTAAAAGATCATGTAAATAGCATTTTTATGAAAATAGTCATTTAAGCTCAAAAAGAACATGAGTCACATTTGAATAATGAAAAATCATTTTTCATTAAAACACTAATCTTCATGGTATATGTATGATTTATCCAAAAACTAACAATACACATACATATCCCAAACATAAAAGAGTCTATTTAGGTATTTGCATGAAGGCAAGAGACTCAAAAAGGATATTCATGTATATTTATTAGATTTGAATAAAAATGCATATACATGAAGTAAAAACACGAAAATTGGCAAAACAAGTGTAAATGAGGAAATCATCAAAACTAGCTTATACATGTGCATATAATGGGTACAAATGAGCATGAAGTGCAAACATATATGAATCAATTTGTTCTCACTATTTGTACATGTATAAATACAAGTTTTAATGGAATCTACATCTAAACATGAATTTATCACATGAAGTACAAAAATAATTAAAACATGAACATGCTATGAATATGATATATGTAAAAAGCATGTACATAAAAAGTAGGAGTTTAGAGATTGTTACCAACTCCAAAGCTCCAAACTTGGTGGTCTTTCCCACCAAAACCTCCTTGATAGCGGTGCTCCAAATATGTGTCCTTTTAGTTCAAGTGCACCCACCATCAGGGCACCATCTCTCTCACGTCGTGTGAGAGCCCTCACCTACATCAAATACAAAAGGTGGGAGTTTTGGTACCCATTTTCTTTTGGGTCCTTGGGGGTTAGCTTTGTAAGGCACCCAAAAATTTTTATTATTACCAAAATTAAAATGATGCAACCTGTCATAACAAAATTTTGCTAAATGGCCTTTGCGGCCACAATGTGTACATGTGTACACCTTAGGATGCTTATGTGTAGGAGTGTGATCATGACGTGCAACATAAGCATATGCATGATGATGTTGTGCATGAATGATTGGAGTTTGTTTCTTTGAAAACATTGACTCCAACCTAGTATGGTTAAATGCACAAGAGTTCAAAGTTGAACTCAAACAATCCATTTTATTTTTCAAATCTTTAATTTCATTAGTGGTGGCATGTAAAGCATGATGAGATAAAGAATCATTTTTCTTTTTCTTTTAGAAACAAAATCTTTTTCTTTTTCAAAAACTTTTCTTTTCAAAGATTTATTTTCTTGAAAAATAACTTCTCTTTGTTTTTCCACCAAATCAATTTTATCCTTCAAAATAGTGTTCCCTTCATAGAAATCATTTAACTTAGACATAAGGGAAACATTATCATTTTTCAAAACATTATTTTCTTTTTCTAAGCATGCAATCTTAGTTCTAAATGAATCATTTTCTATATGCATGCAATCAAACTCCTTTTTTAAATTTTTATTTTCTTTCATAATCATGTCATATTTCTCAAGCAATAATTGACAAAAAGATGTGAGCTCATCATATGACATGTTATCATCTTCTATCTCGGATTCGGTAGTTACCTCAAGGGGGTTATCCCCTTGGACCATATAGCACAAGTTGGAGGTGTTGCTTCCAACGTCCGAATTGCTCCCGGCATAATATAGATCCTTTTCGTGAAGGGAGGTGATGATGTTCCAAGCTACAAAAGCCGAATCAACATTAGAAACCTTAAATAAATAATCATCATTTAGGGTAGACTTTAAAGCATGAAGGGCTTTTGCATTAGCCTCAAAATTCTCACCATCTAAACAATATACATTATTAGTAGTGGCAAGATAAACATGAATGCCTAGGGCCTTGAGGTACAAAGATATCTTAACCTTCCAAATTTGGATGTTAAGAATGTCAAAGGTGGGTGGTGACATGAAGTCCATGGTGTGTGTACAAAATATTGTGATTAGCCCAAAAATGAGGATCTTTAACTCTAGATTGTAAGACCCAAATCAGAGTACCAAGCTCTGATACCCATTGTAAGTTCACCTAGAGGGGGGGTGAATAGGTGATGGCTAATCTAATGGTCACTTAATGCCAAATAATGCGAAAGTAAAAACTATTATGACCTAAACAAACTATTTAAACTAAACACCACGTATAACACAAGAGTGTTGCCGAATTTCCCGTGAAGGGCTCTGGACAAACTCCTCTAGATTCCCCTTAATAAGGGTTGAGGTGCCGCGTTGGCTCTCTTGGTTGAATACAAGTGTTAGCAAACAAACCCAAGCAAGTATATCAATATGAGCTCACAAGTATATCAAGCATATAAAGATTAACACAATAATAGCATGCAAGATATAAACAAGAGACAAAGAGAGAGAGAGAGAGAGAGAGAGAGAGCAACCGCAAACACAAGGGATTTGTTTCGAGGTTCGAGCACACTTGCTCTACATCCCCGCCTTCGACACACGAAGGATTTCCACTATAATCGATCCCAATGGATCACCCGGTGCCGCAACACCTACAAGCTCTCGGACTCCCTAGTCCGTACACACCGCAAGCCCCACAAGCTCGCCGAGGCCGCACCTCAAACCAAGAGTTCACACCCGAACTCGAAACAACCGCGAACGCACTCGTCCGCCTCCTCAAGAAACAAGAAAAGATCTCTTGGTGATCTAAACACTTTGATCACCAATAAACACTCTCACTACAACACTCCTATAGAATGAATAATCAATGGATAGCTCAAGTGTTTGTGTGAGAAAAACAAGGAAAGAGATGTGGATGAAAACTCAAAGAATCTCTTTTAACACTCTTGATAAAATCTTCCCTTTTGATAGGAAATATTTGCTCTCAAATTTGTGGAGAAAAACCTCTGAAAAGGATTGGAAAAACTGGCTCAAAAATACTCTCCAAATCTTGGTGAAAACAATGCCCAAACCCCCAAATTTATAGGCTCAGAAAAACTAGCCGTTGGGGTTCTGTCAGGCCTAATGGTCGACCGTCCGGCCGACCGGCCAACGGTTATATTTCAGACCGTTTGAGCCATCGGTCGACCGGGCGGTCGACCGAGCCAGGATACAGAGAGCAATCTCTCTGTCCGGTCGACCGCGCGGTTGGCCGGGGCCTTTCCAGAGAGCAGAGCTCTCTGGACGGTCGACCGGGTCGGTCGGCCGGCCATCCTGCAGAGCTGGCGTGCACGTCTGTGCACGTTGGTCGACCGAGTCAGTCGACTGACTTCAGCCCTAGTCGACTTGGTCGGTCGACTAGTCGACTGGCTGAAGCCTGGGACAGAAAATCTAGGGATTAAAAACTTGGTCTTTTGTCTTACATAAAAATCACATAAAATACTGAAAAATATAAAAAAATAGTTTTACCAATATACTTTGATAAACAAACATGCTTGCATAAAATCAAGGCATGTTACAAATGTTTTGGACTATTTTTGTAAGTTGAAAAAATTGGCTCAAATGAAAAACAGTATTTTTCTAAAACTTATTTTTCAAACTTCTTCATGATACGAAAATAAGATATTTTGAATTCATTAAAGCATAGTGTGTATGGATATGATTCACTACACAATTAAGATATCTATGTTTTTGACATTAAGCTCTAAACTTAGTTTTGGATAAAAGACATGCATATAAGAAATTCTAAAAACCAAAAAGTATTTTTCCAAAGTAAAAATCTTTTGTAAAAACAAAACTATCAAGAGTGTGC
The DNA here is from genome assembly GCA_038442645.1 of Agave tequilana. Lineage (NCBI taxonomy): Eukaryota > Viridiplantae > Streptophyta > Magnoliopsida > Asparagales > Asparagaceae > Agave > Agave tequilana. The sequence continues at coordinate 258,170 of JAVJIF010001455.1, forward strand.
GTGTATATGTATACTTGAGCAATCCACCAACTACTCTATCCTTTACATCTTAACTAAAACAAAATCTTATAAAAACAAACCTAGACTGAAGTCTTCATTTTCTTGAAGTCTTCACTTGAAGCCTTCTCATCTTCTAGACTTGGTCCAAACACGATCCAACGAGCTCAACTCTTGATGTGGTCTTGATGCATAGGCTCGTGAATCAACCGGTGCTAGCTCCAAAACTTGACTTTAAGTCCTTTGTTGAAGCTCTACACCTACTAAGATCTTGATAACAAATCTGTCACTAATTAAACACAAGATCATTAGTACTATAACTACATGAGTTGATCATCATCAAAACTAAAGTGATGGGCCTTTGGGCCAACAAGATCTAGATATTGAATCACCAAATTTGGATAGTGACTTTCTATTAATGGCAAAAGAATGCGAATTTCAATTCTTTGATTTGGACTCAACTCTTGAACCAAAACCGTCTCGAATCCAAAGTTGATTTTCCTGAGTTAGTAATGATTTTCGAGCCTATCACTCTTGAATCCAAGTCAATTATTCCACCAAGTCACATTATTTTTTTGGACATAGATATTGACCATAAAGACTCAGTGATGATTTTTCAAGACTGGAACAAGTTTCATGATAGGATCTTTTATGATCCTATTCATATTGGGGATTGTAATTATGTACATAAAAAAGAGGTCAATAAAGGTGGGTTCCATGAACAACCACATTATCTTGATTGGATAGCAACGCTTTATCCAATCTGACCATCAACGGAACCACCACCTTAAGGTAATATTTTCCTTCGCTTTCTTCTTTTTCATGCATTTATGCATTCATTCAAACATTGAGGATAATGCATGAGATAGGTGTGGGGGAGGGTTCTAACAAAACATAGGTTTTCTTTTATTTAAAATAAAAAATTAATATTTTCTTTTCTTTAAAAAAATTTGAAAAGAGAGCAATATTTTGACATATTTTTTGTAAGAAATTTAGTTAATTTTAAGGAATAGAAGAATCATAATTAGAATTTCTTATACTTGGTCAAAATAAGATTATTTGTTTAATTTCTAGAGTTAGGAAGAAAATTTAAAAAAGTAATTTAATCTTGATTTTTACCATGATGAAATATGCGTGTTTTATACACTTACACGCTTAGGTTCAAAAATAAAGATTCTTATACCTTATATAAAAAAAGAAATATATATATCAAAAATTCTCTAATTAAGCTGAGTATTTTGCCTCATAAAGCATAAATATTCATGCGTAAAAGTGGTCCATATAATAAAATCCTTAGTTTTGTGGCCTTGTTTGCTCGAGTCTTTAAGTTCTTGGGGTGTTTTCTCACCCAGTGCCCTAAGATCGTCCAGTTTGGGAGTCACCGATTAAAGGCTCGTTACATGAGCAGATTAGAAAGCCTAATAGAATTAAGAAATAATAGCACCAAAAATATAAAAAATAAATAAGTAAATAAAATAAGGCATAAGAGTTAGAATAAAATAACCCTTAGTTAAAATTTCACGATCATGAAGGTGCGACTTAGGGTAAATTAATAGACTAGATGTACAATTTAACTCCTTAACTTGATTGATAACAAGTTTTTGAATAGAGACTAAGTTTAGGAATGAAAAATTCAGTTTTCTTATAACTTATAGATTACTTGAACTCTTACAATAATACTTCAAATATTTTCTCTCATTTTCAAAATGCTTTTTGAAAATACTAACACTTTGTTTCTTTTTCATTATGAATTTTGTGGGTGTAATTCACCGAAAACCCTCACGAGACAAAACTCGTCCTCTAGGGGAAACCTAGAGGTTTAACGACTTGTTGCACATGCTCAGTGCAATTGAGTGGCCTGCAAAAGTTATCCAATAATTTCTTAGGATTAGTTTTGATGTTTTACTCGAGGGCAAGCAAAAGATAAGTGTGGGGGTGTGATTGACCACTGATTTTGCATATATATTTGTTATATTCTCATATTTAATATCAAATATACCCTGTTATTTACTTTTATTTTTATTTAATAATATGCAGGCCCATTGCTAATGGAGGTGGAAAAGAGATGAGCCCAAAAGCCCACTTTAATTCTAATTTAAATCTTAATTAAAGCGGAGATAAATATTCAGGAGGATATAGATATTCAGCTAAAGATCAACGCATATCAGGGAGGATCACATCAAATAAAACTAGTTAATTCAAATTTATATGAATTCAAATCGGTTAGCTTGAGGATCACCGTAAATTAAATCAAACTAAAGGCCTAACAACAAATCCATCCAGACAAAAGGAGATAAAACAAAAGATATAAAAATCTCCCCGTGGATGTGGCCATTTGGCCATTTGGCCACATCCAGGCCACGAAAACGCGACCAAAGCTGTATTTCTGTGGCCATTCAGTTAAGATACAGGGAGCGTTTTGCTCTTCTATCTTCTCACATCTCCATTTTACCTATAAATGCTGCATTTTTTAGAGGAAAAAGGAAGCGATTAGGCAGAGAAGGATTTTTAGGCCAGTTTTCATTCTAGGTTACTGTAGGTTTTTATTTTCTTTTCATGTAACTTTTATTTCTGTGTAAGCATAGTTAACTGAGATTCATGTAAGTAAGAGACAGAGAATTATGTTGAGAGCGACACTGATGTAATGTCATCCTTTCTTCCATCGTTTCTACAAGCAATAAAAAGGTAACTTGTTTATGTTTTTCCTTGTTTTTATATTCTTTTTCTCTTTTCTACTTTTTCTCTTTTGGTATTTGATGAGTATCCAAGCGATCTAGTAGCATCGGTATAGTCTTGTTGTATGTTTGTCACCGATATTTCATGATGATCTCCTCCTCAAGATTCTGTATCATTTCATTTTTGTTCGTCTTGATGATGTAATGCGAATGAGGAATGAGCTCGATCTTATGGATTATGCATTGATCGCGTCCAAAGTAAGGTAAACGTGCCAACAATCCAAGATAAGTTATCAACCGGAAGAGGTAGGTAAGTTATTTTAGTTTTTCTTTCTTTTTTTTTAATCTTTTAGTTTAGATTACTACCATCTCCCAAATGTTTTATTCACTCTTTTAATTTATTTGTATAAAATCATTTTCTATTTTCTCTACCTTCTCAATCTACCACTTTCTTCACAAATTAATATAACTTATTTTTCTTTTCTTTTAAAAAACAAGAGAAGAACTTTAACCATTTTTTGTGAACTAAAGAGAACTTATAAAAAGTTTTCATCGCTAGTCCCTCCTTTTGGATCACAACCCGCATAGCCACTTGCTATAGCGGTAGTATTGAGTACTTGCACACTTTATTACAAAGTTCTGAAATTCTACATATTTTGTGCAGGTTTGAACTCAATCATGTAGAGATCAACAAGTTTTCATCTTTGTATATAAGGAGGCGATCTTGTGGGTTCGCGTTGTGCAGAGTTCTTAAGGGAGCTCTTTGTAGAGGTGCAACATCGGCAAGCTAGTGTGCTTGCGTGTGTTGTTCTTACAGGAACAAGTGAGGGACTTGCAGGTGTAAGAGTTCTTGAGGGAGCTCGTTGTAGGTGTTGTGACACCGAGTGATCTTGCGGGATCAATTATAGTGAAAATTCTTCATAGTGTTGAAGGCCGGGACGTAAAGCAAGTGTGCTCGAACCTCGAAATAATTTTTTCATGTTTGCGATTGCTCTTCTCTCATTCTCTTTCTCTCTCACTTGTGTTTATATATCTTCCATGCTTTTATTGTTCATCTCTATATGCTTGATATATCTTATGCTCTATTGATATATATGCTTGAGTTATTTGTGTGCTCACACTTGTATTCAACCAAGAAGTCATAGTTGCATCTCAACTTTTAATTTAGAGGAATCTTGGGGAGATAATTCAGAGCCCTTAACCGAGAATTCGGCTACACTCTTGTGTTATACTTTGAGTGTTTAGCATAATAGTTTTAGTTTGCATAAATAGTTTTTATTCTGAATTAGTTTTGCATTTGATTAGCTTGTCACCTATTCACCCCCCTCTAAGTGACCTACAATTGGTATCAGAGCTTCTTGCTCTTTATTTGGGTCTAACAATCTAGAGTTAAAGATGCTTATTTTTGTTAATCACAATATTTTATTTACACACACATGAATTTTATGATACCTCCCTTGTTTGACATTCTTGACTTCGAGACTTAGAAAATTAAGATGTCCAAGTACCAATAGCTCTAGATATTCATGTTTATTTTGCTACCATTAAAGATTCTTACTTTTTGAAAGGCAAATATCTTATGGCTAATGCAAAGTAATTCATGCTCTAAAGTCAACCCTAAATGATGATTATCTATCTAAGGTTTCTAACATTGAGTCAGCTTTTGTAACATGGAACACTCTTAGCTCTCTTGGGGAACAAACACTAAATGCAAAAGAGAGTGACTCGGATGATGGAAGTGCTACTTCCAACATGTGTTATATGATCCAAGGAATTGATCCCCTTGAGGCAAATTCTGATTCCGAGCTAGATGAAGAAGTTGAGATGCCATATGATGAACTTGCAACTTTTTGCCAAAAACTTCTTGAAAAATATGATTTGTTAAAGGAGGAAAACAAAAAATTTTTAAATGAAAATGACTTTGTTTTAAAAGAAAAAGGTTTCTTTAAAAATAAATTTGAAAATATTTCATAAGAAAATGAATTTTTAAAAAGGAGAATGTTTTCTTGTCTTCAAAATTAAATGATATTTGTGAAGGAAACAATTCATTTAAAAAGAAAATTATTTTGGTGGAAAAAAAAAGGAGATTGTTTTGAAAGAAAATGACTCTTTGAAAAAGAAAATTATTTTAAAAGAAAAAGAAAAGATTTCTAAAAAGAAAAATAACTTCGATTCTCATTCTTGCCATGTCTCTCATGCTAATAATATTGCATCTCTTTTGATAAAAATGAGATTCATGTTTAAAAAAGAGAATTGATTGTTTGGGCTCCACTTTAAGTCATTGTATATTAATCACAATAAATTGGAATCTACATTTCGCAAGAAACAAATTCCACACATGCATGCACATTCTACACGGTATATGTCACATGTACATCATGCTCATACTTACACCACAAATATGTATGCTAGATTACACATGTAAACATTGTGGCCGCAAAGGCCATCTTGCAAGATTTTGCTTTGATAGAATAAATTATTTAAATTTTACAAACAAAAATGTTTGAGTTCTTATTACTACTAACCCTCATGAACCCAAAAAAATATAGGTACTAAAATCCTCACCTCTTGTATTTGATGTAGGTGTGGGCTCTCACAAAACGTAAGAGGATTGGTGCTTTGGTGGTGGATGCACGTGGCGTTTGATGGACTTACCAAATTGATGCATCGCTATTAAGGAAGGATGGTGGGAGGACCCCCTCGTATTTTAGAGAAATGAATTGGTTACATTGATTTTGGTAACCATTTCTTTCTCCTGTTTAAAATATTTTTAAATGTTTATATGATATTGCAGTAACCTAGACTCAATCATCTATAGTTTTGTACTTAATATTGAGTTGATTGGTTGTTAGCTATGCATGTATTTTTGAAAAACTTTCTTTATATTTTCAATGGTTTTACATGCCTATCTTATGATTCATATTTTGATGTATATATCAAGTTTATATGCATATCCTATTAAAACTTATGTTATACATGTACAATTTTTGAGATGCATGCTTTACATGCTCTATTTCTTTTATGTACTTAATTATTTGTTTGATTGTACATTTATGTTCTAGTTTTGATGATGCATGCATGTTATATGACATATCATGCTTTTGTAAAAAATTCAAATAAATTTTGTTTTGAGCTCATTGTATTATCTTCATGAATATGTACATGATTCTTGTATACTCACACTTTTTTTGTTGTTCACTAATGATTTTATTTTCATGAGCATTTATGAGCTTTATAAATCTTGAGTGTCAACTTTTGTGTAATATACATATTTCATGAGATATATGGTTTGGTTTTATGTTTGAAGGATGTTTAACTAGTTTTCAAAAATTATTTTAAATTAGTTATTTATTCTTCACATGATAATGTTTTCAATCAATACAACTATTTTTAAAATCTTATTTTTTAAAAAACCCAACCCTATATGGGTGGTTGGTTGGGCGACCATGTCGTGTGCGCCTTTTGAACATCTATTTAAATATGTACATGAAAGGTGAATAGTTATGAGTTATACACATGTCTACATGTTATTCATATTTTTGTATACTTATACTTGTTTTGTATATATGTATGCTTCAAATCTCAAGTGGTATTTCTATTTCCATATATATATATATACATACATATATATTATATATATATATATATATATATATATATATATATATATATATATATATATATATGATTTTGATTATGCTTATTTTGCAATGCCATACATGTTTTAAAGTACAAATTATTTTATGCTAAACTTGATTTAATTTTAAATGTTAATTGGTATTTTCACAAGCTTATGCATGTGTTTTGAAATTATTTCAAAATAAAAAAAATATTTAAACTTAAAATTATTTTATGTTAATTTATAAGATAATATTTATATTTATCTACAAGTGGTATCAACATATGTTTTGTTAACTATAATTTGCTTTCAATTAGTATCAAAATTTATTTTGTTGACTTCAAGTAGTTTTAAAATTTGTTTTAAAGTGGTATCAAAATTATTTTCAAAAGTTATTTTATATGTAATTCTTATATGCAAAGGGAGTTTAACATCTCCTCCATACATAGATTCATACTGAGTGTATTTTACATATCGAGGAGCTTGACCTCGCTTCTTTATGTGAAACACGTGTTTAAAGGGAGCTTAACATCTCCATCTATACATTATATATTATGCTTATGTGGGTTAGGATTTAGTTATCTCTTTTCCATGTACAGGAGGAGTTAACATACCGTCTCTCCTCTTCATGAATTTATATCACATATACATTTATCTGTTTGTTTTTGTTCACCCTTTTGTTGATGAATTAACAAAAAGGGGAGAAGAATTGAGAGTTTATATATTCATGTTTAATATTTTTGTTTTTGCATATATATTTTTGTTTTGTTTGTGTGCTTTCATTGAATATCTTTATATTTTTACTATGCAAGAGTTAAGTGGGACTTCTATGAAGCTTATCTTTAATCCATGTATATATAACTCCATGAGTTTTGTCATCATCAAAAAGGGGGAGATTGTTAGCTCAAAGGCCCATCACTCTAGTTTTGATGATGATTAACTCATATAGTTATAGTACTAATGATCTTGTGTATATTAAGTTTTAGATATTCAATCAAGATCTTAGTCGGTATTTAGCTTCAACAAAAAATTCGAAGTTAAGTTTTGAAGCTATCAATTGTTAATTCAAGAGCTCGCGCTTTAAGATAGCATCAAGTACTCAAAGAGGAGTCTAACTCATGAATCAAGGTTTGGCCCAAGTCAAGATGGGAAGAAGATTTTCAAGACTTGAGTCAAGTGTTTGTAAGTTTAAGATTTTTATTTTTAGATAAAATGTAAAGGATAGGTTAGTTGTGGATTGCTCAAGCTCATTTACACACACACAAAATTTGCATAGTATTTTCATAAGAAAGAATTTTAGAAATTTTGGTTTCAATTTAACCGGTGGATTTTGAAGAATTTACATATTGTTTTCATGATTAGATTTCATCAAAACAAGTTTACTTAGTTTATATGTGCATTGGATTTCATCCATACACATTGATGCTTCATATTGTTTAGAAAAACTTATTTTGATGTTTCTAGTTCATAGTTTTAAGTTTTGTACTTACCAAAACTTATTTTGTGCTTATTGTCAAAAACATAGATATTTCATCTCATATGTGCATTGGATCATATCCATACACACTATTCTTTGATAGTGTTTAAATATCTTTTTTTTGTATTTGAACAAGTTTTGAAAAAATCATTTTCCATTTAAAAATTTGTTTTGGAAAAATACGGCTTTCAGTTTAAGGCTAAATTTCTATATCGCAAAAATAGTTCAAATTGTTTGAATTATTTGTTGATTTTTGATGACACATATTTATACTTCTAAGTATTGATATGAACTTAATTTTGTAGATTTTTATGGGATTCAAATAAAATTTTAGGGTTTTTACAAGTTAGATTTTTATCCCTAAAAACCCTGACCTTGGGTTTCTGGCGGTCGACCGACCGGTCGACCGAACCAGAGATCGATCGACCAACCGGTCGACCGATATGCACAGCAACGTGCACAAGCCCTGGCTTGAGAGCTCGACCGATCCAGAGAACTTGCTCTCTGGATCTGGTCCTGGTCGACTGACCAGAGAGACAAACTCTCTAATTCTTACCTCGGTCGACCGATAGGTCAATGACCTGGGTGCGGTCGACTGATTGATCGACTGGTAACCCTAACGGTCTGAAATATGACCGTTGGCCTATCGACCGGCCGGTCAACCGACAGGCCATCTGGCCCCCAACGGCTAGTTTTTGACAGCCTATATATTGGGGTGTTTTGGGCCAGGTTTGGATAAGATTTTTAAAGAAGTTTTGGAGTTAGTTTTTTCCACCTTTGACAGGGTTTTCTCTATAAGTTTTAGAGCTTAACTTTCATAACAAAAGAATGTTTTACAAGAATAATTCTCTTGTGTTTTTCAAAAGCAATTTCTTGAGCTTTTTCTCTACAAATCTTTTTTGTTCTCTCACACAAACTTGACTTTCTATTGGTATATTTATCCTCTATGGATCATTTGTTATGAGAGTGTTTTCGATGATCAAAGTGCAGAGATCACCAAGTTTTCATCTTTGTATTTGAGGAGGCAAACTTGTGGGTTCGCGGTGTGTAAAGTTCTTAAGGGAGCTCATTGCAGAGGTGCCGCCTCGACAAGCTAATGTACTTACGTGTGTTGTTCTTGCGGGAACAAGTAAGAGACTTGCAGGTCTAAGAGTTCTTGGAGGAGCTTGTTGTAGGTGATTGCAACATCGAATGATCTTGCGGGATCGATTATAGTGGAAATCCTTTATAGTGTTGAAGGTGGGAACGTAGAGCAAGTGTTCTCGAATCTCGAAACAATTCTTCCGTGTTTGCGATTGCTCTTCTCTCTCTCACACACACTTATGTTTATATATCTTGTATGCTTTTATTGTTCATCTCTATGTTTGATATATCTTGTGCTCTATTTATATACATGCTTGAGTTATTTGTGTGCTCACACTTGTATCCAATCAAGAGAACCATAGTGGCATCTCTACTCTTAATTTAGAGAAATCTTGAGGAGATAGTTTAGAGTCCTTCACTGAAAATTTGGCTACAGTTTTATGTTATACTTTGTGTGTGTAGCATAATAGTTTTAGTTTACATAAATAGTTTTTATTCTACATTAGTTTTGCATTTGATTGCTTGTCATCTATTCAACCACCCTCTAGGTGACCTATATTTCCTACTCCATAATTTCCCAGAGGTGACTGAGGCATTTCACACTCAGTATGCCCCCGCGGGAAGCCAAGAGAAATGACCTCCATCTCCTCTCCGTCAAGATGAGACAAGGAGACTGTCCCAAGTCATACATCAACTTCTTTCAGAGCTAATTAACCAAATTCTACAATTGTGGTGAGATATCTCCGCACTCACGTTCATCAGCGGGCTGCAAGTCATGCATCCTCTGTACAAGCACCTCCTGAAGTACAATGTCGCTAAGATAAGCGAAGTCCTTTCTCGAGCTCAACCTTACATCCAACTTGAAGAGACGATGAAGGCTTTCTCCAATCACTCCACTAAATCAGTCAATGGTGGAGGAAAGTCAAAGTCTCCTCATGAGGCTCTCAACTGCGCTCAAGATCGACACCAACGGTAGCCTGCTTACAAGAGTCAGGCACTTAAGACTACTGATCAATGAAGCGCTTTAGTTTGCTGAAGCACCCGACCAACGAGGTCTTTAACACCATCAAGGACTAGCCCTACGTCAAATGCCTGAAACATGTCCAACACAATCCCTTGCTTTCAGTTTGATCTTCATCAAGATCATGACATGTGTCCCACCTCATCAGGAGCATCCCGAACAAATAATAAACTTGACGTACTTACATGTCCATGACGGGACCAAGAAGAAAGACCAAGCATCTTTCCGAAGCTGAGAAAGGTCGAGCGCCTTCACGAGACTGCTCCTCCTTCCGAGAACATTTAGGTGTTCCCGAAGTCACTCATCCCTCCAAGGACACTCAAAAGTTCCCGAGGCTGCTTATCCTTTCAAGGACACTTCCGTTCCGAGAACTCCCATACTCCTGACCATTCCGGGATCCACTCCTTTCCAGAGACTTCGCTCCTCCTTCCAAGAACACCACACCCCCGAGAACTCTCATGTTCCCAATCGTCTCAAGGTCCACTCTCTTCCAGAGACTTTCACTCCAAGCAAGATAGTTACATCAACCGCCCTCCCTGATCTCTGCATACAAATAGATACAATAACAAACCTCCTTGATTTTCATCTTCAGTTATACAGCCTAACTTCCCTCACATTCATAACGTCCTGGGTAGTAATGGGTTGGGTAGGATTTTTGAGAAAATCCCAACAATAAAGGGCTTACAATCACAGTAGTTATAACAATTCCACACGTGAAGATCACGGCAATTACGTTAATCTCACTATCATTTCATCTACCTCCAGGCTAATAATTGAGTACAAATAGACCTTCTCCTCGAGTGAGAAAGGAGAAGGATCTAGGAGATTATAACTACAGTAGAGTTATGTAAAATTCACTGTAACTTCTAGACAGTGAATTCTCTCTCTCCTCTCGGTGATTGTACCCAACTTGGATTTTTATTTAAAAATCTTCTGTCTTTGTTCGCTTTCTATGTTGAAATCTTGAGTGGCTTTTGATAATCCAGATCCCCTCTACCCCATGGTGCGGATTAATTGTTCGATCAATCGTGTCGGGAAATCTCCCAACCATAATATTGTTCTCTGAACTTAGACCTGTCATGAATCTACTGCGATTTTATCGATATATCCTATCTTAAAACATACAATTATCATCACCAAAAGTTCAACATTATGGAAACTGAAATATATAATTACAAATTTGAATATATATTTGTTCAGCGATCATTAAAAATGTATGCTGTAAAAATATTAGTGTGATTATTGTTGGAGTTAAGTGAAAACAAACCCATGGAAAAGCTTGATATTTGTGTTCAATAGCTATATGTTTAGTCCCATATGAGATAGGAGATAAAAAAGAAAGTGGTTTATATATTATTTCTTTCTCACCCTACTTGTTATGAGTTATGTGTTTTGAACTGTGTTAACCGCACGTGCGCCACCTCTGTGCCTCGCCGCCACCGCACCGCATGCGCGAGCCCGTATTTTTTTTATTTCTTTTCTCTTTTACGTCTTGACTCACCCTGCAGCCAGAAAAATCTCTTCTTTCTTAAAAGTTATTATTGGTTTTATAATGATTTCATGGACGATTGTTCTTTGTTTGAGCAGAGACCAAGGCTTAAACCCAAGTCAGGTGCTAATACTTTCCGGGGGGACTTTTAGCGTTAGTTGACAGCGACGGATCCACGTCCCAGTGATGGGGGGCTCAGTCTTTCTAGGGCAGTGATCTATCACGACTGCCCTTTCTCAGATCAGATATCTTTCTCTTTTTAATTTCTCCTTTTTCCTCCTTTAATTTGTTAACATATAAATATTGTAGTATGTTTTGGTTTGCTACTTATGTTTTTAAAATCACCTCATATAATACAAGATTTACAATACCACAAATTTAAGAAAATACAGAAAAATTCAAGATTGTGAGAATTTAAATTTCTAATTTTACATTGTTGTTTGGCGGGTGAGACAAATTAAGTCATTATTGAACTTTCTTTTGACCCGGGTAACAATTTATATGCGACTCATATGTCACTGCTAAGAGAATTGAAGATTTTAGATAACCATGATCTATATCATGGTTCCACCGCTGCTCTTTTCCTCACATTGCATAACAAAAGTCGTTAGATTTGGTGGGCAGGCCCATAGGATCAAACTCAAGTCCAAGTCCAGTATGAACTAGGTCTAGCCCTAGTCATGACTGGACTAGAATAGCACCCAATATGGGCCGCTAGATTCCAATTGAAGAGTTGGGATTAACTAGGGTTTTATAAGAAGCTCCTTCTTCTTCATGCACTCGCACATGCAAGATTCCATAAACAGTTTTTAGTTCCTCTCTTCTCCTCCAGGCAATCGCTCATCTCTACGTGATTCGTGAAGAGTGCTGGGTATTGCTCTCGAGGTTACGCTGTAGCATCCGCTATCGTCATACTCCATTGCCAAGAGAAGATTCGTTCAGGAAAAAAAACCCTAGCAAACATCAAAGTACACTTCTTGCAGGATTACAGGTCTATGAAATTTGTTCAGTTAGTTTATAATGAGGTCACCACGTTGGACATTCATTACATTGTATGACGATCAAGAAACCTATATGTGAATGGAGGAGAGAGCCCCAACTCATCGTCATCGGCCCACAACTGTCGCAATGCATTCACGGCACTGCCGAGTTTGCTGACCTTTAGTCTAAGTATCAATACTGACTCTAAAGGCGAGGCAGTGATTAAGAGAGAATGTAGAGCATATGGATTCAGTGTGAGCCCAATTAAACATGCATGCCGCACACTTTCACTACACATGAAAGCATGTACGCTTGGTATCTCCAGAAAGCTAATACAAGTTGCTAATTTAAACAAGAGAAACTGAGAGAAAGAAAACATGCAAGAGCTCTAGAGCTTGGACAATCTTAAGTGTTTTTTGAGATGTGGCCTTCATGCGCTGCCCACTGCAGACTCAAGAAGAGATGACCATCAGCGCGTTCAAGGCGAGTTCATGCATTGCCCACCGCGCGCTGCATGGCCGGAGCACCTGGTTCACGTGGTGGAAGGCGCGGCAAGGGATGCAGAAGGCAGATGGAAACAGAAATGGGAAGGTCGACCAAGAGGAGTTGGCCAAGCTCATTGCGTATGCGCGGCAACATTTTCTCATGAAGATCTATGGTAATGATTTGTTCTGAAAAACCTTTTTTTTTTCCCTTTTTTTACTTTTTTGTGTGAAATTCGTTCTTGAAAAATTGATTAAGTGATCAAGATTTTAGATTTTTTTTTTCTTTTTTTTGGCTGAGTGTTTTATGGTTGATTGGTTGATCGGTTTGTAATAATGATTAATTTTCTTGTTATTGTTTGACAAGAAAATCCTTGAAATGAATAAGATTTTATTAGTGTATTAGACTTTTCCTGCATTAGAAGTGGTAATTGCCAAATACTTTGAATTCTTAAGTTAACTACAAGAAAAATGTCGTTTAACAACATTAAAAAATATCGCTATTTCATTAAAAAAAAAATTTGTTATAGCATATAGCGACATCGCAGTGGTATTTATGAAAAATGTCACTGTAGATCATGTCACCAAATGATATAGTGACATTTTGCTTGAAACACGACTACATAAAGTGATATATTTTAATGTCGTAAATGCTAATAAAAAATATCATTATACATAGAAAAATAATTACATATATAGACATATTTTAATGCCGTAAAAATGCCACCATATGCATATCAACCAAATAACCACAAATAATAGAAACCACATTCTAAAAGAGATTATAATCCACAAATAAATCTCAAATAAACCCAACAATAAAATGAAACAATCACAAAAATTATAAAAAAATGATCAATAACGATGAAACAATCACAAATATACTAAAAACTTTCAATTATAATTCAATACCCCGTAATATTTCAATGTGTTTAAAAAAAGTACAACATCAGAATATCAAACGAGGTATCAACTAGTGCTTATCACTTAACCATGAAATATAATCGAAGAACACTATCATGACAAGTAGGATGCAAAAACTGTTGCTGCTCTTTGTGATGTTGTACTTGCAAAGAGGGCATGTAGCGTTATGTAAAGTCACTTATCAATGCATGTATAGTGAAAATGGCGGCCGCAAGGGAGTTCCCTCGGCTCCACCCCGGCGTCATAAGAAGAGAGGCAGTTATAACATTTCTAAACATGGCAACAGAACTGAGATTTAGAACAAAATGTAGGTCACCTAGAGGGGGTGAATAGGTGACTAACTAATCTAATGATGAATAATGCGGAATTAAAAACTATTTAAGCAAACTAAAACTATTAAGCTAAACACACCAAGTATAATACAAGAGTGTAGCCGAATTCTCGGTAAAGAGCTCTGAACTATCTCCTCAAGATTCCTCTAGATAAGAGTTGAGGTACCGCTATGACTCTCTTTGTTGAATGCAAGTGTGAGCAAACAATCCCAAGCATATAATAATAGAGCACAAGATATATCAGGCATATAAAGGTATGGACAATGTTAGCATGCAAGATATAAATACAAGTGAGAGAGAGCAATCGCAAACATGGGAGATTTGTTTCGAGGTTCGAGCACCCTTACTCTACGTCCCCGCCTTCAATACTATGAATGATTTTCACTATAAACGATCCCGCCGGATCACTCGGTGCGACAACACCTATAACGAGTTCACGCTAGAACTCTTTGGACTCACTAGTCTCTCTCTTGTTCTCGCAAGAACAACACGCGCAAGCACACTAGCTTGCCGAGGCCGCACTTGTACACCGAGCTCCCACAAGAACTTGAAATAACACGAACCCGCAAATTCAACTCCTCAAATACAAGATGAAATACTTTGGTGATCTCAACACTTTGATCACCTAAAAACACTCTCGTAACAACTCTCCTGTAGGATAGATATGGTAATGAAAAGCTCAAGTATGTGTGAGAAAAAATAGGATAGAGATGTGTGAAAAACTCAAGAAATCTCTTTTGAAAATCACTCTTGAAAACTCTCCTTTTGATATGGAAGTTTTAGTTCTAAAACAAGTGGAGAAAAACTCTAAAATAGATGAGAAAAAATAGCTTGAAAACCCACTTCAAATCTTGTATAAAATAGGCCAAGGGAACCCCATTTTATAGGCTCCCAAAAACTAGCCGTTGCAGGCCAAATCAGTAGCTGACGCTGATGTCGGTCGACCGGTCGATCGATTGGCCAACGGTCAAATTTCTGACCATTGCAGCCTACCGGTCGACCGCCCAGTCGACCGATCCTAGACTTTGACCTACCGATCGACCGAGACCAGATCTAGAGAACAGTGCTCTCTGGACGGTCGACCGGCCCACCAGCCAAAGACCTGTGCACGTCTGTGCACACCGGTCGACCGGTCTGGTCGACCGCCAGCATGGTCTGGCTGATAATTAGGAATTGAAAACTTAGATTATTTAATATCAATTAAATCCCATAAAATTACATTAATTCTACAAAAATCAGTTCTTATAAATATTTGAAGAACAAATATGTGTGACTAAAATTCAACACATATTGCAAACTATTTGAACCATTTTTGTGTTATAGAAATTTTGTCTTAAATAAAATCTGTATTTTTCAAAATCCATCTTTAATTTGAAAAATGATTTTTTCAAACCTTCTCCAAATACGAAAACAAGATATTTTAAATACTTTTGAAGCTTAGTGTGTATGGATATGATCCACTACACATATGAGATGAAATATCTATATTTTTGACAATAAGCTCTAAAATGAGTTTTGATAAATCCAAAATGATATTTTTCTAAACATAAAACTATATTATGAAAACACATATAAATTTTTGTGTGTGTGTATATGAACTTGAGCAATCCACCAACTAATCTATCCTTTATATTTTATCTAAAAATAAATCTTAACACTTACAAAACCCGACACAAGTCTTCTTGAAAATCTTCTTCTCCTCCTTGACTTGGTCCAAATCTTGATCCAATAAGCTAGATTCCTCTTGAGTACTTGATGGAATCTTGATGCACGAGCTCTTGAATCAACACGTGCTAGCTCCAAAACTTGACTTCGAATCCTTTGTTGAAGCTAAATACCTACTAAGATCTTGATCAAATATCTGAGACTAAATAAATACAAGCTCATTAGTACTATAACTACATGAGTTAATTATCATCAAAACTAGAGCGATGGGTCTTTGGGCCAACACAAAAAACATAGGCCACATGATACAACTGTTGAGGAAAGGAAAGGGGGAAAGAAAATGAAGGAGAGTAATTTTTGGGGTATTACTGTTGGGGTTTTGCCTTATTTTCAAGAGGAGATGATGGTTCAAGAAAATTCAATTGAGTCGGAGAAGATGATGACTTGAAATAGAAGAAGCAAATTAAGATGAAGCAGTTTCCTTTTTAGGCGATTGTGAGTTTCCTTTTCAGGAGTATGAATAAGATTCAATAGTCAATTCCTATTCAATGAAGATTTGTTTCAAAAGATTAAAAGGTCTAGAATCCTTCTAAATTAAGGAGATCAACTCCTAATAGGATTGATCAAGATTCTTTAAGCATCTAATGGTCAAGATCATCTCATAGTGCAAATAAGAATTGTATTGTAATATCCTATAAATAAAGGATTATAATTTAGGATTTAGGTGGAGTAGAAGAGAAGAAAAAAGTTGAGATGAAAAACAA
This sequence comes from Agave tequilana, assembly GCA_038442645.1. Taxonomy (NCBI): domain Eukaryota; kingdom Viridiplantae; phylum Streptophyta; class Magnoliopsida; order Asparagales; family Asparagaceae; genus Agave; species Agave tequilana. The sequence continues at coordinate 274,679 of JAVJIF010001455.1, forward strand.
TGTAAGACCCTAAAAAATCAAGAAGGTCCTAAAAAGCTAAGAAAGAGAGCAATAAGGTGAAGGTGCATAGAGAAGGCATACTCTTATAATCTAGGCGTAGATTCAAGAAGAAAGTGAATACTCTTGTGTCATCAAGAGGAAGGTTAGATCTCTTTGTATCAAGTTTATTAATAAAGCTCTCTCAAGTTCTCTCCCCATGAACGAAGGCCAAGTTTGGGCCGAACCATGTTAAATTGTGTATTCTTCTTGTTATATCTTTTAATATTCATCTTGTGTGCTCGAGGTAATCGATCTCAAGGCGTGCTTGAGGTCGTCGGTGGGGATCTCAGTATCTCCCAGCTATTGGTATCATAGAAAATATGATATCCTGGGTTATGCACGCAATAATTGGTATCGAAGTGTATCAATTTGGTTACAACAAATGGTATCAGAGCTGATGGTTTTCGTTCAAGACTCAAGTGCTTTAGATGAAAAAAATATCAAGTCGACGGAGTTCGGCGAAGGCATCAAGATGAAAAAGACAACAAGAAAGTTCACATTTGCTCTAAGATAAAGATCGATAACTTTTGAATTATATTGATCAAGAGTTGTCAAAGCTCAATGATGCTCAAATCTGAACACGGTAGACGTGAAAGTGATGATCAGATTATCGCCAATGGCGGACGACAAGACGAGCTCGATGAGCTCACGAAGGTATCGCACAAGACATCCCATAAAAGCTCACTGCAGCAGTAAGCTGAAAAAAAAAGTGGAGGGTGATGAAGACGATCAATGGACAAGATTGATCGTGTCATGCCCCACTTCCCAAAATATGGGGAAACAGAGTCGCAACAAGAGTCGGCGACGTATATACATGAGGAGAATACCCCACATATACATGCTAAGCTTAAAGTAATCCGAATAAGATATAAAAATCTACTAAAATGAATCATGATCACTGCAATATCAATATAAACATTCACGCATGATAACATATGAATAAGAAATGAAATAATAACTGATAGCAAACTATAGAGGATCAGGGAAACTATAGAATCAATAAGAATGAAAAGAAAGACAATAATACCAGAGTGGACAGAGAAAAACTCTAGCTCCTCGCAACATGTTTGGTCTCAATCGAACACCTGATCAATAACATGAACATCCAGTACCTGGACGTGCAAATCCAGGGTCGTTGGAAGTTGTAAGTACACCTAGAGGGGGGTGAATAGGTGTACGGCTAATCTAATGAACAAAATGTGGAAATTAAAACTTAATTGCAACACACTTAATGTAACCAACGAGTGTAGCTGAATTCCCGGTGAAGGGCTCTGGACTAACTCCTCTTGATTCCTCTGAATAAGAGTTGAGGTGCTATATGAAGCTCTCGTGGTTAAACACAAGTGAGGCACACATAAACAACACAAGCATATATATGATATGGCAATATGAATAGATGCACAAAGTAATAGAGAGAGTTTAGAGTCAATGGATCAAACGCAAACACCGAGATATATTTCAAGGTTCGAGCACACAGCTCTACGTCCCCGCCTTCACATAGAAGGATTTCCAATCCACTAACTTGTCCACACAGGACTCCCATACAGGGAACCTCCACTGAGGATTGGGGCAATTACAATATAGAGTACACAACTCCTCTCTCAACCAAAACAACCTCTACACTTAGAGGCTAGGCACAAAGCCACACAAATCAACCTCACAAATGAGGGATAGGCACAAAGCCAATACAAACACAATCAACTTCTCACTAGAGGGATAGGGCACAAAGCAACCACTCCAAAAATCAACCTCTACACAAGAGGGATAACACAAAGTAGGAGGGTTTACAACTTGGTGATCAAAAGACCACAAACTAATTCTTTCTCACTTAAACAAAGATCCTAATAGATAGGCAGATATGATAAGCTCAAGTGAGAAAATAAAGTGTTTGGAAATGAAAACAACAAAGAAAAATACTTGAGAAAATCACAAGATAGATATAGAATTAGAGATCAAAAACTAATTCCCAAATACTCCTTTTTCTTTGAATTTTCCAACACTTTAAAACAAATAAAGATAGATCTTTTAAACCCAAAAACCTTTTGAAAACTTGTTGTTTAAATACTAGAGAAGTAGGAAAATTTTGCTCTTAAAAACTTGTGCCAAAACCTCTCTCAAACGGGGTATAAATAGACCCCATAAAAATTCTACCTGTTGGCAGCAGAAAGGTCAATTTGACCTTCCGGTCAACCGGTCGGTCGACCGGCCAACGGTCAAAAAAGTGACCGTTGAGCCTGCCGGTCGACCGCCCGGTCGACCGTGCCAAAACCAGAGAGCAGTTGCTCTCTGACCGGTCGACCGATCGGTCGACCGTGCCAAGCCTTACGGTCGACCGTCCGGTCGACCGCCCCCACCCGAGAGTGGGGTACTTGCAGCCGGTCGACCGCTCGGTCGACCGGCCCAAGTGACTGGTCAGCGTGCACGTTCTTGTGCACGTCGGTCGACCGGTCCGGTCGACCGACTCTGGGTCCGGTCGACCGGCCCGGTTGACCGCCAGAGCCTGGCAGGGCAGTTTAAGGGATTTGAAAACTGGGTTTTTAATTACCAAATAAATCCCATAAAATTTCTAAAAATCTACAAAAATAGTTTCAGTATAATACTTTGAAAATCAAGCATTTTTGAGTGAAATCAAGACATGTTACAAACAAGTTGAACTATTTTTGTAACTTAGAAATTTTGCCGATAACCAAAACTCGTATTTTTCAAAACTTAGATTTTTTGAAATGGAAAATCGTTTTGTCCAAAACTCATCCAAATACAAAAACATGATATAGAAACAACATTTAAGGCATGTTGTATATGGATACATTCCAATATACATATAAAGATATATATCAATGTTTTTGGCTATAAATCCAAAAATAAGTTTTGTTAAAATACCAAAACTCCAAACTCATGAAATAGACTATCAAACTAAGTTTGTTTAAACAGTTGAGGCATACATGTATATAGAACAAATCTAATATACATTAAACCATGTAAACTTGTTGATTCTATCTATTCATGAAAACCAAGATCGGTTAAACCGAAAACCAAAAACCAAAACATGAAACTTAAACAAGTGTGTGTGTTGTGAACTTGAGCATACCACACTATCTAATCTTAACAAATGGATCTAAAACATAAACTAAACACTGTACCGAAGTCTTCTTGTAGAGCGCCGTCTCCAAGTTGACTCGATCCAAACGTGATCCACCAAGCATGACTCCAACGAGTGCTAGATATGAACTTTGACGCTCGGGCTCTTGAATCACCATGTGAAAGAGCATTAGTTGGAGCTTTCACATACTAATATCTTGGTAAAATATCTGAAACTAAATATCACAAGATTATTAGTAAACATAACTATATGAGTTAATCATCATCAAAACTAGAGTAGAAGGCCTCTGGGCCAACAATCTCCCTTTTTTTGATGATGACAAAACTCATGGAGTTATATATGTATGGATTAAAGTAAAGCTTCAAAGAAGCTCCCCCTTAACTCATGCATAACAATAAAAAATAAGATATTCAATGAAGCACATGATACTATACAAATGTATGCATCAACCAGGAGAGAGAAACATGCATAAATCAAACATATGTTTCAAAAAAAACCTTCTCCCCCTTTTTGTTTAAACTCTCAAAATCATTTTTCTCATATATTATTGTTTATTATAAGATGCATAAACTCAATATATACAAAAACACAAATATGCATATATAAATTCAAAATCTTTCTCCCCCTTTTTGTCAATCATCAACAAAGGGGTCAAAGAAAACAATAAAACAATATTCTCCCCTTTTTTTGTCTTAAACAACAAGAATAACAATAAGGGGTGAAATCAAAATAAAAACATTATGATACCAATTAAAAAAAACATACTAATTGAGTGCATCAATAAAACAAAACATACCAATTTAAGGTACATAAAACAAATATTTTAATATAAATTAAAATACCAATTGATACTAATTGTAAGTAAATACCAATTAAATACCAATTGTAGGTAAATAAATCATTTTGAACATAAAGTGTGAGAGTAAAATAACAAAATCAATTGAAAGGTGAAATATGAATTTTCTCCCCCTTTATGAAAAACTAAATAAAATGATGCATAAGCTTGTATTGATACCAATTGAAACATAATCAATTGAAATATAATAGTCATTTAAGAAATCAAGCTTAGCATAACTAAAATTTGTGCTCAAAGATATAGAGATATAGTAAGCACAAATAAAGCATATATTATGTATGAAAAATTAAATACCAATCGAAATCGATACTATTTGAAGTGAAAGCATACATATATAAAAACATATATGAGTATACAAAAAGAATGTCAATAGTGATACCATTGAAAAAAAATTCCAATGATACTAATTGAAAACACAATAAGATTAAGTGTATAACTCATACTTCCTACCACCCATTTCATGCACATGTTTAAAAAGATTTTCAGTAAGATGCATACAAGGCATGGTCGCCCATCCAACCGTCCTTAATGGAAAGGGTTTTCAAAAAATAGGTTTGAAAGTAGTTTAGCATAATTGAAAACTCTTCCAAAATGAAGAATACGAACTAGTTATGAGAAAAATTGTAAACTAGTACGAAATCCTTCAAGTAAGGAATAAAACAAAAATATATTCCATAAAAAACATGTAAATCACATGATCACCAAACACTCAAAATCTATATAGCACAAATAATACTCATGAAAACAAAATCATGAGAAAACAATAAATAAAGTGAGTGTATAAGAGTTATGTGAAATACATCATCATGAAAATAGGCAATCAAGCTTAATAAGAAATTCCTTAAAACATGAAAATCATCAAAAGTAGAATCCTTCAAGGTATATGTATGTCATGTACAAACTAAAGTATACATACATATCCAAATATAAACGAGTCCACAAAAGTATATGCATGAAGGCAAGTGGCTCAAGGATGTATATGTATAGCTAATAGTTTAGACAAAATAGACATATACATGAAGCTAAACATATAAACATGAAAAGCATGTACAAAATGAGAATACAAGTCAAATGCATGAATCATCAAAATTAGACTATACTAGTACATCTAATGGGTACAAATAAGCATTCAAGCACAAATATATAATGATCTATTTGTGGCTCACTAGTTGTATAAGTATATATCTAAGTTTTAATGAAAACTAACATCTAAACATGTAATCAAAACATGAAGCATAGAAATCAAAACAACAACTCATATACATATGATCATTATGTACATGCACATGTATAGATCTAGGACATACACATTAGTTAAAACAAATGTGAGAACACAAAGATATAAATCCATATTAAACATGGGTGTCTCAAATAACTAAACATGTATATAACTAATCTAAATATCATGGCATATAACATACTAATCATGAAACATCAAAACATGCTAATAATGAATAAAATGAAAATGCATGTAAACATAAATGAGGAGTAAGAGATTGTTACCAAACCAATAGGGCACATCTCCATATCTCCAAAACAAGGTGGTCCTCCCACCAAACATCCCTTGAAAGTGATGCATCCAAATTATCCTCATAAAGCTCGAAACGCATCCACTTCAAGGCACCATTACTCTCACGTCATGCGAGAGCTCACACCTACATCAAATACAATAGGGGTAGTCTTTGGTACCCATACTCTTTTGGGTCCATGGGGGTTAGTTCCTTTCCTAACCCAACCAAATTTAGTTGCTAAATTTTCATCACGTATCTTATCATAGCAAAATTTAGCAAGGTGGCCCTTACGTCCATAATGTGTACAAGTGTACACATGAGCATACATAGTATTGTGTATATGAACGTGCGAAGCATGCGTATGCCGTGGTTTGTGTGCATGCAAAGATGAAACTTGTTTCTTTCGAAACATAGATTCCAAGCGTGTATGGTTCAAAGCACAATGGCTCAAAGTGGAGCCCAAACAATCAACACTCTTCTTAAGTATAGATATATCATTTTCAATTATAGAAGAAGAGATGCATGCAATAGGTGAACTAGAATGTGAAGCTACACTAGCATGGCAAACATGTGAATCAAAATCATTTTTCAAAAAATATTTTTATTTAAAACAATTTCCAATTCCTTTGAAATAGAAGCAATTTTATTTTCAAGGAATCATTCTCTTTTACAACAAAATCAAGTTTTGAAGACAAGATCTCATTTTTCTTCAAAACCTCATTGCAATCATTTTATTTTTCAAAATCTTGTTTTCTTTTAAAACAAGATCAAGTTTGGATTTCAATGAATCCCTTTCATTAGAAATCTCCACTTTCTCTTGCAAAATCAAATCTAGTTTTAAAAATAATTCTTTATTTTCTTTGTTAAGTCTTAGACTTTTCTTTTTCAAAAGATTATATTTTTCTAGCAATTTTTCACACACAATAGATAATTCTTCATTCAAAGCATTTGGATCAACATAATCATCACAAGAAGAATTAGAATCATCACCATCTAATTGAGATTCCGAATATACCTTAAGGGAGTCATTCTCTTGGACCATGTAGCATTGATGCTCGGATTCTCCACTAGATTCATCCTCCTTTTGGATTGGCAATTGAAGCTTGGAGGAGGTCAACGTGTTCTACACTGCAAAGGCTGAATCACAGTTAGAAACTAATCACAAATATTCTTTGTTAAGCGTGCTTCTAAGTGCCTCAAGGGCGTGTGCATTGGCCTCTATATGATTACAATTATCAAGATAGGATTTCTTGGTAGCGGCAAGAAAAACATGCAAGCCTAAGATTTTTAGATACATGGACATCCTAAATTTTCACATGTCAATGTTGGAGACATCAAACATGGAAGGTGACAAGCAATCCATGAGTGTGTGAAAACAATATACGTGTGCAAAATGCAAGTGATAGATTAGCTAAACCAAGATCACACTCCTAGGTGGTTAAACCAAATATCAGGAGCATAGGCTCTGATACCAATTGTAAGTACACCTAGAGGGGGTGAATTGGTGTACGGCTAATCTAATGAACAAAATGCGAAAATTAAAACTTATTGCAACACACTTAATGTAACCAACGAGTGTAGCCGAATTCCCGGTGAAGGGCTCTGGACTAACTCCTCTTGATTCCTCTGAATAAAAATTGAGGTACTATATGAAGCTCTCGTGATTAAACACAAGTGAGGCACACACAAACAACACAAGCATATATATGATATGACAATATGAATAGATGCACAAAGTAATAGAGAGAGAGTTTAGAGTCAATGGATCAAACGCAAACACCGAGATATGTTTCGAGGTTCGAGCACACAGCTCTACGTCCTCGCCTTCACACAGAAGGATTTCCAATCCACTAACTTGTCCACACAGGACTCCCACACAGGGAACCCCCACTGAAGATTTGGGGCAATTACAATATGGAGTACACAACTCCTCTCTCAACCAAAACAACCTCTACACTTAGAGGCTAGGCACAAAGCCACACAAATCAACCTCACAAATGAGGGATAGGCACAAAGCCAATACAAACACAATCAACTTCTCACTAGAGGGATAGGGCACAAAGCCACCACTCTAAAAATCAATCTCTACACAAGAGTGATAACACAAAGTAGGAGGGTTTACAACTTGGTGATCAAAAGACCACAAACTAATTCTTTCCCACTTAAACAAAGATCCTAATAGATAGGTAGATATGATAAGCTCAAGTGAGAAAATAAAGTGTTTGAAAATAAAAACAACAAAGAAAAACACTTGGGAAAATCACAAGATAGATATAGAATTAGAGATCAAAAACCAATTCCCAAATACTCCTTTTTTTCTTTGAATTTTCCAACACTTTAAAACAAATAAAGATAGATCTTTTGAACCCAAAAACCATTTGAAAACTTACTGTTTAAACACTAGAGAAGTAGGAAAAGTTTGCTCTTAAAAACTTGTGCCAAAACCTCTCTCAAATGGGGTATAAATAGGCCCCGTAAAAATTCTACCCGTTGGCAGCAGAAAGGTCAATTTTGACCTTCCGGTCGACCGGCCAACGGTCAAAAAAGTGACCGTTGAGCCTGCCGTCGACCGTGCCAAAACCAGAGAGCAGTTGCTCTCTGGCCGGTCGACCGCCCCCACCCGAGAGTGGGATACTTGCAGTCGGTCGACCGCTCGGTCGACCGGCCCAAGTGGCTGGTCAGTGTGCACGTTCTTGTGCACGTCGGTCGACCAGTCCGGTCGACCGACTCTAGATCCGGTCGACCGGCCCGGTCGACCGCCAGGGCCTGGCAGGGCAGTTTAAGGGATTTGAAAACTGGGTTTTTAATTACCAAATAATTCTCATAAAATTTCTAAAAATCCACAAAAATAGTTTCAGTATAATACTTTAAAAATCAAGCATGTTTGAGTGAAATCAAGACATGTTACAAACAAGTTGAACTATTTTTGTAACTTAGAAATTTTGCCGAAAACCAAAACTTGTATTTTTCAAAACTTAGATTTTTTGAAATGGAAAATCGTTTTGTCCAAAACTCGTCCAAATACAAAAATATGCTATAGAAACAACATTTAAGGCATGTTGTATATGGATATAATCCAATATACATATAAAGATATATATCAATGTTTTGACTATAAATCCAAAAATAAGTTTTGTTAAAATACCAAAACTCCAAACTCATGAAATAGACTATCAAACTAAGTTTGTTTAAATAGTTGAGGCATACATGTATATAAAACAAATCTAATATACATTAAATCATGTAAACTTGTTGATTCTATCCATTCATGAAAACCAAGATCGGTTAAACTAAAAACCGAAAACCAAAATATGAAACTTAAACAAGTGTGTGTGTTGTGAACTTGAGCATACCACACTATCTAATCTTAACAAATGAATCTAAAACATAAACTAAACACTGTACTGAAGTCTTCTTGTAGAGCGCCGTCTCCAAGTTGACTCGATCCAAACGTGATCCACCAAACATGACTCCAACGAGTGCTAGATATGAACTTTGACGCTCGGGCTCTTAAATCACCATGTGAAAGAGCATTAGTTGGAGTTTTCACAAACTAATATCTTGGTAAAATATCTGAAACTAAATATCACAAGATTATTAGTAAACATAACTATATGAGTTAATCATCATCAAAACTAGAGTGGAAGGCCTCTGGGCCAACAGAAGCGACCTAATGAGTGTGTAAGAAAAAGGAAAGCGCTTATGCATATAAACAATATGTACATAATGATAAACAGTAATGGAATAAGACAAATATAATATATGACACATGAACAGAGAGCAATAAAGTCAGTCAATACAGAAATCAAATGTCAAATCAAGTCAGGTGTCTATCATAGCCTATATATATCATGTGGGAAGAATAAGTCATGTTAGGGCCCAATGTACAACCAGGTGTCTATTGTAACATGTATATATCTATGTTCAGTCTGTAATATCAATATAATATTTCAGTTTTGTTATCAATTATGTCAGCGAACATCAATTGCCACCTGTAATAGACGCATCCCATACTACGCCATCACACGTGTCAATCGAAGTCCTATGTTATTAAAATCAGTAGAAGAGACATTGTTTATGCTTTAGGTGGGTTTCGTACATACCCGAAATTACGGCCCAATCTTCTGGAGCTGAACCAGGTTCTACCGCTAGGTAGTTAATATCAATATGAACAATACGGGATGTCAGTCATCCCCCGAAATCTTGCAATAGAACCATATCTCGGCTGCGCAACCTGTATCCTAGGTCCATCTAAAATACAGACGTTGTATTCTCCATCAATTTTCCCAATCCCGGTATAAGTTGTTTGTTATATTATTATTTAGAACAATCAATATCTATACTATTTCGATTACTGCGATGATACGATGACCGTAACAATATCAATGATGTAATAATAACAATGTGGACAATATTACTGTATAAACGGTGGAACAATGGAACCATACATGTATTACGGTCTAACATTATTTTTTCAGTAACTTTCAGTAACATGAATAAAATAACAAGCCCGGATACTGCTCAATAGATAGTCTCATTTAGAACTGATCAATATCTCATCCATCTGCACTAAGCTACAATAGTAACTGATCCATCAACCAATTGTCCCAAAACAATCATCATGAACATTAAGTATCAATCCATGTGAAAGTATCAGATATGGTAAACCATCACCTAAATAAATCAATAACCAGCTATCTCATTCATGTCGGTTTACTCTAATCCTTTATATTATCAGTATATCCATCTTCTAGTCACCAGTATATCAGAGTCTCACATAAACAATCAGCTATATCTAGTCATATCCTCACCATCGAATAACAGTAAGATCATCGATAAAAATCATCACACGTTCTCACTTCTATTCAAGGTCAATCACAATATCCAACATAAAGAATATACATCTCAGGCCAACTCTAAATCTAACTAAGTCCATACATAGTTTCAAATATTAAGGAAGAATCAGTCTTCTAGTAAAGTAGCATCATATTCTATCAGTCCACAATATCCAAAAAGATTCTAAATAATCACCAAATAATTACCTCATAAATACTTCACATGAAATATATCGCTCATCCACAAACATGAACTAGGCTAATCACTAGGTCCAGTCAACTCACAGTCAAGGATATACCATAAATAATCCTAAATCTAAAATGGTAAACAATCTATAATGAAATGATAGGACAAGAATATCTCAGTGATAAGGCAACGAATCCATAAGCATATAAATATCAAGATACATCTAATCCATCATATGGAATCTATCTAACTCTTCCTCAGTATGACAATACAAGTCTAGTAATTCACTACGCATGTTTAAAATTTACTATTCCTCTAGTTTAATTGGTCCCAACCTCCAATCAACTTTATCTCAATTAAATCTATTAATAGGTTCAAGTATCAACTACTGAAAAACTAACTCAATCTCCACTCGACAATTATCGGGTACAATCCAGTCTTAAACACTACTACTCTGATGACATCGAAGTAAGCATGTCATGAACAGTAATTAACAAGCATCAACAATATCATAACATGATAATAAATAAATATGAGTAAAGATAATCAACAATAATGTGAAAGTAAATACTTGCTATATCTCATGAAGTGATACAGGTAATTATACTAGTAAAATATATCAGATGGTTATGAAATGATATGAATATGTAAATGAACATCTACTGGCAACAGTAAATAGGAAAAGATATGAGAACAAACACTCGCATGAAATGACGCGATTTTGGAACAGAATCATTGTCTGGTCTCCGCTGCACGAATCGGTATGAATCTCCGGATCATACCATAGGTCAGTTTTCGAATTGCCAATGTATTGGGTTCATAACGAACATAAATTTAAATCGGGTCTGGGTCTTCTGTTACCGGGTTCGGAGCGCACGAACAGGTTTGTATCTCTGTAACATATAACCAAACACATATAGCCACACATACACATCAATGCACATGTACACACACTTATACATATATATACGAGTATATACATATATACACATAATCATGCATACACCGATACATGCACAATACTCACATACTTATAATCATGCATACATTTATACATACAAACATGCACACTCTTACTTAAACATATACAACAAACAAGCACACCTCCATGCACACGTAACACATATCCACAAATGTACCATCACATAATAATTTATGCACACCCAATCACAAATGACACATACATAAATACATACATAATAACATAGAAATAGAAAGGAAGAGAGCACACTCACGGTGCAGGAGACATGGCTGGGAGAAGGTCGTGACGGAGCTCACTGGAGGCGAAAGCCGCGGAGGGGGGGACTTACGGCCGGCCATAGAGATTTTGACGACAAAGGAGGTGAAAGCCGCGAGGATGTCGGGGTGTCGCGAGGTTCCATCGAGGTCTCGCTAGAGAAGAAAAAGGAGGTCGTATGGTGGGTTGGGGTTGCCAGCAAAGGAAGGAGGAGAAGATTAGGTTAGGGTTTTGGTTTAAGATTAGATGTTTATATAGGAGATGTTAATTGATTATGATTATATAGTTAGGATTAGGATAATTTAAGATTAGATGGTTAGGATTAGGGGATAATGAGAGATTAAATTAGTTAGAATTTTTATTTAATTAAGATAACTATAGAATTTAGTAGTTAGGATATATGAGGATTGGGTTGGTTAAGATTTAGATTTGATGAATAGATTAGATAGGATTAAATATAGGGGGGAGAGAGATATATATAGTGTTAGTGATTAGGTAGTTAAGATATAGAATTACATAGTTAGGAATTAGGATTTAGTTGATAGAATAAGGGTTTAAATAGATGTAAGATTAGTTAGAATTTTATGAAATACAATCAGTTGAGATTATGATTTTGAAAGTAGGATTTAGATTTGGGTAAGGTAGGATTTGACATGATTTTTATTAGGATTTGGATTTGAGATAAAATTAAAATTAGATATTGGATAATAGGTTTGGTTTGATTTTGGCTTAAATAAAAGAAAAATAGAAGGAATAGAAATGAGCTCGTTGCTTGAGCCAAGAAAAAATAAAAGAAAAATAGGAAATGAATATGGGCTACTGGGTAAAGATAAAGCATATGAAAATGGGTACTTGGGTTTGGATTAGGCTTAGGATAAAGAATAAGAAAATGAAAGAAAAAAGAAGAGAAAAAATAAGGGGGCAAGAAGTGACTTGTCTGAGAATAATACACAAAATAAATATCAATAATATTAATAACAATAATAACAATAATACACAAAGATATTTAACAATAACAATAATAATTACCAGTAGTAATAACCATAATAATACATAACAAAAATAATGATTAACAAAAAATACATGCAATAAAAAATATTATTACTCAGTATTAAATCTTGTATTTCAAAAATAGAGGTATTACAGATCGGAAGGTAGATGTGCAATCATAGTCAGATTCAGTCAATCAAGGTATCGAGCCCTATGTTTTTAGGCATTCTGGAGCAATGGTGGGTGCAGATCGAGAAGATTCCAAGGTTTGGTGCAGGTTCTGTACAGTTTGGTAAAAGAATGGACGGAGGTCACAATCAAAGTTACGACAAACTAGCCGTGACACAATGAGATTATTGCAGGCATTAGTGAATCTATCAAGTTTGAAGATCAACAATAACAGGATAATAGATCTGGCAAGCATCAATACAGCGGTGGATGATAGCCCTGATTTATGAAAAGAAGACCATGACAGTATTGTTGGCCCAGAGGCCTTTCACCTTAGTTTTGATGATGACTAACATATGAAGGTTAGTTTACTAATGATCTTGTGTTTAATAAGTTTCAGTATTGATCAAGATCCTAGTAGGCGATTAGCTTCAATAAAGAATTCAAAGTCAAGTTTTGGAGCTAACACATAGTAATTCAAGAGCTCGAGCGTCAAGATCGCATCTAGCACTCGGAAGGAGTCAAGCTCATTTGGATCGTGTTTGGATCGAGTCATCTTGAAGATAAAGATCGACGAGAAGATTTTGGTTTGTTTAGTTTAGTTCTGCTTTTAGATCTTGTGTAAAGATAGACTAGTGTTGAAATGCTCAAGTTCATACACACACAAGTTCAAAAGTTTTGATTTCAGTTTAACCTTTTTGAATTTCAAGAATATACATATATGATTTTCATGAATAGATAGAATCAAAAAAAGTTTACATGGTTTATATGTATAGTGAATTCATCCATATACATTGTTTAGTTCATATTGTCCAAAAACTTATTTTGATGATTCTAGTTCATGGTTTCAAGTTTTGTTTTTAACAAAACTTAGTTTTGGATTTAATGTTAAAAACATAGATATATCTTTTATATGTGTATTGGATTCTATCTATACACATTATACTTCAAAATGAGTTTAAATATCTTGCTTTTGTATTTATACAAGTTTAGAAAAACTGTGTTTTCCTTTAGAAGTTAGGTTTTTGAAAAATATCGTTTCAGTTTAAAGCTTAATTTCTATATCACAAAAATAGTTCAAATTGTTTGAAACATGCGTTGAATTTTAGTCACACATATTTGTTCTTCAAATATTTATAAGAACTTATTTTTGTGGATTTTATGTGATTTTATGGGATTTTATAGGTATTAAAAGACCACGTTTTCAAACCCAAAATCCCAGCCTGAGCCTATTGGCGGTTGACCGGATCAGAGCTCGGTCGACCGGGCGGTCGACCGATGTGCGCAGATACGTTCACACTGCCTTGGCCTAGGGCCGGCCAGTCGACTGGACGGTCGACCGATCCAGAGAGCTTGCTCTCTGGATCTAGCCCCGATCGACTGTGCAGTCGACCGACCAGAGAGTTCACTTTCTGGTTCTGGCCTCGATCGACCGGGCGGTCGACCGAAAGCAACTTGCCTTTGGGTGGTCGACCAACCTGTCGATCGACAGCCCCAACGGTCAGAAATCTGACTGTTGGCCAGTCGACTGACAGGCTATTCTGGGCTTATTCTGGACCTCAACGGCTAGTTTTTCAAGACCCTATAAATATGGGTCCTTGAGGGCTATTTTCACTAAGATTTTTTAGAGCAAATTTTTTCACTTCTCTTAAGTTTTCAGACCGTTTTCAAACAAGTTTTAGTGTTAAAATCTATATCTTTATTTGTTTCAAAGTTTTTAAAAAATTAAAAGAAAACAAGTTTTGAGATTCTAGTTCTTGTCCAAAAGTCTATATCTTATTTAGAGCTTTTCTCAAACGTTTTTTTTTTGTGTTTTCTTTTTCAAAACACTTTATTTTCTCACACTTGAGCAATCAATTCAAAATCTATCATTAGGATCTTTGTTTGTGAGAAAAATTGTCTGTGATCCCTTAAGATCATCAAGAGAGATTGTTTGTGATTTTTATGATCACCAAGTATATTTTCCTTTACTTTGTGCTTGGCTAGGTGCCCACCTCTTATGTAGAGATTTGTGTATTGAGAGAAGAGTTGTGTACTCCCAGTGCTGAGTTGTAATTTCTCAGTGGAGGCCTCTTTGTGGAAGGTCCTGTGTGGACGTAGTGAAAATTCTTCTGTGTGAAGGTGGGGTTGTAGAGCAGTTATTCGAACCTCAAAACATATCTTTGTGTTTGTGATTGATCCACTATCTCTCAACTCTATCTCTCTTATATCTTGCATTTTTTTATATTATTCATATCATATACATGCTTGGTATTGGTTGTGTGTCCACACTTGTGTTGAACCAAGCGAGCTTCTAATAGCACCTCAACTCTTAATTTAGAGGAATTTCGAGGAGTAGCTCCAAAGCCCTTCACACGGAATTCGGGCTCACCCATAGTATGTTTGCAAATTAGTTTTTAATTCCGCATTATTTGCCCTAGATTAGCTAGTACACCTATCCACCCCCCTCTCAGTATATTTCAATTGATATCAGAGCCTACGCTTCTGATGTTCGGTTTAACCACCTAGGAGTGTGATCCTTAGATAGCTGACCTAGTATTGCATTGCACACATTTAGTTTAAGCTCATGGATTTTCTTACCCCTCTCATGTATGATGTTTCTAACATTGATATGTGAAAGTTTAAGAAGAGTGCTTATCTTAAAGCCCTAGGATTGCATGTCTATCTTGCCACTTCCAAGATATCCTATATTGGTAATGACAAGTATCTAGGGGCTAATGCACAAGCCATAGATGCACTAAAGTATATACTTAGCAGAGAATATTTATGTGTGGTTTCTCATTGTGATTCTGCTTTTGCAGTATGAAACAAATTGACCTCTCTCAAGGAACAAATGCAACAAACTTTGGAGAAAGAACCAAGAAGGGATGAATCTGAGCAAACGTGCTACATGGTCTAAGTGAATGATTTCCTTGAGATAAATTCGGATACCCATCTTGATGATTGTTCTAGTTCTTCAAATGATCATGATAGTATTGATGCACATGTATTGAATGAAAAACTTTCATTGTTTTGTGAAAATTTGCTTTCCAAATGATGAGCTTTGAAAAAGAAAAGTTTTAAATTAAAAGAATAAAATAAAATTTTGTTTTCAAAACTTGATTTGATTTTGCAAGAAAGAGTTGAGATTTCAAATGAGAGGGACTCATTGAAAGTTCAACTTGACCTTGTTTTAAATGAAAATAAAATTTTAAAGAATAAAAATGAGTTTGATCTTGTTTTAAAGAAAAAATGATGTTTTGTCTTCAAAACTTGATTTTGTTTTAAAAATAAAATGATTCTTTGAAAAACAAAATTATTTTAATCTCTAAAGAATTGGAATCTACTTCTTTAGAAAATGTTTCTTTGAAAAATGATTTTGATTTTCATGTTTGCCATGTTACTATAACTTCATCTTCATGTGTTTCTATTTCATGCTCCACATCTTCTTCTATTAAAAATGATAAAAGAAGAGTGTTAATTATTTGGGCTCTTCACTTTGAGCCATTATGCCATGAACCACAAGAGATTGGAGTTCATGTTTCACAAGAAAAATGCGCCACATATTCATGCACACCCATCACGGCATATTATACATGCTCATCATGCTCGCACACATAATTCTATGTATGCTCATATACACACTTGTACACATTGTGAACGTACGGGCCACCTTGAAAAATATTCTTATGATAGAATACATAATTCAAATTTTGCAAATTAGTTTGTTTGGATTAGGAAAGGTGCTAACCCCCATGGATCCAAAAAAGTATAGGTACCAAAATCTACCTCTATTGTATTTGATGTAGGTATAAGCTCTCACTTGACGTGAGGGTATTGGTGCCTTGATGGTGAATGCGATCCGAGCCTAAAGATCATATTTTTGGATGCATCACTTTCAAGGAATATTTGTTGGGTCGATCACTATGGTTTAGAGACCTAAAGATTGGTTCATTAGTTTTGGTAACTATCTCTAACTCTCATTTTTTTTACATACTTGTATGTTATTGATTTTTAGAATGTCATGTTTTAATATTCATTATGCTAAATACAATGTTATTAGACATGTGATATACATAGATAGTCCTCGAAATATACTCATGTTCATATGAACTTATTTTTTTATGTTCTCACTAGTTTAGTTATTGTGTATATCCTAGTTCTAATAACACGTGCATTTAACCTAATGATCAAATTTGTTTATGTTTTTGTACTTCATGTGTTGATTACTTGTTTGGATGTTATTGTCATTGAAACTTGTGTTTATACTTGTACAACTAGTGAGTCACATTTGATTACTATGTGTTTGTGCTTTATTGCTCATTTGTTCCTATTGGATATACTTGTATAACCGTGTTTTGATTATTCTTGCATCTTTACTTATTTTCCCTATTTTTGTACATGCTTTCATAAAAATGTGTTTAGCTTCATGTATATGTCAATTTTGTCTATAATTAATAGATATACATGTATATTCTAAAGTCACTTGTTTTCATGCAAAATTCTATTATGGACTCATTTGTGTTTGGGATATGTATATATACTTTTAGTTTCGACAAAACATACATATACCTTGAAGCATGTTTAATTTTGATGAAAATTTTAGTTTTGATGATTTTCATGTTTATTTTCATGAATATGTCATTTACATGATTCTTGTACACTTATATTTTTATGTTTACTCATGACTTTATTTCATGAGCATATTTTTTAGATTTACAGATCTTGAGTGACAACTCTTGTGTGATATGCATAGATTTATTTTTATTCCTTACTTGAAGGATTTCGTACTAGTTTCAAAATTATCATAAAACTAGTTTCATATTCTTCAATTGGTAGAGTTTTCAAATATGTCAAAATAATTTTCAAATTTTATTTTTGAAAACCCCTACCATGCAAAGGGCGGATAGTTGGGCGACCATACCTTGTATGCCTTAATGACTATCTTTTATCATGTGCATGAATAGGGTGGTAGGTATGAGTTATACACATGATCTTAATGAATTTTTTTTTGTATACTCATGTTTTTCTATATATGTATGCACCAAATTTCAAGTGGTATTTCTATTTTCATACACACATATATGATTTAAATTGTGCTTATTTTTTAATGTCATATATTTTATTTAAGTACAAACTATTTATGCTAAGCTCGACTTAATTCTAAATCTTAATTAGCATCTTTACAAGCTTATGCATTAATTTTAATTAGTATTTTTTTTGGTATCAAAATGCACTTCATGTTTCACATATTATTTGGTATCAAAATGTACTTCAGTTATAAGATATATATAATTTTTAATGAAAATTTATTTTGTATACTCATGTTTTTTTATATCTAAATTATTTTGCTCTGATGCATACACATAAATATTTTTCTTGTACTTTAAACATATATGCCATACATTTTTAGCACAAATTATTTTTTATTAAGCTTGATTTAGTCTTTAATGTCAATTATTTTTCAATTGGTATCATATACAATCTTATGCATTATTTTTATTAGTATTTCATAAAGGGGAGAAATTTTCTTGCTTTATCTTTTAATTGGTTTTACTTTCAATTGGTATCATGTCTTTCTATTGGTATCAATTCATAAAAAGATTGTTTCCTTTCATTAGTAAAAAGAATGTCTAATTTTTCATTAGTAAAAGATTGTTTCTTTCAATTGGTTCTTTCAATTGATTGTGTTTAATAGAATTATTTGTTTGTCTTCACCCCTTTGTTGATGAGTGACAAAAAGGAAGAGAAAGATTTGTGATTATATATGCATATTTTATTAAGCGTTTATGCATATATATATATATATATATATATATATATATATATATATATATATATATATATATATATATATATATATATATATATATATATATCTTATTTTTATTTGGTATTTATGAGCCACATTGCATATCTTTATATGTTATTAATTATGCATAAGTTAAGGGGAGCTTCAATGAAGTTTAATCTAAATCTATGCATAAATAACATTATAAGTTTTGTCATCATCAAAAAGGGAGAGATTGTTGGCCCAGAGGCCTTTCACCTTAGTTTTGATGATGACTAACTTATGAAGGTTAGTTTACTAATGATCTTGTGTTTAATAAGTTTCAGATATTATCAAGATTTTAGTAGGTGATTAGTTTCAACAAAGGATTCAAAGTCAAGTTTTGAAGCTAACACATGATTATTCAAGAGCTCGAGCGTCAAGATCACATCTAGTACTCGGAAGGAGTCAAGCTCATTTGCATCGTGTTTGGATCGAGTCGTCTTGAAGATAAAGATTGACGAGAAGACTTTGATTTGTTTAGTTTAGTTTTGCTTTTAGATCTTGTGTAAAGATAGACCAGTGTTGAAATGCTCAAGTTCACACACACACAAGTTTAAAAGTTTTGATTTCGATTTAACCGTTCTTGAATTCCAAGAATATACATATATAGTTTTCATGAATAGATAGAATCAAAAGAAGTTTACATGGTTTATATGTATAGTGGATTCACCTATATACATTATTTAGTTCATATTGTCTAAAAACTAATTTTGATGATTCTAGTTTATGGATTTAATGTCAAAAATATAGATATATCTTTTATATGTGTATTGGATTTCATCCACACACAATACGCTTCAAAATGAGTTTAAATATCTTGTTTTTGTATTTATACAAGTTTATTGAAAAATCGTATTTTCCTTTAGAAGTTTGATTTTTGGAAAATACCGTTTCAGTTTAAAGCTTAATTCTATATCACAAAAATAGTTCAAATTGTTTCAAATATGTGTTAAATTTTAGTCACACATATTTATTCTTCAAATATTTATAAGAATTTATTTTTGTAAATTTTATGTGATTTTATGGGATTTTATAGGTATTAAAAAGGCCAGGTTTTCAAATCAAAAATCCCAGCCTGAGCCTGCTCGACCGGACCAGAGCTCGGTCGACCGATGTGTACAGATATGTGCACACTGCCTTGTCCTAGGGCCGGTCTACCGGACGTTCGACCGATCCAGAGACCTTGCTCTCTGGTCTAGCCTCGGTCAACCGTGCGCTCGACCAATCAGAAAGTTCACTCTCCCATTCTGGCCTCGGTCGATCCGGCGGTCGACCGATAGGAAACTTGCCTTGGGGCGGTCCACCGGCCGTCGACCGACAACCCCAACGGTCAGAAATCTGACCATTAGTTGGTCAACCGGGCGGTCAACCGACAGGCTATTCTGGGCCTGCTCTGCACCCCAACGGTTAGTTTTTCAAAACCCTATAAATATGGGTCCTTGAGGGCAGTTTTCACTAAGATTTTTTAGAGCAATTTTTTTCCACTTCTCTTAAGTTTTCAGTAAGTTTTCAAACAAGTTTAGTGCTAAAATATCTATCTTTATTTGTTTCAAAGTTTTTGGGAAAATTAAAAGAAAACAAGTTTTGGGATCTAGTTCTTGTCCAAATTTCCTATATCTTATCTAGAGTTTTTCCCAAGTCTCTTCTTTGTGTTTTCTTTTTCAAAACACTTTGTTTTCTCACATTTGAGCAATCAATTCAAAATCTATCATTAGGATCTTTATTTGTGAGAAAAATTGTTTGTGATCCCTTGAGATCACCAAGAGAGATTATCTATGATCTTTGTGATCACCAAGTATCTTTTTCTTGACTTTGTGCTTGGCTAGGTGCCCACCTTTTATGTAGAGGTTTGTGTATTGAGAGAGGAGTTGTGTAATCCAGGTGTTGAGTTGTAATTCCTCAATAGAGTTCCCTTTGTGAAAGCTCCTGTATGGACGTAGTGGAAATTCTTCTGTGTGAAAGCGGGGACACAGAGCAGTGGCTCGAACCTCGAAACATATCTTTGTGTTTGGGATTAATCCACTATCTCTCAACTTTATCTCTCTTATATCTTGCATTGCTTATATTGTTCATATCATATACATGCTTGATATTGGTTGTGTGCCCACACTTGTATTGAACCAAGAGAGCTTCTAATAGCACCTCAACTCTTAGTTTAGAGGAATCTTGAGGAGTAGCTCCAGAGCCCTTCACGGGAAATTCAGACTCACTCTTAGTTACATATAGTGTGTTTGCAAAATAGTTTTTAATTCTGCATCATTTGCTGTAAATTAGCTAGTACACCTATTCACCCCCTATAGGTGTATTTCAAGTGCGTAGAAGGGAAGCCTGGTAAGACTATGGCAGTTATGTGAAGATGGTAAGTCTCAAGGTGAAAATATCGATGGAAAGTGAACCATCACCAAGTAATCGGTGGAAGACCATGGCACGACAAGCCCTTGAAAATATTCGTGTAAGATTGGTATGACCATGGCAGAATTAGAGGCGGATTGCCTAAAGACCTGCAGGGCCCTCATGGCCGGGAAGGCGTCATAAATGGAATTTGCTAGTGGCGGCAGTGATGCAATGCAAGCTAAGAAAAAAAACTAAGTCAAGGAGTTTCAATAAAAAACTTGAAGAGAGCTCACTCCGAGATGGAGCTTCAAAGAAAACTACAATAGTCTAAGAGTTGCAGGATGACTACAGAAATGGCGCATTCGGGTAAGGTTTGAGATGACCTAAGGTATGGCGATGAATATGCCAAAGACCCCAGGAAGGCAAGCTTAAAGGCTTCACGATATGGTTACAACCAAGGAAAGAATTAAGGTGGTAATCTAAAATCTCAAGTTATTTTGCTAAAGGCTTGAAAAGCAAGTCAAGGTGGAGATTGTTAGGTTTTGCTTTATTTTCAAGAGGAGATGATGGTCCAAGAAAAATCCAATTGAGTTGGAAAAGACGATGGCTTAAAGCAGAAGAAGCAAATAAAGGTGAAGTAGTTTCTTTTTAAGCGATTGCGAGTTTTTTTCAGAAGAAGTATGAATAAGATTCAATTTCTATTCAATGAAGATTTATTTTTAAAGATTAAGAGGTTTATAATCCTTCTAGATCAAGGAGATCAACTCCTAATAGGATTGATCAAGATTCTTCAAGCAGCCAATGGTCAAGATCATCTCATAGTCCAAATAAGAATTGTATTATAAAATCTTATAAATAAAGGATTGTAATTTAGTATTTAGGTGGAGCAGAAGAGAAGAAGAAAGTTGTGATGAACAACAATGTAAGGCCCTAAAAAGCCAAAAAGACCCTAAAAAGTCAAGAAAAAGAGCAGCAAGGTGAAGGTGTATAGAGAGAAGGTATACTCTTACAATTTAGGTATAGATTCAAGGAGAAAGTGAATACTCTTGTGTCATCAAGAGGAAGATTTGATCTCTTTGTGTCATAATAAAGCTCTCTCAAGTTCTCTCGCCGTGGACATAAGCCAAGTTTGGGCCGAACCATGTTATATAGTGTGTTCTTCTTGTTATATCTTTTAATATTCATCATGTGTGCTCGAGGTAATCGATCTCATGGCGTGCTTGAGGTCGTCGGTGGGGATCTTCGTATCTCCAGCTATTGGTATCATAATAAGTATGGTATCCCGAATTATGCACGCAATAATTGGTATCAGAACATATCAATTTGGTTACAACAATTACATTTGCTTCTCAAATCTCAACATACCAAACATATAACTGAAATACTGAAATACTCGATAACTGAACTTAGGATGCTAGGCTTATACCTTTTTAGATTAAGATAAGTGCAAAAAGATGCAGCACAAGAGCATAGAATCAACTCTGGTCAAAATTCTAGCCACGCAGACTAATTCAAACGAAGCAATAGAAGAGCACATCATAATAAATCTCCCTCTTACAATAATTACTAATGTAGTCCCCTGACCAGTCATCATTTTCCACAGTTTTTGGAGACCAGGCTAAAACTATATTATGAATGCACATACTTTGAGTAGTTGTGGCTGGCTGACCGTCTAATCGACCGCCAGAGTGTCAGATTGGACAAAATGGTTAGTTTTTAATTTAAACCAGTTTTGCTTTCTTCCAAATGGACATTTCTCACTTTATTAGGATTTTAACAACTGTTTTATGTTCATATTAACTGTAACCCCCTGCTCCCCGGTGTACGTATTGCCGTATCGGTACGCGATACGACGTACAAAATTGATTTGACCTCCGTAGTAGTCCGATTGAGCCGATTTCAGTTTTAAAAATCATTTTCTAATATTTTAAATTTTTCAGGATTTTCTGGGAATTTTTTTGGATTAGTTTGGACAATCTCCGTAGTCGGTGTCGACCGATACCGATAACCGGCCTTCTGATTTTTATTTCACCAACGGAGTACAATTTTGAGAATCGGCTTTCACCACATGTCTTAGGATCACATGAGCTACGTTCGGGTATTTTCGGAGATTTTTCTGATTTTATCAAAAATCCGGCCAAACCGGTGTCGCCCGTATCGGCGAGACACTCCGGGATTTTTAATTTGCAAACCGGATTGAGTTTTGACTAACCGTCTTCATCTTACATCTCAAGATAATATTCTCTATTTTTTGTAATTTTTGGGCGTCATTCGGAGCTAGTCGAATTTGGGCCTAATTAAATAATATTATTTTAATACTTTATATTCTTTTCTTTTCTTTACTTTTCTTTCCCTTCTTCCTCTTTCCAGCAACTTCTCCCCCACCGCCTTTGACTGAACCCAACTGCCCTTTCCCTCTTAAAATCCTACCTCCCTCTCTCTCTCTCTCTCACATAATTTTCCTCTCTCTCTCTAAAACTCTCTCTCAATCCCTTTCCCTCTCTCTAAATCTCTCTGCATAGCTCTCTCTCTCCCTCTCTTTGTGCAGCCGCAAGGGGAGAGGCCCGCCGCCGCAGGCTGCCGCCGCCAACCGTCGCCGCCGGCCGCGACCCTCAGGCCGCGCCGCCGCCGCCGCCCCTTTCTTTCCCTTTCCTTTTCTTTTCTTTCTTCTCTTTTTCTTCTTCTTCTTCTTTCTTTTTCTTTTTCCTCTGCTGCTATTTTTCCCTCTCTCCTTTTCTTTCTCTCCCTCCTCTCACCTCACTCTCTCTTTCATGCCAATCCGCCGCCGGCGGCCAAACCGCCGCCGGCAGACTGCTGCTAGCCGCCGCTGGCGGGCTGCCGCCGGCGAGCTCCTTCCGCCGCCGGCCAGCTGGGCTGGCCGGCAGGCTAGTGAAGGCGGCAGCAGCAAGAAGCTGCTGCTGCTTCTTCTTTGTGGGTTTGGGTTAAGCCCAAACCCATTAACCCAATTTGGGTTAAGTGATAACCCAATAACCCCCCAATTCAACCCGTTAGCCTGTACCCGTTAATTTAAGTAAAACGGGTTGGGTTGTGGATCTGGACCTGACCCGTTATGAGCCCAAACCCGCTTCCATAACCCATTACAGGTAATTTTACAGGAAACCCCCTTGTACAAGTCCATATTTGCATTTAATATTTTTATTTACATATTTAACTCTATTTGTTATGATTTAGTATTCGGGCGATATCGGGAGCATCCGGACTCCGATTGGGACGATTCTAGATCCATTGCGATCGTGGGGAGGAGAGCTACCTTCCTGTGGCTAGTTAGTGAGTGTTTTTCTTTTATAATTATATTTTATCATGTTTAGTGACATTGATTGATATATCGTGATTATGGATAAAAACCGGTAATAATTAATTATTAACTAGTACTTGTCCAATGTAATAGGTGATTCCTGTAATATGGTTAGGTATGTCCTGATGTAATATAATATAGGGAGACAATTGTAGTAACAAGAAATACTGACATAGACTACTCAGACACGGTCATCATACCTGCATAGCTACGGACAGACAGGCCACTGTGTTAACATCTTCATGAACACTATTATGTCATGTATTGGATCACAGTTAGAGAACTATAGTGACATGTATACTGATTCACGATACTCGGTGACACTACACTATTACTAGACATGCATGCTAGACACCATTACTATAAGACACCGTCGACTACTGTTCCTACATATATTAGTGCTACGCAGGCTTATGGCTACACGGATACTGTAGTTCACTGTACATGATAGTAGACACTGACTACAGTTATTACCTGTGCATGTTACCCACCGATACGTAGCGGCACCACTTCACGAAATATCGTTATGTAATGTATCGTTATCCTCGTTACATGGATTCTCGGCATATCACTGCACGGGCTACTGCATTTCATATTAGCATGATCATCATACACATATATGTCATGCTTACATATTACAGTTACACATGCCTGTGTTGTTTTTATCTTCCTGTCATATGGATTACCGTGTATATTACATATATTATTGTTCCATGTTCCCGTATTCATGATTGTTTCCTGTTACTGATATGGATATACCCGATACTGGACATGAGAGCTGTTGATGTGCGATATGTGGAATTCCACATCTATTGTTTCCGTTATATTGTTCCCGTTATATTGTTCCCGTGATATTGTTCCCATTTCCCGTTATATTGTTCCCGTTATATTGTTCTATGCGATCAACAGAGCTCTGGTCCAGTTATCATGTTACCCTATCATGTACTGTTATTTGTTCTTGTTACATTGGATACTTGACATATCAGATCATAATGATAACTGGGTTATGGGGGAGACTTGACGGTTGATTAGATCTTATCGGGTGATGTACTGGATCCATATTGTTCTCCCACTGCAGGGGATGATGGTGCTACCTACCAATTGCTCCATGAGCTATTGTTACTTGATTATTGTTCCCCTCTTAGCGGAGGGCTCTGGTCTTAGCAGCCAGGGGTTTGATAAAGGCCGTGATCCCGGGTATGCACGGGATAAACCTACCCGATAAGAACTCCTCGACCATAGGTTTCCAATTAACATAATAAAACCAGTATACACAATAGTGACGTCGGGAACACTTGTTATTTGGTTACTCTCTCGTTTGGATAATGGTACCCGTAGGCCATGTCCGGATGGGTTCGACTGAAGTGCGGGCTCCAGTATGAACTGCCAGTGGTATGGGACACTGGAAGAGACTAATTAAAATAGCAGGCGGTACTGATTGCTACTATTGTATAAATCACATGACATGCCTGGTACATGTATGCGATCTTGTTATTGTTCATGCTACTTTATCCGATATCATGTTACCTGTATATGTTTACCTTACTTGTTTCATGCTATACCTTCTATGGTGGCATTCTACTCATGTACATGTATACTCTGCATTACATATATTCTGTTTTGCATGGACTATCTGCTGCATAGGCACAACACAGTGAGATGGTTATGTTACATACTTCATCTACATGTTCATTTACATCACTACCATGTTCATTTCCATCATGTCACCACTACCATGATCATTTCCAACACGTCACCACTAGACAATATTATTTATTATATAAACTGGACACGACTATAGACATGACCAGATAATAACCGACTAGGTAGTGATGGTATTAAAAGATGACATGTTTATGTATTTTCACTGCTTTCATGTTTATATATTTCTACTGATTATTATATGGTATCACTATTACCACATCATTATATATTAGTATCGTGCTTGTAGTACTATAGTATATAGTACTGCCTCCCCTTCATTTTACCACTCACTAGGTCGCTTTCTGACGACCCTGGGTTTGCGTGCCCAGATTGGAGATCGGAGTTATAGTATTATCAGATAGTGACGTGGAGTCACATAGGAGATTCCTCATCGGGCCTATTCATAGGTATCTTGGTCATTTATTTCTGTTATCTTATTTGTTCCCATTTTTCATATCTATTATGATCGCTAACCTCTTTCTGCAGGTATTCTTGTACTGCTTTTATGCTGGACCTCATGTTTATATGGAGATAATGTACTGTACTGAGGCCTAACGTACGCGTGAGCGTGTATGCACCTCGCGTATGTACGTCGCCATAACGTCCCCGTACCTACGGGATCGGGGCGTTACATTAAAACTCTAATGATATTTGCCTATTGCCTATAAATAGAAGTCATTTGAGAGAATTTCATATCAATTTTTCACCTCAAGAAATATAAAGAAAAATCAAGAGAAAGTTTTAAAAATTGTTTGAAATGATTTTCAAAGTTTTAAGCTCTTGAAGTTTTCACTCCAAATCATTTTTTGAAGTTTTAAACTCTCAAGTTCTTTCGTTTCAACTGATTTTTCTCTCACACAAACTTCTTGGGCTTCAAATTTCATCTCTAAATTCTATAAAGTTGTAAAGAGAGAGTTTATGATCTTTGTTATCACCAAGAGCTTGTATTCTTCATTGACTTTGTGATCACCTCTTGTGTAGAGAATTGAAGATTGAAGTTGTTTCTCTGGGTCTTGTGTAGACCATTGTATTGAGTTTTTTGTGAAAATCCTTGGTAGATAGTAGAAATCCTTCACCTTGTGAAGGTAGGGACGTAAACCAAGTTGCTTGAGCTTGAAATAAATCCTTTGTGTTTGCGATTGTCATTTCTCTTACTCTTGTTCATACTCTGTATTACCTATACTTGCTTATATTGCTCTGTACTTACACTCTATGTGCTCTATATTGCTTGCATCATTAATACTTGTCGGTTTTCCTCATTCAAATAAGAAGGTAATTGTGCCCCTCAATTTTTATTCAAGAGAAATTAAGAAGAGAAGTTTTAGAGCTCTTAATTGAGAATCCGGCTTCACTTATTTTTGAGTTGATCGCTTCTGTTATTCATTTTAATTGTTCCATTTCTGCATTTTAATTAGTTAGCACCTATTCACACACACGCCCCTTTTTCTAGGTGACTTTCACCTACATCCCGTCTTTTAACGTTCTATGAGAAAATAGGGGAGTTGTAGTTTTACTCTTCCGTGAAAGCGCCCTCACCCTTGCACAAAAGCTCGTTCCGGTTACCTCTCAAAACAAATGAAAAGGAAAGGGGGGTTAGAAGGCGTGTACAGTAATCTAATTCTAAAAGGAAAGGGGGGTTGGAATTATTCCTTGCTCCGTGGTTATTTAAAAAGGTTTTTCACGTAGATCTTAATGTTTGTGTTTGGTTTATTTATTTAGTTAACTATTTTTTTTCTATTTATGAGATTATTATTATTTGATACTCATAGGTTAATTTTGTTTTCATGTATTTCCATTCTCAACACCATTAATGCACCATTTTATCATGCCACCAAACCAAAATATTTCTTGATTTTCCTCCATGAAAAAAGTTCATTATAAAGTCTGGAATGCTGTGAGAATCACGAGCTCTTACGTTTGTATATTGGTGATATTTTTCTCTTATTTTTGGTGCTCATCTGTTACTTCTTGTGAATCTCAGGCTACTATAGACTTCCTGTGGTTGCTTTAGAAGCTGGTTCCAGGTTATTAGGCGTCCGTCTTTCTCTACAAAAGTATATAAATACACATGAATGATTCGTATCATATGCCTTGATTCTTCTACCCGTATTTTGTCCACTCGATCCATATCTAATATGTTTATATGCGTATTTTTTTTAAACTTTTTGATTCCTCTAGCAAGTGCTATAAGAGCACTGGTTAAGTAAGCTTAATTTAGATGCATCCTTTTGCTTAATCCTAATGTTGCGCTCGAACCTGTTGCAACAACCAACTGAGGAACCCCAAACAAAGAGAGATGCGCCGAGAAGTGCTCAAAAGATAAGAACAGAGAAACAAAAGAGAAAGCAAATATTTAACGAGATTCGACAATTTGCCTATGTCCTAGGGGCAAGGGGGAAGAGAAATTTTATTGATTCAACAATCAATTATAAGTTGTTCCTTGCTTTCAAGAATTTCCAGGAGGATTCTCAAATGGATACAATTCATTAGGGCTCTAACCCTTATTTATAACCAGAGAGTCCTAGAGTTTTAGGAAATCACAATTGAATTCGACTCCAAATAAGAAATGAAGTCTGAATCCGAACAAGAGAACAGATTCGCCTGTCGGGGCCCGGTCGATCGACCCTGTCCTTCAGTCAACCGGTCGGTCGAGCAGGACCAACAGAAACCCATGAGTGCCAGTCAGTCGACCATTCTCCTTGCTACGGTCGACCGGGCGGTCGACCGAGCTGTGCCCGTGCACGTCGTGCACACCGGTCGACCGGGCGGTCGGCCGGCCACTGTCCTGGCTTGCTGCAGAACTATTTTCTCGCTCCTTCTGAATTCCGATCTTTGTGCTATCTCTTCCAATGTGTTTAAAAAACTCTCCCGATGTATTTTGTCTCCTCTCTTCTCCTCTCTCCCTACAATTCTCCACCTCGGTGAAAATTTTTCAAATCTGAGGCGAGCTCCAATGAACATCTGGCGAAATCGACACACGATCTCGGTAAAATCTACACACGATCTCGGCTTGAACGCACCGAATGAAATCGACACACGATCTCGACTTGGCCAAATGGACGAAATCGGTTCCTGAAAATGAATTGCCAGCACACATACAATTGATTTCAAATGATCACAACAGATCCAAAGTGAGTTTGTCATCCCCATAGACAATGTTCTCCAAACTCCAATATCAATTTTAAGATTCTAAACTTCAGCTCAGCTACCCAACTGGATTGCACTGTACATGTCTTCCCAATACTCCACCGAATAGAAACAACACCATATAGCTGACCAACGAATGTGTCTATAACTCAGCAACTGAATGGAACACCATTCCAAATGACCTCAAGAAGAACCCAACATGAGGCAACACTGCCTCTCCAACTGACTGACATTCTAGTCCCATTTACAAGACGGTCTAATCAAATCTGAGTAGAAAACACCAAATACCAATATCGGTTTCAACAAACTGGATGCACGCCCCCTTATACAAGTTTAACTATCTTCTCACCAGAAGATCAAACGTTCATCGAGATCACAACACTTCACCTCTACATGAAATCTAACTCTTCACCTTTACGTGAAATCAAAATCAGGTTCTCGAGAATCCAAATACACCAAATTACTTCATACGGGTTGCATCACCAAACTGTTGCACCTTTACGGCTGCCACGTACCTTGCCCAAGAGATCAAGCCTTCTGTAGTTCATTCAAACGAGCTCCATCAAGCTCAAGCAATAGTGACTAAATCTTCAGCAGCGAACCGAACTGGCTGAGTCATATTAATCTCCTTACCACTACCTCCATAGAGAACAACAGCCTTCAATTTGAGTTTATCGCGGTCACCAACTTGAGATTCATGCTTCTTTACCCACTTTCATAGTTTTATCTTGGTTCTAATAGATGCAAATAATTCGACATTCTTATCAAATTCTTCAACCTGTTCAGCATCAAAACTGGCTGCATGATCTCCATTCGGTGTCACATCCGGTGAAGTTCTTACCGATACCGAACTAACTGGAGTTGGTGAAGTAGCATCAACCTCCACCACTGCGATACATTTTAGGACTTCAATCACTTGTTGAGCAAATGTGACATGATGGCTCAAGACAATCTTCTTGTTTTTGGGGTCTCATAACTTGTAACATTTCATATTTCTTTTGACACCCAAAAACACAAACTTTTTTGCTCGCGAATTCATCTTGCCATCTTTAGAATTAAAGTAGGCCGGACTTCTAAATACCCGCAGTAAATCATGATCTTGAGCAGCTTTTTTGATCAAACTTTTAGAGGAGTTTTACGTCATATCGCAGTCGATGGTAATTCATTTATGAGATGGCTAGCATATACAATCATCTCAGCCCAAAACGATTTGTCTAATCGTGCATTAGACAACAAACACTGAACCTTCTCCAGTAAGGAACGGTTGATCTCCTTAGCCAATCCATATATTCTATTTGTGAAGTGAGTACCAATACCAGTATTCTAGCCAAATTGTAGGAATTGGTTCTTGTATCTTTCAACATTACCAATTTTAGCTCCTTGATCTTTCTACCAATCTGTTCTCCATCATATTCTTTCACTTTACCAGCATACTTAAATCTTCAAATCTACATATCATGGGATATATCCAACAATGTTTAGATAAATTATCAATAAAAGAGATAAAGTATCGAAGACCTCCAAGCGATGCAGTCTTGGCAGGTCCCCAAATACTGACGTGAACACTATAAAGAAGACCTTTCGAGTGGTAAGTAGTGGTGCTAAATTTCATCTTCGTCTTCTTGTCTAGAACGTTGTGTCCACTCAATTCTATGTTGCAGATAGATGCACCTTCCAATGATCCCTTCTTTGCTGGAGCTTGCAAAGATTTTTCTCCTCCATATCCGAGCCTCATATGCCAGACCTATATACAAACATCATCTGAAGAAATAGAAGTCTCCACCTGACCTACAATTGTACTATACTTTAAGTAGTAAAGATTATTTCGACGGACGCCCTTCATAATCACCATTGAGCCTTTAGTCATCTTGAGAACACAATTCTTATAGATATCATAAGACCCAATGTTTTCAAAGCACCAACTGAGATAAGATTCTTTTTAAGTTGAGGCACATACCTCACTTCCTTCATTTCTCGTACTATCCCATCAAACATCTTGATACGGACTGTACCTATCACTTCCACATTACACAAATGATCATCACCCATGATAGTGAAACATCTATCTAGTTTCTCAAAACTGAAAAATCAATCCCTATTCGGGCACACATGATAGGTAGTTACTGTATCTAATACCCACTTAGAATCACTTGAGTAACCACTAGTAGGAGTAATAACTGAGAAAGAGAATACCGATGAATCTGAGTATGATCATCCGTCTGCTGACCACCTGTGCGAGATTTGCCTCGGTCTTCGACTCCTTCTTCTTACATTTGGCCTGCCCTAACTCTTTGCAGAAGGCGCACTGATTCTTCTTCAGATCTCTCAAATCTGGCCTGAATTTTAATCTTCCCTGATCACCTCTGCCCTTCCGATTAGAACTCCTGCCTCTTACCATCAACACCTCTGCTGATGTACTCCCAGGAGAAGACAGTCTGTCCTATCTCCTTACTTTATAATTTACAAGAGCAGATAACATCTCACTGTAGTTAAGTGTTTGTCTATCATTGATCAAAGTAAAAGTAAAGGTCTCAGGAAGAGAATTCAATAGAATCACCGTTTTATCCTCTTTATCAATCTTCACATCCACATTAACTAAGTTTGTAAGAAGTTTTATGTAGCTATTCATGTGTTCATCAATGGAGAGTCCTCTCTTCATCTGAAAGCGATAAAGCCTCCTCTTCAAGTGTAACCGCGACTCGATACTTTTCATCAGATACTCTTCTCCAGGATCCCCCACAGCTGCCTTGCAGATGTTTATGTAACACATGATAATTGATGTCTTGTGTCAAATAAGACTGATTGAGTTGGAACCTGCACAAAAAATACAAAATTTTAGAACTTAATAATAGGTAGTGCAAGGTATGCAATGCTACCGCGATAGCAAGTGGCTATGCGGGTCGTGATCCACAAGGAAGGACTAGCGATGGAAGCGTAATTAAAAAGCGTGAATAAAAGAGTTGGGAAATGGTAGTGATCTAAACTAAAGGATTAAAAGAAAGAAAACTTAAAAGAAATACTTACCTTCTTTGGTTGATGACTTACTTTGGATCGCTGGCACGTTTACCTTATTTTGGAGGCGATCAACGCATAATCCATAAGATCGAGCTTAGTCCCCATTCGCATTACATCATCAAGACGAACAAGAATGAAATGATATAAAATTTTGAGGAGGAGATGATCATCATGAAATATCGGTGGCAAACAGACAACAAGGCTATACCGATGCTACTAAATTCGTTAAGATACTCATCAAAAAACCAAAGAGAAAGTGAAAGAAAATAAGAATAAAAAAGAAAAAGTAACTTTCAATTCGATTAAATAACAATGAAAGAAAAGATGATTACTTATACCAGTGTCACTCTCAGTACAAGCACCTTTCTCCTTCGTTTATGAAATTCTTCTCTCCTCTCAGTTTCATAAAGAAAATAAAAGTTACCTAAAAGAAAACAAAAAAAACCTAAGTTACAAACTACAGAATAACCTAACTTCTACTCTCTGCTTGATCGTCCCTTTGCCTCTGATGTGTACGGTATTTATAGGATAGAAATGGATAAGAAAATGAATCAAAATATAGGGAGAGCTGGCTATTTCTGAATTTGAATTTTTTCCTTATCTCCAACTTAATTTGATGTGGATATTCAATTCTGATATGCAGCTTGTTGGCATGTTGATTGTTAAATATAACTTATCTAATAATAGAATTAGAAACAGTGATCAATGTAAGAGCTGTAGTCCTTTAAGTTTTCTTTCTGGATCATCTTGAATCATCAGATTTGAGTTTCGGTAGCAAAAGTTATGATTCAAATACTAAAATGTATCCAATCTGAATCTAAATTGCTTCATCTCATCCGTTGATCTTCTTTCTATACATTTATCCCTTTAGATTTTGAATTTCAGCTTTAGATTTGATGATCTACCTCTTTATCCTCAATGAAACTGATAAGGTCTTCTTCTAATCCGTTTTTCTTTTGAATTTGAATGATATTATCTCATCTGATATACTCGGTCTTCAGATAAGATGACCTTTAGAATTTCTGCATTTGAATCGATCCCCTTTCTTTTGGACTTTTGGATTTTATTAGATAAATCTCTCTCTCTCTCTATTCTTCCTTAATTACCCTACATGCCATTAAACATGAAAATACATTAATAGTTGAGTTTTATTTGAATAAAAATATAGAAGTTGACACATATGATATGAAAACATGCAACGCACGTGTGTGATCAAAGACCCTATCAAGTCACACGCCGCTCGATTCATCTTGTCCCAATCCTCTTCAGAAGTAGCCTCGCGCTTTTTCTCCAACCGTAGAGTGTCTTCGAGGTTTGATGTCATCAATGCATCCATCACCTTACATCTCCACATACCAAAGTTGTTCTTGCCATCGAACTTCACCACATCAATCCTCAATGGATGTGGATTCATAGATTTCACCGTAGATGTACTATCTCTAGCCATCTTCTCAATTGATTCCTCAAAACAATGCGGAAAACAAACAGAGTTAGATCAAAAACTAGATAAAGATAGAGTTTTTACCTTAAAGTGAAACCCTAGAAGCGTTTTTGAACGATCTACTCCACCAAATTTGATTCCTTGAGCAGTCCAAACGCTGTTTTGAGATTGACACACGATCCCACAAACAGTCCCAATGCTGCTCTGAGATTGACACACAATCTCCGCCAAACAGCCACTAATGCTCTTGGAATCGACACACGATCCCACTAAGAACCTGGGATGCTCTGATACCACTTATTGCGCTCGCGCCTACTGGTAACAACCAACTGAGGAACCCCAAACAAATAGAGAGAGATGTGCCGAGAAGTACCCAAAAGACAAGAATAGAGAAATAAGAGAGAGAAAGCAAGTCAAACACAATATTTAACGAGGTTCAATAATTTGTCTTCGTCCTCGAGGAAGGGAGAGAGTTGTCTTATTGATTCAACAATCAATTACAAGTTATTCCTTGCTTTCAAGGATTTCCAGGAGGATTTTCAAGGGGATACAATTCATGAGAGTTCTAACCCTTATTTATAACCAGAGAGTCCTAGGGTTTTAGAAATCACAATTGGATTCGACTCCAAATCAGAAACGAAGTCCGAATCTGAACAGGAGAACAGATTCGTCTGTCGATCGACTGGGCCGGTCGACCGATCCTGTCCTTCGGTCGACCGGTCGGTGGACCGGTACCAACAGAAACCCATGAGTGCTAGTCGGTCGACCGTGCCGGTCTACTGTTCTCCTTGCTACGATAGACCGGGTGGTCGACTGAGCTGTGCATGTGCACGTCGTGCACACCAGTCGACCGGGCGGTCAGCCGGCCACTGTCCTGACTTGCTGCAGAACTACGTTCTTCCTCCTTTTAGATTCTGACCTCTGTACTATCTCTTCCAATGAGTTTAAAAAACTCTCCTGATGTATTTTACCTCCTCTCTTCTCCTCTCTCCCTACACCTGACCACGCGCAGAACTGATGTATTTTTCTGAATATCGCAAGTATTCTCGATCTTCTACACTTTATTTTGACTTAATCTATGCTAAAGATACGTAAAAAGGTTGGTAAGAAAAAGTGCATTTTAATGCTACGGGCACACATTAAACGCATGAAAATTAATCGGTTGCATGTCTAAAGACTCTAAACTATCCTCACTTCTATTTGTGAGTGAATGACAAATATCTAGGAATTTGTTAGTGCCGGCATCTGATCCTCACCTGTGTTGTCAGATTCACCGAGCTAAACGACAACCACAAAGAAAAGGTACAAGCTATTGATCAGTGGCGGAGCCCCGGAGGCACACGTCCTTCCGGTCTCATTCGAAAAGTGCTCTCCGCTCTTGATTTATGCTCTCCGATCTTGTCTGAAAAATACTCTAGTTCCTTCAAGAGATGTCTTCAGCTAACAACACATGTTTTCACTTTGTATATTTAATTAGCTTCTATTCAAAGTAAACTTTCATCACATAAACTATAATCAACCCGTGATTAAGCCCGCGCCCGTGTTTAACTCGTTGTAAACGTATTTACGTGGTTAATTAATTAAAAAAACTCACTAACTGGAGAGTAGTTCATTCTCATTGCGCATAAAGTAAAGTAGTCTTCCCAAATGTAGAAATTCCTAGAATGCAGAGTGATGACCAAACTCTCTCCCTCAAATTAATATTATGGATTCTGACCAACTTAAACAATGGCTTTATGCTTGCCTAGTTCCCAGTTCTGTGGTGGTGCTGCATGCGCTTGCTTTTGTAAGATTCGATGCTATCCATTTTCCATTGCTTCAACTACAAGGGCGAGTCCAGCTGAATCAATGGACTGGGGTTCTTCATAGCTCTAGCTATCTTATACATGAAGAAAAAAGAGAGAGCCAGACAACTTTGGGCCTACCCACTTGTGTGGAATGAGATGCTTTATTTTAATTTGTTAACACAAAAGTAGTCTTAAAAATGGGAAGAACATGGTGAGGGCTCAAAATTTTATAGTATGATGGTAGTAGTTCACCTGTTTAAGTCTTTTTTTTTTAAATAAATTTTAAAATTGTCTTTGAGGGATGAGAAGGAAAAGCAATTTAGTTGTTTTAATAAAACTTCAGATTCTCTTAGGGGCTAATTGTTTGACAGTATGAGAGAGAGAGAGAGAGAGGAAGAGATGGGTGCTTCCAGTTTTGAGCTGATTGATTGGTGGAGGATGTGAGCTTTTTCCTCCTATCTGGCAAGTGATGTGAAAAAAGAGGGAAGAATTCTTTCCCTCAAAAACCCATCGGGTGAGCGCTGGACTCGGATCAAGGAAAATTTGGTTTTTTTTCCTTGATTTTCCCCCTCTCTCTTCAATGGCTACTCTGCTCACCTACTCCTTTCTTCTTTCTTCCCGCCATCTCTCCTCCCTTCTTCTTTCTTCCCGTCATCTCTCTCCCGCTCCTTGTTTCTTGTCGTGATCTTCTTCCCACCATCTCTCTTATGCCATCCCCCCTCTTCATTTTTTACCAAACAATCAAAAAAATATAGGAAGACGGTAATGTAGGGAGAGAGGAGATAAGAGGAGATAAAATACATCAGGATGTTTTTAAACTCATCGGAAGAGATAGCGTAGAGATCGAAGTTCAGAGGAAGCGATAATACAGTTAGAAGCAGGCCGAGACAGAGCCTGGTCGACCGCGGTCGACTGGCGTGCACAACATGCACAGGCGCAGCCCAGTCGACCGTGGCAAGGAAGTGGTCGACTGGTGCAGTCGACCGACTGGCACTAAGTGCTCTCGGTTGGTCCCGGTCGACCGACCGGTCGACCGAGAGACAGGGTCGGTCGACCGAGAGACAGGGTCGGTCGACCAAGAGACAGGGTCGGTCGACCGATAAGCGAATTTCCTCTCCTGAATGGATTCGGACTTCTTTTCTGTTTTGAAGTCAAATCTAATTGTGATTTCCTAAAATCTTGGACTCTCTGACTATAAATAAGGGTTAGAGCCCTCATGAATTGTATCCCTTAGAAATCCTCAAGGAACAACTTATAATTAATTGTTGAATCAATAAAATCTTTCTCTTCCTTGCCCCGAGGACGTAGGCAAATTGTCGAACCTCATTAAATCTTGTGTTTGGTTTTCTCTCTTGGTTTCTTTGTTCTTATTTTTTGGGTACTTCTCGGCGGTATCTATCTCTTTTTGTTTGGAATTCCTCATTAGTTGTTGCCCTTTGCGCTCAATAATTGGTATCAGAGTATTCCAGCTTCGTTGTGGGATCGTGTGTTGATTCCAAGAGCATTAGGTGGCTGTTTGGCGGAGATCGTATGTCGATCTTGGAGCAGCGTTGGAACTGTTTGTGGGATCGTGTGTCGATCTTAAAACAGCATTTGAATTGCTTGAGGAATCAAATTTGGTGGAGTAGATCATTTCGAAAACTCTTTTAGGATTCCACTTTGAGGT
The DNA here is from genome assembly GCA_038442645.1 of Agave tequilana. Taxonomy (NCBI): domain Eukaryota; kingdom Viridiplantae; phylum Streptophyta; class Magnoliopsida; order Asparagales; family Asparagaceae; genus Agave; species Agave tequilana. Next base: position 311,824 of record JAVJIF010001455.1, read on the forward strand.
AAAGATCTCATCTTTATCTAGTTTTTGATCTAATTCCGTTTATTTTTCGCATTATTTTGAGGAATCAATTGAGAAGATAGTTGGAGATAGTACATTTATGGTGAAAACCAAGAATTCACATTAATTAAAGATTGATATGGTAAAGTTTAATGACAAGAACAACTTTAGTATATGGAGATGTGAGATGATGGATGTATTGACAGCATCAAACCTCGAAAACACTCTACGATTACAGAAAAAGCATGATTCTACTTCTGAAAAAGATTGAGACAAGATAAACTGAACAACGTGTGGCTTGATAAGGTCTTACTTGACATAAGATATCAAGTATCATGTGTTGCATGAAACATCTGCAAGGCAGCTGTGAGAGATCCTGGAGAAAAAGTATCTGATGAAAAGCATCGAGTCGTGGTTGCACTAGAAGAGGAGGCTTTATCGCTTCCAGATGAAAAAAGGACTCTCCATTGATTAACACATAAATAGCTACACCAACCTTCTTACAGTCTTAGTTAATGTGGATGTGAAAATCAATAAAGAGAATAAGGCGGTAATTCTATTAAATTCTTTTCCTAAAAAAGAGTATGAGATCTTTACTCTTACTTTAATCAATGGTAAACAAACACTTAACTACAGTAAAGTGTCAGCTGCTCTTGTAAATTACGAAGTAAGGAGGCAGGACAGGCGGTCCTCTTCTGAAGGTACATAAGCAGAAGTGTTGGCGGTAAGAGGCAGGAGTTCCAATCGTAAGGGCAGAGGTAATTATGATAGATCGAAGTCTGGATCAGATTTCAGATCTAAAGAAGAATCATTGCATCTTATGCAAAGAGATACTAGAAAGTTGATTGTCCAAAGGCCAAAGGTAAGAATGAGTCGAAGATCGAGGCAAATCTCGCACAGGTAGTCAGCACTCACGCTAGTGCTTTACAAGCGAATAGATCGGACTCAGACTCATCGGTATTGTCTTTCTCTATTACTACTCTTACTATTGGTTACTCAGGTAATCTGAGTGGATTTTAGATATTGGAGCTACTTATCATGTGTGCCCGACTAGGGACTGATTTTCTAGCTTTGAGAAGGTAGATGAATGTTTCGCTGTCATGGGTGATGATCATCTGTGTAATGTAGAAGGGATAGGTACAGTCTATATCAAGATATTTGATGGGATGGTGTGAGAATTGAAGGAAGTGAGGTATGTATATCAACTCAAAATGAATCTTATCTCAGTTGGTGCTTTAGAAACATTGAGTCTTATGGTATCTATACGAGATGGTGTCCTCAAGATGACCAAAGGCTCAATTGTGGTGATGAAGGGTATCCGATGAAATAATCTCTACTACTTGAAGGGTAATACAGTTAGGAGTCAGTTTGAGACTTCTATTTCTTCAGATGATGTTTGTACACAGGTTTGACATATGAGGCTCGGACACAGAAGAGAAAAGTCTTTATGAGCTCCAGCAAAGAAGAGATTCTTGGAAGGAGCATCTACCAACAACATAGAATTGGGTGGACACGACATTCTAGACAAGAAGGCGAAGGTGAAATTCAGCACCACTACTCACCACTCGAAGGTCTTCTTAATTGGGTTCACTTAAGTATTTGCGGATCTGCCAAGACTGCATCACTTAGAGGTCATAGGTACATTGTCTTTTTTATTGATAATTTATCTAGGCATTGTTGGATATATCCCATGAGAAAGATTTGAAGCCCTAGGTATGTTGGTGAAGTGGAAGGATATGATAGAGAAGCATTGATAAGAAGATTAAGGAGCTACAAATTGGTAATGTTAAAAGATACAAGAACTAAATTCTACGATTTGGCCAGAACACTGGTATTGGTATCACTTCACAGATGGAATACATATGTTTGTAAATCACCTAGAGGGGGGTGAATAGGTGATAATGCTAATCTAGAAACTAAATGCAGAAGCTAAAACAATTTTACAATCACACTTAATACAACCAACAAGTGTAGCCGAATTCCCCGTGAAGTGCTCTGGACTAACTCCTCTTGATTCCCCTAGATAAGGGTTGAGGTGCTATATGAAGCTCTTGTGGTTAAGTATAAGTGAGGCGCACACAAGCAAGCCAAGCATATAAAGATGAACAATATGAAATAATGCAAGGCACAAATGCAAGCAATAAGATATGAATGAATGAATGATGCTTTGCACAAATAAAGAGAGAGAGTTGAGAGACAATGGATCAAACGCAAACACAAAGATATGTTTCGAAGTTCGAGCCCCTAGCTCTACGTCCCCGCCTTCACCGAGAAGGATTTCTAATTCACTATCTTGTCCACCGAGGACTCCCACCGAGGGAACCTCCACCGAGGAGGATTTGTACAACAAGGGAGTACCGAACTCCTCTCACAAACACCGCCTCACAATCGAGGGGTAGGCCCGTAGCCAAACAACAACCAATCACCTCTACCGAAGAGGGATACACAAACCAACTCCACCTCTCACTAGAGGGAGCAAACCACAATCTCAACCTTTACCAAAGAGGGAGCAAACACCAACCCAAATCAACCTCACCAAGAGGGATATAAGAAATCAAGGGGTTTACAACAAGTGGTATATCTCAACCACAAATCACTTTCCTTTTTTCACAAACAAAGATCCTAAATAGAATAGGATAGAAGATAAGCTCAAGTGTGGAAAACAAGTGTTTTGATCAAAGAAATACTCTTGGGAAAATACCAAATAGATATTGAAATGAAGAACAATAAACCAATTTCCCAAAAACTTATTTCCTTTGAAAATAACAAAACACTTAAAACAAACAAAATGAATCTTTTTGCTCTTTAAACTCTTTTGAAAACTTATTTTTAAAACCAGAGAGTAGAAAAAAATTAGCTCAGAAAATCTTAGCCAAAACCCCCAAGAAATTGGGTATTTCTAGGCCAAACAGAAAACTAGCCGTTAGGCTGATCTGGCAGCCTGACAGGCTTGCGGTCGACCGGCCGGTCGACCGCCAACGGTCAAAAATATGACCGTTGGAGCAATCCGGTCGACCACCCGGTCGACCGCCCAGATACAGAGAGCAGAGCTCTCTAGTCCGGTCGGCCGGCCCACTGTGCTGCCAGACGTGCACAGCTCTGTGCACGTCAGTCGACCGCTCGGTCGACCGGCCCTTGGTTCGGTCGACCGTACGGTCGACCGACCTGGCCTGTCAGCCGCAGTTCTGGGTCAGAAACTGGGGTTAAAAATATTTCTAAAAATCGTATAAAAACTTCTAAAAATCCCCAAAATACTTTTACTATTTTGCATTGATATATAAACATGTGATAAAAATTTCAACTCAAATATCAAGCAATTTGAACTATTTTTGTGTCTTATCATTTTTATCAAAAATCAAAACTGTATTTTATCAAACTTTGATTTTTTTTCAATACATGAATAGGATAGTCAAATAAGTTTGTATAAGTCATGTAAGCATGTATGTATATAGAGCACATCTAATATACATAAAAACAAAGTAAACTTGTTTTGATCAATCTATTCATGAAAATCAAATCCAAACATAAAACTTGTGTGTGTTTGCACTTGAGCATATCAACTATTCTAAACTTTACAAATGGATCTAAACACACAAAACTCGGATACCTAAGTCTTCTTGATGATCTTCATCTTCAAGTTGACTTGGTCCAAACTCCGTGATCCAACGAGCAAGGCTATGTATGATCTTGACGCTCGGGCTCGGGAATCACCAAGTGAAGGCTTCCAAACTCCTCTTTTTGAAGCAATCACCAACTAATATCTTGTTACATGATCTGAAACTAAAATCACAAGATAATTAGTAAACATAACTATATGAGTTAATCATCATCAAAACTAGAGAGGAAGGCATCCGGGCCAACAATCTCCCCCTTTTTGATGATGACAAAACTCATGGAGTTATATATGCATGGATTAAAGTTAAGCTTCAAAGAAGCTCCCCCTTAACTCATGCATAAACAAATAAACATAATGAATATGCAATGAAGGCTCTTAAACATGAATGCATAGATATGCATAAATAATAAAAGGTTCTAGATACCAATGAAATTGTTAAAAACAAAACATGCTCTAGATACCAATTAAACTTAAACTAAATTAAACTTAATATATGCAAAACATAAATATGCATATATAAAACACAATCAAACTCAAAATCTTTCTCCCCCTTTTTATCAATCATCAATAAAGAGGTAAAAGCCAAAACAATAAAAAAATTTCTCCCCTTTTTATTCGAAACAAAGAATCAACAAAGGGTCAAAAACAATAAAAACAATATTCTCCCCCTTTTTGTCTAAAACAAAAAAATATCAATAAGGGGTTACAATCAATTAGGATATCAATTGAAAATATGTCAAAGAAGTATCTTGATACCAATTGAAAGTAAACATGGATAAAAAAATAAATGGTATATGCTATATACATTCATGAAGAGAAAGATGTGAAGCTTCCCTACATAGATACATTACAAGAAAGAGAGATGACAAGCCCTAATTTACATAACATACACTATGCAATGCATAAGAGGAGATGTGAAGCTCTTCCTACACACGTGTACCACATAAGGAAGAGATGTCAAGCTCCTCAATATAAGATACACTCAATATGAATGTAGAAGAGATGTTAAGCTCTCCTTGCATAAAGGCAATACAAATCAAAACTTTTGTATTTATCTTTGAACAAAATTTTGAGATACCAATTTAAAACGTTCAAATAAATATCTTGATATCAAAAAAAGAGTATCTTTCTTTTTAAGTATATGATATCAATTTAAAATTTTTATTTTCTATCATAAAGTAAGGGAGTGGAAATACAAATACCAATTGAAATATAAAAATCGAATTTTCTCCCCCTTTATGAAATACCAACAAAAATAATGCGTAGGCTTGAAATGAGATACCAATTGAAAATTGAATCAATTGAAACAAAGTTAAAACTTAAGCTTTAACATAAACAAAATTTTGTGCTTAAAGAGATAGGGATATAATAAGCACAAATAAAACATATATATGTATGAAAAGTAGATACCAATTGAAATTGATATTCTTTGAAATGCAAGCATACATATACGAAAATATATGATTATACAAAAAAATGTCAATATTGATACCAATTGAAAGAATCCAATGATACCAATTGAAACAACAATAATAATCAAGGTATAACTCATATAATCTATCCTCCCAATCATGTTCAAGTTTAAAATGATTTTCACTATAAAGCATACTTGAGTATGATCTCCCATCCAACCACCCTTGGAAGGTAGGGGTTTTCAAAATAGGTTTAAAAATTATAGTATGTTTGAAAACATCTCTACCATGAGAAGAATATGAACTAGTTAAAATGAAAAGTTTTGTTAACTAGTACAAAATCCTTCAAGTAAGGAATAAAACAAAAATATTTTTCATGAAAAATGAAATCCACATGATATTCAACACTCAAGCCAATAAAGCACATATAGGACTCATGAAAACAAAACATGAGCAAACATGAAGAGGAGTGTACAAATACAATGTGAAGAACATGATCATGGAAGTATTCAATTTAGATCAATATTCCTTAAACATAAAAACATGAAAATCATCTATACTATTTAATCTTCAAGGTATATGTATGTCCTATACAAACTAAGGTATACATAAATATCCAAACACAACGAGTCCACAAAGATATATATGCATGAAGGCACGTGGCTCAAAGGATGTATATGTATAACAATAATTTGGATAAGATAGACATATACATGAAGTTTAAACATAAATACATGAAAACATGAATAGCTAAATTTTCATTAAAACAAATTTCATTTCAAGGTATATGTATGATTTGTCAACACAAGAAGTATACATACATATCCCTAAACACAATTGAGTCCATATATATAGATTTGCATGAAAGGCAAATGACTCAAGGGGTATACATGTATATCTTAAAGTTTGGCAAAAATAGACATATACATGAAATGAAAACACATAAACATAAAATAAATCCAAAAATAGGAATACAAGTTTAAAATGCATGAATCATCAAAACTAGACTATACTAGCACATCTAATGGGAACAAATAAGCATTCAAGCCCAAACATATATAAATTTATTTGTGACCCACTATATGCACAAATATATACCTAGTCTTAATGAAAACTAACATTTAAATAAATATTCAAATCATGAAGCATCAAAAACAAGATAAAATCATCATGACAAAACTAAACATGATTATTTTGTAAATCCACATGTCATTAGAACTATGATAAACATGATAGCTAAACAAAGGTGAGAATACTAAAATAATAGTTCATATTAAACATGGGTGTCTCAAAAGGCTATACATGCATGTCAAGGATCTAATAATCATGGCATTTTCAAATAATCTATAAACATCAGACATGCTAATGAACATGAAAAGCATGCATAAATAAATGAGAGTAAGGGTTCGTTACCAAAACCTAAAAGGCAACTCTCCTTGTCTCCAAAACATGGTGGTCTTCCCACCAAACCTTCCTTGAAAGTGATGCATCCTAATGATTTCCATGAAGCTCGGAACGCATCCACTCCAAGGTACCGATACTCTCACGTCATGTGAGAACCCACACCTACATCATAAACAAAAGGGTGGTCTTTGGTACCCACAACTTTTTGGGTCCATGGGGGTTAGTATCTTCTTTAACCAAAACAAATTTATTTGCTAAATTACAATCATGTATTCTATCAAAGAAAAATTTAGCAAGGTGGCCCTTACGTCCACAATGTGTACAAGTGTACACATGAGCATACAACGTGTGATGGGTGTGTCCGTGAGGAGCATGTGTATGCCGTGGATGGTGTACATGCAAAGATGGAACTTGTTTCTTGCGAAATAAAGTTTCCAAACGTGTATGACCCACAACACATTGGCTCAAAGTGGAGCCCAAACAATCTACACTCTTCTTCAAAATATTTATATCATTTTTAACACTTGAAGATAAAATGGAGCATGCAAGGGGTGATCTAGGTGAAACTACCCTAGCATGGCAACATGGGAATCAATCTCATTTTTCAAAGATTTATTTTTATTTAAACAAATTTCTAATTGTTTTGAAATAAAATCAATTTCTCTTTTCAAAGAATCATTTTCTTTAAAACAAATTCAACTTTTGAAGACAAATTTTCATTTTTCTTCAAAAATGTTTCACAATCATTTTTAGATTTTAAAATTTTATTTTCTTTTAAAGTAAGTTCAAGTTGAGATTTCAATGAATCCCTTTCATTAGAAATCTCCTCTTTCTCTTGCAAAACCAAATTAAGTCTAGAAAATAAATTTTTATTATCATTGTTAAGGCCTAGACTTTTCTTTTTCAAAACATTATATTTTTCAATTAATTTTTCACAAACTATGGAAAGTTCTTCATTCAAGGCATGGGCATCAACATAATCATCATGTGAAGAACTAGCATCAAAACTATCTAGTTGAGTTTCCGATTGTACCTCAAGGGAGTCATTCCCTTGGATCATGAAGCATTGTGACTCGGATTCTCCACTAGACTCCTCTTCTTGTTGGATTGGCATTTGAAGCTCGGAGGTGGTGGTGGTTGTCAACTTGTTCCACACTGCAAAGGCGGAATCAAGATTATAAACATGCATAAGATAATTTTTAGGTAGCGTGCTTCTAATGGCCTCAAGGGCTTGTGCATTGGCCCCTATATGATTGCGGTTACCAAGATAGCATTTCTTGGTAGCGGCAAGAAAGACATGCAAGCCTAGGGTCTTCAAATAGCAACTCATCTTGACCTTCCAAATATCAAGTCTAGAAATATCAAACATAGGAGGGCTATCCATGAGTGCAAAGTAAATGTGTGCAAGCAAACAGATGTGCAAATGCAAATGGTAGATTAGCAAACAAGGATCTCACTCTTAGGATGTTAAGCTTAAGTATCAGGAGCGTAGGCTCTAATACCAATTGTAAATCACCTAGAGGGGGGTGAATAGGTGATAATACTAATTTAGAAACTAAATGCGGAAGCTAAAACAATTTTGCAATCACACTTAATACAACCAACAAGTGTAGCCGAATTCCCCGTGAAGGGCTCTGGACTAACTCCTCTTGATTCCCCTAGATAAGGGTTGAGGTGCTATATGAAGCTCTTGTGGTTAAGTATAAGTGAGGCATACACAAGCAAGCCAAGCATATAAAGATGAACAATATGAAATAATGCAAGGCACAAATGCAAGCAATAAGATATGAATGAATGAATGATGCTTTGCACAAATAAAAAAGAGTTAAGAGACAATGGATCAAACGCAAACACAAAGATATGTTTCGAGGTTCGAGCCCCTAGCTCTACGTCCCCGCCTTCACCGAGAAGGATTTCTAATCCACTATCTTGTCCACCGAGGACTCCCACCGAGGGAACCTCCACCGAGGAGGATTTGTACAACAAGGGAGTACCGAACTCCTCTCACAAACACCACCTCACAACCGAGGGGTAGGCCCGTAGCCAAACAACAACCAATCACCTCTACCGAAGAGGGATACACAAACCAACTCCACCTCTCACTAGAGGGAGCAAACCACAATCTCAACCTCTACCAAAGAGGGAGCAAACACCAACCCAAATCAACCTCACCAAGAGGGATACAAGAAATCAAGGGGTTTACAACAAGTGGTATATCTCAACCACAAACCACTTTCCTTTTTCCACAAACAAAGATCCTAAATAGAATAGGATAGAAGATAAGCTCAAGCGTGAAAAACAAGTGTTTTGATCAAAAAAATACTCTTGGGAAAATACCAAATAGATATTGAAATGAAGAACAATAAACCAATTTCCCAAAAACCTATTTCCTTTGAAAATAACATAACACTTAAAACAAACAAAATGAATCTTTTTGCTCTTTAAACTCTTTTGAAAACTTATTTTTAAAACCAGAGAGTAGGGAAAAATTAGCTCAGAAAATCTTAGCCAAAACCCCCAAGAAATGGGGTATTTATAGGCCAAACAGAAAACTAGCCGTTAGGCTGATCTGGCAGCCTGACAGGCTTGCGGTCGACCGGCCGGTCGACCGCTAACGGTCAAAAATATGACCGGTGGAGCAATCCGGTCGACCGCCCAGATACAGAGAGCAGAGCTCTCTGGTCCGGTCGACCGGTCGGTCGGCCGTCCCACTGTACTGCTAGACGTGCACAGCTCTGTGCACGTCAGTCGACCGCTCGGTCGACCGGCCCTTGATTCGGTCGACCATACGGTCGGCCGACCTGGCCTGTCAGCCACAGTTCTAGGTCAGAAACTGTGGTTAAAAATATTTTTAAAAATCTTATAAAAACTTCTAAAAATTCCCAAAAATACTTTTACCATTTTGCATTGATATATAAACATGTGATAAAAATTTCAACTCAAATATCAAGAAATTTGAATTATTTTTGTGTTTTATCATTTTTACCAAAAACCAAAACTGTATTTTATCAAACTTTGATTTTTCAATACATGAATAGGATAGTCAAAATAAGTTTGTATAAGTCATGTAAGCATGTATGTATATAGAGCACATCTAATATACATAAAAATAAAGTAAACTTGTTTTGATGAATCTATTCATGAAAACCAAATCCAAACATAAAACTTGTGTGTGTTGTGCACTTGAGTATATCAACTATTCTAAACTTTACAAATGGATCTAAACACACTAAACTCAGATACCTAAGTCTTCTTGACGATCTTCATTTTCAAGTTGACTTGGTCCAAACTCCGTGATCCAACGAGCAAGGCTATGTATGATCTTGACGCTCGGGCTCGGGAATCACCAAGTGAAGGCTTCCAAACTCCTCTTTTTGAAGCAATCACCAACTAATATCTTGTTACATGATCTGAAACTAAAATCACAAGATAATTAGTAAACATAACTACATGAGTTAATCATCATCAAAACTAGAGAGGAAGGCGTCCGGGCCAACAATGTTGACTAAGAAAATTAACCGTTTCTTGCTAGAGAAGGTTTGGTATTTATTGTCTAATGCACAATTAGACAAATCGTTTTGGGCTGAGATGTTTGTATATGCTAGCCATTTCATAAATGGATTGTCATCAACTGTGATAGGAGCTAAAACTCCTCAAGAAGTTTGGTCTAGAAAAGCTGCTCAAGATCATGATTTGTTGGGGGTATTTGAAAGTCCGGCCTACTTTTATGCCAAAGATGGCAAGTGAATCCGCGAGCAAAGAAGTTTGTGTTTTTGGATATTAAAAAAATATGAAAGGCTATAAGTTATGAAACCCCAAAACAAAAAGATTGTATTGAGTCAGCATGTCACATTTGATGAGACTTCATTGTTGAAGTCTATCGTCTTTCAGCAGATGGAGAGGACGAAGACCAAGAATGTATCACAAAGGTGGAGGTTGATGCTACTCCACTAACTCTAGTTGGTTCAGTTTCAGTTAGGACTTTATCGGATGTGACACCAGGTGGAGATTATATAGCCAGTTTTGATGCTGACCAGGTTGAAAATATTGATGAGAATGTCGAATTGTTTGTAACCATTGGAACCAAGATAAATCCAAGAAGGTGGGTGAAGAAGCAAGAATCTCAAGTTGGTAACCGCGATAAATTGTACGTCATTATTCTCCATGACAGTATTGGAAAGGAGGTTCATATGACTCAGCCAGTTTGGTTCGCTACTGAAGATCTAGTCACAGTTGCTTGAGCTCAGTGGAGCTCGTTGAATAAACTACGGTTGGCTTCATCCCTTAGATAAGGTACGTAAACAGCCGTAAAGGCACAACCATTTGGTGATACAACCGCATGAATCTATTTGGTGTATTTGGATTCTCAAGAATTGACAGCAGAAGCTGATTTGGACTTCACATAAAGGTGAAGTGTTGTGATCTCGATGAACATTTGATCTCTGGTGAGAAGATGGTTGAGCTTGCATAAGGGGTGTGCATCTAGTTTGCTGAAGCTGATGGTGGTGTTTGGTTTGCTCTACTCAAATTTGGTTGGACCGTCTTGAAGACATTTAGACTGGAGAGCCAGTCAGTTAGAGAGTTAGTGTTGGTTCATGTTGGGTTCTTTCTGAAGTCAATTGGAATGGTGTTCCATTCAGTTGCTGAGTTGTGACACGTTCGTTGGTCGACTCATATGGTGTTATTTCTCTTCGGTGGAATGATGGGAAGGCATGTATAGTGCATTCTGTTTGGATAGCTGAGCTGAAGTTAGAATCAATACAATTGATATTGGAGTTTGGAGAGAGTTGCTAGTGACGACGACAAACTTAATTTAGATCTGGTGTGATCATTGGAAATCAATTGTATTTGTGCTGATGATTCGTTTTGAAGGAACTAGTTTCGTCTGTTAGTCAAGTTGAGATCGTGTGTCAATTTCGCCGAGATCGTGTGTCGATTTCGTTCAGAGCGCTCACGCTGAGATCATGTGTCAATTTTGCCGAGATCATGTATTGATTTTGCTAGATGTTCCGTTGGAGTTTGGCTCAGATTTGAAAAATCTTCATCAAGGTTGAGAATTACAGGAAGAGAGGAGATAAAATATATCGGAAAAGTTTTTTAAACTCATTAGAAGAGATAGCCAAGAGATCGGAGTTCAGAGAAAGCGAGAACACAGTTTGAAGCAGGCCAGGAGAGAAACCGGTCAATCGGCGTGCACGAGGTGCACAGGCGCAGCCCGGTCGACTGCCCGGTCGACTGTGGTAAGGAAGCGGTCGACCAGTGCGGTCGACCGATTGGCACTCAGTGCTCTCGGTTGGTTCCGGTCGACCGATCGGTTGACCGAGGGATTGGGCTTGGTCGACCAACCGGCCGGCAGGCGAATTTCCTCTCCTGAACAGATTCGGACTTCTTTTCTATTTTGGAGTCGAATCCATTTGTGGTTTCCTAAAATCCTTGGACTCTCTGATTATAAATAAGAGTTAGCCCTCATGAATTATATCTCTTAGAAATCCTCAAGGAACAACCTATAATTGATTGTTTAATCAATAAAATCTCTCTCCCCCTTGCCCCAAGGATGTAGGCAAATTGTTGAATCTCGTTAAATCTTGTGTTTGACTTTCTATCTTGGTTTTGTTCTTGTTCTTTGGGTACTTCTGGTGGCATCTATCTTTGTATGTTTAGGGTTCCTCATTGGTTGTTGTCCTTCATGCAACAGGGATTCTTCCCCTCTTCATCCTCTCTTCACCTTCTTCATTTCTCTCTCTCTCTCATCCCCTCTTAAATTACCCAATCAGGCATTTAGGCATGAGATAGGAACCTCGATGGCTGTTTGTTTTCCTGTTATTCTTTTAATATCAAATGATCATTAGTGCGGGCTATTTGTCCAATTAACTTTCTTAACGAGTATAATGACTCAGCTAATGGAATTAGACAAAAGTTAGTAGGAACCCGGACGTGCCACTTGTTACAAGAGATTATTATTAAGACATTTCAAAAACTGTTGAGTAAGAGAAAACTTTCTTTGTTTATTGGGCAGACGAAAAAACTAAAATAAAATCTAGGAAATGCAGCAAGTGAATTAAGGGCCCGGGCCTAGTGTTAACACTAACATCAACAAATGAATTAAGAAATGACTAGTTTTGTTCCTTCGAGGGTTAATAAGGAGAAGTGTAACTCCACCTCAAATAAAAAATTTGAGACAAACTGATGTAAGAGGGTAGAATCAGAAACCCACGCTCAACAAGGGCTCAGAAGCAAACCCCGAGAAAGAGGGCTGAATACAACTATCGACCGCCTGTATGCATAAGACAAACAATGAAAAGCAAAAGCCAGTCGACCGACCAAAAGTAGAGAATCGAGTGCCAGTCATCCGGTCGACCGGCAACTTCATCTTTTAGAGGGACGAAAGTGATATTTCAAGTCAATGGGATGGTCCACGCAAGCAATACTTCTGCCATTGCGCATATTGCTGCTTATATAAATACACAACAAGTGTTCACCCAACCGTCAAGTGCTTGAAATTGGCAAACGCAAGAGATAAACTCTATCTTGCATCAACATGGCCATTACTGCATACGGCGCAACCACCAGAGCCCTGAACTGGGACATGACAGTGGAGGAGTTCAAGGAGTGGATGAAGAAGTTCGACGTGAACGGCGACGGCCGAATCAGCCGGGACGAGCTCCGCAGGGCCATCCGCACACTCGGCGGCCGGTTCAGCGGCTGGAAGAGCGGCCGCTGGATCCGGCAGGCTGACTCGGACGGCGACGGCTACATCGAAGAAGGAGAGATTGACAATCTCATCGAGTTTGCGCAGAAGAGCCTTGGCTTGAAGATAGTTGCATGCTAGCTAGCAAGCAGTTGTGGCCAAGGGGAAAATAAAGGAAGGTGCTAATTGCTTGCTAATTTGTGATTATATGATTATGTACGTAATTTGCTGTTTTGTCTTTGTTCATCATGTGATCATATCGATCTAATCTGGGTTGGTGCAGTTGGACAAGCTTTTGCTTTGAGAATTATATGCTGGTTGCGTGTATTATCTGTTTAGCTAATACTTGTTGAGCCTTGTGTGTAGTCTGCAGGCAGCTGCTCTTTCAGTTTCTGTAACTCACTATACGATGCAATGGCAATATGAAAAATGGTTCAGATCCAGTTATGTATTCAATTTCTCATAAATACGAATTTTTTTTTCCTTCCATCCGTTTAAAATATGGATATCTGCTGCCACGCAAGATGTGGAACAAGAGTGAAAAATAAACTTTGTCAAAAAATTGAAAAATAAATCGCATGATCAGGATACAAATCAAATAAGAGAGAGAACATATGAAAGTTTACATGACTTGAACCCCAAAAATTTCTAAGCTTTAAACTTTCAAAAAAGAAGTTCTTTTATCGTTTAAAAAACTATGGCATAAATTGCTCCAAGAGAGACATCCTCAAAAATGTTCAAAAGATGCAACGAAGTCCACAAATGTAGTTCCTTGGTGTTGACTCTGCCGATTTAAGAGTGAATGAACAAAATATTGTAACTTAAAAGGGTTCGATCTACAATAATCATCCTTAGAATAAACAAGATCAAGATCATAACTATATCTTTAACATAGATCAAAACCCTAAAATATAGATCTAGTCTCCATGAAGATTCAAAGATATAAACCTTGATCTATGATTTAATTCTTAGAATTGTTGTGATAGAGAAGACCTTCCAAAAGATCCGTATTCTTCTAGGTTTTTTTCTCTGCTTGAAGGGATCTCAAAGAGAAAAAGAAGATACGTTCTTTTGGGATCATGATTCCTTAAATAATAATTGTTTCTATCATTTATTCTTTTTCCTAATTTGGCCATCCATCAAATTAGAAATTAAATAATTATCTCTACACATTAAATCCATTTAATACCTATTAGTCCAATTATTAATTTTATCATAATTAATTTGGACTATAATTTATGATAGTCATACACATTGAATTTATATATGTGAGCCCACACATGATGAATTATTTCCAACAATCTCTCACTTGGGGCACATATGTTACCTTATAAATGTGTACACCTTATGAGTTCAACATATTGCTATCATATAGTAAGGTATACTTAACAATCTCGTCCATTGACTATACTGATATAGGACTAAAGGAATTTTCGTTACATTTAGCGTAACTAAACCCACCAATAATCACATATACCATTATGATTGGTAGTCAAAAGTGCATTTTTATCATAACATTTACCATCACATTTTCATATTTATTCATTTACTTCTGCACAATTATTAATATTTTATTATTTATTGTGTGCAGGCCTCGAATTATTATTTTAATAATAAATAAAGCTTAATGAAGCCCAAAAGCCCATATTTGAAGCCCAGGTGTAAAAGTGCAAATATCAATTGTCAAAGTGCAAATTATGCAAGGGCTAAAGTTGCAATTATTAAAGATGAGGGAAGGATAGAATTCTACCCAACCCTAAACTCTTGCAGGATGAGCATAAGAGCCAAAGATAAGAAGGAAAGTCGTGATAAAAGATTTGGGATAATTGAGATCAAGGTAACTTGATTACCAAGTTATCTCGAAATCCCAAGATGAAGAGCCAGGATCACACTTCCAGAAGCAAACGCCCAGATGAACGGATCAGGAGAGGCCACGCGCCAAAGCGCGTGGCCAGCAGAGCCAGTATTGCCGCAAAATTGCGGCAAATACCAGGTTTTTGCGGCATTTTGGATGAAGCAGACTACCAGATTTCGTGGGCGACTTTATCCAGGACTCTTCTCCCTTCTGCACCTATAAATACCCCCTGCAGTGCAACGTACAGAGCGTCCAGCGTCCAGCAAAGGGCCAAAAGCTAGGGTTTAGGTTTTTTCTTCTAGGTTAGATTTTATGTTCGTTTTTCTTTTGTAAAGTCTGTAACTGAGAGTGGAGGAAGCTTTCATGGAGGAAGGAGTCCATGCTTGTACTGAGGTGACAGCGGTGTAAGCCAACTCTTCTTCTATTGTTAATGAAATCTGCTTGAGGTTTGTCTTTTTTATTATTCTTGTTTTATTTCTTCGTGTTTTATTCTTGTATTTCTCTGTTCCTGTTTTCTTCCATTGTTTTTCTCTAAATGCCTTGTGAACAATGAGACCCAATTGCATTGAGACTGCCTAGCCAAAGAAGAACCCTTGATGGCTTATGGCGATGAACATCCTATACACCATACTTGCAAATCTTCCAAGAAAAGGTAAATCATCGCACGGATCAAAGGTAAGCAGGCTGAAGAGGTTTGTACGTGTTATAAGTTTTTCTTTCTTTCCTTTTCTAGTTTAGATCACCATCCACATCTTTCCATATTCTTTCCCACAACTCATTGTAAATACCACTTTTCATTGTAAATATCGTTGTGACTAACAAAATAATTAAAAAAGATAAATTTTTAGGGATAACTTACAAACGCTTCCATCGCTAGTCCCTCCCTGAGGATCACGACCCGCATAGCCTTGCTACCGCGGATTAGTATTGAGCACCTCGCACACCTTTAATTCTTAAACTAATATTTTATTTTCATGTGCAGGAAAATTCAGTCAACAAATTGGCGCCGTTGCCGGGAAGGGACGGTAAGTTTATCTCTAAATAAAAAAAAAAAAATTTTAACTAATTATTCTTTTATTCTTTTCTGTTTGCAGATTTGGAGAACAGGAAACAGCAGCAGAAGTGGACATATAGCAACTCTGTGCCTCTGCCCTCGAAGGCAGAGCAGCAGAGCCTGCTACTTTGCCGCAGAAACGCGGCAATAGTCGCGGATCCGCGGCAGTAGCAGTGAATTACTGACTCAGTTTTTTGCAGGTTGCTACAAAATTGCAATATCTGTTTTCTGCTCTGTTATTTTTGTTCTGTGATAAACCTGTCAACTGCTAATTAATCAACAGTAAAAAATTTGTTGTTAAAGATAAAAATTGATTAGACGTTTGCATATTAGGCACGTGTCTTTTCAATTACTTTATTTTACTATTGAAGAGTGCTGGAGCAAGGTACGTACGCATTGCATGTAGAATAGGACTTATCTCTTGGTTGATTTTCTGCTTTGAGTGAATCTTATCTACTTATCTTGTACACTTGCACTAATTCATCTTAAGGGCATAACCCATTAACAAGATAAGGTGGGGATTTCATCACCCTTCCTTAGCCCAAAAATCATATCCCAAGCACTCACTAACCCAAGCCTAACTTAAAAATTAGTAGACGTTGGCCCTAGGGACATCTCGGACTTAATAGGAGATTATCCTAAGGGGGAACAGTGCTGGAAGTTGACTCCTGCCAAATCAGTGTCTAGGAAGGGGATTGAGGGCCGAAAGCCCGAAGAGTGGTGGTTATTTAATTAAGGAACGTCTTTGACGGAAAACCTCCCACCACTCTTGCCCTGACCTGGCTGATTAACTTGTGGTCAAAGTCTGCACCCTACCTCCCGTGGACAGTCTAACCAGTTAGGAGTCGTCTAGGTCATAGGTCTACCCTAACTTAGGTTAGAATTTTTCTTTTTTTTTGTTTGTTTATTTGTTTGTTTTGTTTGTATTGGTGTGATATGGCATATAATAATAATTCCAATTTTAATCTATATTACACACCAAACTCTTTTTCGGATATTACCAACCCGGCATATCATAACTTTGACCAATCTAGTGTGCCGGAATGGTCTTATCCGAATGAATATAACCCACACCCTCCATCTTATTGTAGGCTGTCTAAAAAATGACTAACAGACAAGCCATTAAGGAAGCAGAGTCTCAAGCTCTAGACGCGAGGAATCGATGCCCGCGTCTCAGCATTAAGACGCGTTGGCTCTACACCCGCGTCTCAACGTCCAGACGCGTCGGCCCGAAGCCCGCGTCTCAGCATCAAGGCGCGTCGGCCCGACGCCCGCGCCTCAACGTCCAGACGCGTCGGCCCGAAGCCCGCGTCTCAGCATCAAGGCGCGTCGGCCCGACGCCCGCGTCTCAACTTCAGGGCGCGTTTGGCTCGACGCCCGCGTCTCAAACTTCAAGGCGCGTTTGGCTCAACGCCCGCGTCTCAGTTGCAACTGCCCTGATTGCGGGGCCAGTCACCGCGCATGTAGCGGGTAGTGGCCCCTCATTCGAGAGCGTTTTCAGGAGGCACCTTCACCCCCTGAGACCCCTATAAATAGCCTTGTTTGCTATGAAGAGGGGATCGAAGCTTGGGAGAGGTCGAGAATTAAGAAGGTCAAGGCATCATCAAGATCGATCAAATCCAGGCAAGAGGATCATCAAGAGGGAAGCACGACTTCAACAACAGACAGAGGGAGGAGACTCTTCAGCGAGCTTACAGAGTACTAGCCGCTCTTCGCCTACCTCCTCTTTGAGAGTTTTGGTAGACGGAGCTGAGTTACTCTTTCTACCGACCGAAGAGAAGACCCCCGACGGTCCAGGACGGTCATCTGGTCAACGGAGAACAAGATTCACTCTCCACCGCCACACACGAAGAACCCAGTATTAAACAAAGGGGGATTCAAGCTTCAACATCCTCCCTCCCTTGTAACTGGAAGGAAAAGTCTTGTTGTAATCTTTTCATCTGATTCAAAGAAATCTTTACAGCAATTCCCTCTTTCTTTTTCCGGCGCATACAAGAGATGGCGACTCCGCTGGGGACTACCTTCGTTACTGACGAGCGCACCGTGGTGCAAGATGACGTTCTCCGTAAGGGGAAAATGGTCGAATCACTCGTCGTCAAGTTCGACCAGGCGAAGTATGAAGAGTTCCTCTCTTCTGGCTCCAAGAGCCCAAAGACCCGCGTCTGCCGCAGGGTCTCAAGTGGACAGCCCCCTGAAGCCCAATCTGAGGCTCTGTCGGGTGCTCCTGCTGCCCACTGTGCCAAGTTTGATTCACGCGCCGACGCCTCCCAGAAGGCCCGCGTAACCTCAGACACCTCTGCTGCGATCAACCGCGTCGCGCAGAACACACGCGCCAACGCCTCTCTGAAGGCCCGCGTGGTCCCCGGCACATCTACTGGTGCGATCGACCGTGTCGCACAGAACGCCCGCGTCAGCGTCTCTCAGGAGACCCGCGTGGCAAACACCCCTGGTTCTCCAAAGCAGGAAGTTGTTGGCTTCTCTCTTCCTCTACGGCGCAATCGGAATGCCGAGCGTCGACAGAGAAGACGCGCGCGTCAACACTCAGTCGGAACCGTTGGTTTTCTGACTGGGGTTGGACGCAGCGTACGATCCGATGCCTTGCCCGCACCTCGTCCAGTGCGAGAGATCCGCGTTTGGCGACCCAAACGCGAGACTCCCCAAGTTGAGCCTTCTGAAGACCAACTTGCCAAACGCCAAAGCGAAGCTTCTGCGTCTCGTCAAACGCAAGAAGCACGCGCCCATAGGCGTGGGGCCCAGCAGCCCACTCTCTCCCAAGTCTCTCTGCTCCAACGCAGCAGACAGCAACGCGAAAGTCGCGTCTCATATCAACAGAGACGCCAGACGCGCGTGACGCAGCCGCGACGCGACAGCCGCGTTTCTGAAACCTGTGTCCAGACAGCACAGCGCATGACTTCCTCCCGTCTTCCATGTCGCGAGGCTAGTCTATTTAATCCCTCTCCCACGGATTTGAGGGATTATTTGACAAGGAAAAGGAGTGCCAGTCAGGCCACTTCTCCATGCTGCTGTCAGCAACTCATCCATATGCTCTCTGGATGCCATTATGGATCAGGCGTGCACCAGCAGTCCTTAATCAGACAGCTGACCCTGATTCCCCCGTCAGCCAAAAGAAGACGCTCCCACAGGAGGAGAACCTTCTCAGATGTTGAATACCCGGAGCTTACTGCAAACATGACTAGCAGAAGCAAGGGAAAACAACTAATGGTCAACTCAGAGGAATCTGACTCTGAGCCGGAGGGGGTGTATCAACACACTCGCACCCGGATAGGGGCCATTCCCCCAATTGACTATAATGCCTTAGCCCGCGGCATTAGAATGGGTGGTTCTCACTCCGCTATAGTGGAGTCGCAGGCTTCAAACTCTTCCGTCGAGAAGGAGGCTTCCGCCTACATGGCAGACACTCCTGAGGAGACGGCCAGGCGTTTAGAACAGACGCAGAAGCACCAGATGGATATAATCGCCTCTCAACAGAGATCCATTGACTCCCTTAAGCATATGCTGGAGAAATTGCTTGAAGAAAGAGCGAGATCTCCTCCTAGACGACCGAAGGGGAAAGGGAGAAGGGAGGAAGCCCACCCTCCGAATCTTCTGACGAGACACGACGATCTACCTCGGATGTGTCCAAGCCCTCGTCGCAGGCAAGAAGCGACCAAGACCAGGAGAAGACTCATGCTAAGAGGATGAGTCAATTGGAACGACGCCTCGAGGCCCTTGCCAATCGCAAGGACCTCCAAGAAGCTGGAGTGGTCCGGCCCTATCCGGCTGAGTGGGACTTAGTTCCATACCCTCCTAAGTTCAAGGCTCCAACCCTCCAAGCATTCGACGGGAAGGGGTCACCCAACCAGCACATCTACTACTTCAAATCCCAGACCGGGAATGTGGTAGATAATGACGCCATCCTGGCGCGACTGTTCATCGGCACCCTGAAAGGGTTGGCTTTTGAGTGGTTTATGAAGCTCCCGGAAGGTTCCATCAAGAACTGGGGCGACTTGGAGAAGCTGTTTCTAACACGCTTCTTCGAAGATGATTCGGAGGTCACAATGCCTACCCTTTTAGCTACAAAACAGCGAAAGGGAGAGTCCGTCAAGTCTTTCGTAGAAAGATTTCGGAACATGGCACTCCGATGTCCAAGCGGCATGACCCAGGCCACCCTGGTGGAAACATGTCACCATAATCTCCAAACCTCACTCCTTGCTCAAATAGGAGTTGCTGAAAGCCGCACCTGGAAACAATTAGTCCAGCAAGGTGAACAGGCTGAGGAGATTGTCGCCCGCGTCAGAGCGGAAGAAGGCAAGCCCAGGCCAGAGAGGTCGACAAGGCGTGCACCAGACACCTCCCTCCAGACGAAGCGGAAGTATAATTTGGCGACGGAGACCAAATCTCCCACCAAACCTCAAACAGGTAGAGCGAGTGGCTCTTCTAGCCAACCTCGCGCCAACAAACAGTATTCCTTCAAGGAGGAACACGTCGACTCGCTCTTCAAGTTACTCAACAAGAGCAATCGACTGAAACTCCCTGAAATTAGGCGCCCGAAGGAAGTCGGCAAGACCGACAATCCCACCTACTGCTTATACCACAGGATGCTCGGACATCCTACCAAAAGCTGCTACGTCTTTAAGGACATCCTTCAAGCTCTGATTGACGCGGAGGTATTAAAACTCCGACCGGAGCAGAAGAAGATGACGGCCAACATGACGTCGATTCTCCAGTTTGGGACACGACCCCCGACACCCGTGGGGGTGATCTCTGTCCCGAAAGGAGAACTGAGGGTGGTCAACACAGACCCTCATCAGCAGCGGGAGAAAGGCTTGGTACCCGTCCCTACACCTCGAGGGGAAATCATGTGGGTCCACCCTGACCTCGTCGACGAGCAACAATGGATGACTGTGACCAACAGGAAGTCCAAAGGCAAAGGGAAGGCTTCATCTTGCCATGTGATATGCGCTTCCTCCCGAGAAGCGGATACTGATGTTCCCTCGCTGACTGACTCGGAAGAGGAGACAATAGTCCTGGCCGCGGAACCCAACCCACCAACGGCAGGAACCCGTTCGGGGCAGGCATACCTGAAACAGTATGGCGAGACAGCAGTAGTTCCTCCACAACCAGCTGCAGAGCCAGCAAAGCCCTCCTCTAAACAGCCGGGGGAGAAACAGAAAGAAACTCGGTTTTCTCGAGTTCTTGCGAAAGGTGTAACGGAAGGATCCTCGACACCTTACAGTTTTGATGTCTTGGCTCAATTAGCCAACATCCCGGCACGCATTACCTTGTATGAGCTCCTGAGGCTATCAAAGTCAACCAGAGAGGCTCTACAAGAAGCTTTGGCAAATGCTGAGGTCTTTATGACCCGCGTGCCAAGGGAGGAAGATGTAGAGGATTGCCTCCACACCTCCCCAAATGCTCCCTGCATCACCTTCACAACAGATGACATGCAGGTTAAAGGGAAGCATGACCGACCCCTATACTTCACAGGGTATATTGGGTCATCCGAGGTGAACCGCATCCAGGTAGACCCAGGGTCTGCGCTAAGCATCATACCTCGCCGGGTTATGCAGTTTCTAGGCATTCCTACCCATCGTCTGAGCCCTACCCAGACGACTATTTACGGGTTCAATGCCAATAGCTCCCGCCCGATGGGGAAGATCAAGCTCAAATGCCAGATCGGGAGCCTCAAGTCGGAAGTGACGTGTTACATCATTGACACGGACACTTCCTACAACCTGTTGCTGGGACGACCATGGATTCACCGCAATTCCATCGTTCCCTCTACTCTCCACCAAGTCATGAAATACATTGACGAGAGTGGACAGGTCCGAACGTTGATTGCCGAAAGGCATCCGTTTAAAGGGGTTGAAAATTATTTCACGGACTCCCTCTTATATCAGGATCCGGAGGAGACTAATGAAACCCCACAACCAGAGGAGCCAGACTCTGGTAATGAAGCTGACATTGAGCCGGAGAAAGTCCGTGCTATCCAAGAGATGCAACCCCCCAGAAGCTTCAAGGAGCTCAGAGGATTGCAAGGACGATTGGCATACATCCGCAGATTCATCTCAAATCTCTCCGGGAGATGCCAACCCCTCGCTAAGCTGATGAAGAAGGGCGTTTCGTTCATTTGGGACGACGCTTGCCAGCAAGCATTTGAGGAGATCAAACGATACCTCACCCTACCACCAGTCCTTGCAGCTCCGGTATCCGGAAAGCCTTTCCTGGTGTACGTCCGATCAATGGATCATTCTTGGGAGCTCTACTAGCTCAGAATGATGACCAAGGGCGAGAACAAGCAATCTACTACCTAAGTAGAACGATGATCGGAGCCGAACATCGGTACAACCCGATCGAGAAGGAATGTTTGGCACTGGTATTCGCTATTCAGAAAATGCGACACTATCTGGTGGGCCAAACCATAAATGTCATATCCAAAGTCAACCCCCTGAGGTTACTCATGACAAAGCCTTCATCATTGAACGGCCGACTGGCGAAATGGGCTATATTGCTCTCTCAATATGAGATGCACTTCCTACCCCAAAAAGCCATTAAAGGACAAGCGGTGGCGGACTTCTTAGCCGAACACCCAGAGCCGAGGGCAGCTAAACTCTACGAGGATCTCCCAGACGAGGTCGCCGAAGCCTGCCTAACCCAGACATTGTTCGAAGGACAAGTATGACAACTTTTCTTCGATGGTGCATCAAGAACAAGCCCTAAGGGACACACAGTTGCGGGGGTAGGAGTAGTACTCGTCTCCCCACAAGATTATGTGATTCCCCGAGCTGTCTCGCTAACCGAGCCTTGCTCCAACAATGTGGCGGAATACAACGCTCTTTTGATTGGGATGCAATTCGCCGATGAGATTGGCGTTAAAAAATCTCGAGGCGTACGGTGACTCCAAACTCATCGTCAGCCAAGTTCGCGGAGAGTATGAGGTCAGGCATGAAGATCTAGTACCCTACTACAACGCGACAATCCACATGGCCGAGAGGTTTTCAAACTTCTACATCGACCATGTACCGCGCAAGCAAAATGCGCATGCAGATGCACTTGCATCCCTTGCTGCCTCCTTAGCTCTTCCAGCTGGAGCAATGGAGAAGGTATTCGTCTATAGCCACGACCTATACTGCCCAAAAAGTCCCCTCGGAGACTACCAGAGGTCAACGGGAGATCGTCGCGGTAAGGAAACACTTGAAGTGTCGACCGATCCAGAGCTTAAAGACTGGCGATTCCCCTACATTGATTTTGTCTTATACGGCATCTTGCCCGAAGACACCAGGGAGGCGGCTGCCATCCGAAGGAAAGCCTCCAAATTCTACTACAATGCGATTTCGCGAACATTGTATCGTAGATCGCATGACGGGATCCTGCTCCGGTGCCTCTCATCAAAAGAAGCCCACGAAGTGTTGAAAGAAGCCCACGATGGTACGTGTGGAGCTCATCAACCTGGCCCGAAGCTGGCAAACCGACTCCAAAGATTGGGTTACTACTGGCCCAAGATAGTTGCCGATGCTGTTGCCTATGCCAAAAGATGTCACGCCTGTCAAATACATGGCGATTTCATCCATCAAGCACCAGGATACCTCCACTCTACGACCTCTACCTGGCCGTTCGAAATGTGGGGGATGGACGTGGTTGGTCCTATCAGCCCACCATCATCAAAGGGACATCGGTTCATCCTAGCGATAACCGATTACTTCTCAAAGTGGGCCGAAGCTATCCCTTTGAAGGAGGTAAAATCATCTAACGTGATCAAGTTCATGAAACATCACGTTATTTACCGGTTCGGTGTGCCTCGGCGGATTGTCCATGACAATGGACCCCAGTTCATC
This sequence comes from Agave tequilana, assembly GCA_038442645.1. Taxonomy (NCBI): domain Eukaryota; kingdom Viridiplantae; phylum Streptophyta; class Magnoliopsida; order Asparagales; family Asparagaceae; genus Agave; species Agave tequilana. The sequence goes on from JAVJIF010001455.1 coordinate 335,685, forward strand.
AGCCAGGCTTTTCAGAGATTCTGCGCCAAGTTCAGAATCCAGAGTGTGTCATCAACGGCATACTATCCGCCCGCTAACGGCCTCGCAGAAGCTTTCAATAAGACTATTGGCAAGCTTCTCAAGAAATTCGTCTCGAAAAGTCAACGAGACTGGGACGATAAGTTGGGCGAATGCTTATGGGCCTATCGCACGACTGTGCGAACCCCAACTAAAGCCACGCCATTTTCCTTGGTATACGGATGCGAAACCGTCCTTCCACTGGAAATCCAAATTCCATCTCTTCGCGTCGCCTTGACAGCGGAGATGACAACAGAGGAGAAGCATCGACAGCGACTCCAAGAATTGGAAGCCTTGGACGACAAGCGTCTGCAGGCTCAATAACAAATCGAGCTTTATCAAGCTCGTATCACCAGAGCCTTCAACAAGAAAGTCAAATCGCGAACTTTCAAGAAGGGCGACCTCGTCTTAGCCGTCCGAAGACCCATGGTCATGACGCACAAGACGAAAGGAAAATTCCAACCCAAATGGGAAGGACCGTTTGTAGTAGAGTCAGTCTACTCAAATGGATCGTATCGCCTCATAACCTCAAATGGCGATACACTCATGATGCCAATCAATGGCAAATTCCTGAAGAAATACTATCCCTAGATGGCATTCTTCCACCGATCAAGTTAAAAATACACCTCTGATCAAAAAACATCCAACGCCTCCGACGGCTAAGGATAGAGGAAAATGTTGGCTTTTAAGTCCAACATAAGTCCTCGACAACTTATCATGCTGAGGGGAATAGCATGGCTAGCCCAACCCAAACGGTAGTTGGTAAAGGCACCTCAAATCCGTTGATAGCTGAGGGTTTGCTAAAAATCCTGCCGATCAAGTTAAAAAAATACACCTCTGATCAAAAACATCCAACGCCTCCGACGGCTAAGGATAGAGGAAAATGTTGGCCTTTAAGCCCAACATAAGTCCTCGACAACTTATCATGCTGAGGGGAATAGCATGGCTAGCCCAACTCAAACGGTAGTTGGTAAAGGCACCTCAAATCCGTTGATAGCTGAGGGTTTGCTAAAAATCCTAAGTGGACTTGATTCCACTCTTCCCTCCAAAAATCCCTTACCAATTCTCATCCATAGAATGGTAGGACCACAAAATGCAATCATTACTATGTTAACACTATACCTCTGGTAATGAATACTCCTCGTCGAGTACAAACCTTACTTGTTAACTCTGCATAGAGTAACAAACTCTCAAATTTGCCAAGTTAACACTATACCTCTGGCACTTCAAATTCTACTTGTCAATTCTCATCAATAGAATGACAGGTCCTCAAATTGCTCCTATCGCAAGCAACTTCTTGTCAAGTTAATATCACACCTCTGACAAACTACTGTTTAAGTTAACATTACACCTCTAAGCGGTACATCGAGTGTCTGTCAAGTTAATATCACACCTCTGACAGTTACCTTTCTTCAGACTTCCATATCGAAGCTGAAATGGACGATGCCAAGTTAACACTACACTTCTAGCATCCGAGTCATTGCTAAGTTCAACAATACACCTATGGCTATGACCTTTCCTCGACTTCCTTGTCCAAGCCGAGACGGACGATGCCAAGTTAACACTACACTTCTAGCATCCGAGTCATTGCTAAGTTCAACAATACACCTATGGCTATGACCTTTCCTCGACTTCTTTAAGCCGAGACGACTAATGCCAAGTTCAACATTACACCTCTAGCATTACTATCACTGTTAAGTTAAACATCACACCTATGACAGTGACACCCTCAGTTTTCCCAAATAAAACTGAGATGCTGATGAGTTAGGTTAATATCACACCTCTAACTCACGTCCTTGTCAAGTTAACATTACACTTCTGACAAGACTACTTCTAAACCGTTAAGTTAATATCACACCTCTAACGGTAAAAATCTTACTAGATTCCCCACGAGTCTAGTTTCATTTGATATTCTCCCCAACCGAGTATCAAATTCATTTTGGAGGCATTGTTGGTTAACATTACACCGATAAACAATGCTTCCATCAAAATCCCCAGCTGATCTTAAATCAAGTCAATCCTAGACACTTGACAAAAATTCACCTTCTCTAGGAGTACGCATTCCCCCTGTCACTTTCTTTTTGTGGCGGGTCCACCAAAATCATTCTTTTGCTTCTAAAACAAAACATTCAAGACAACAGAAAGAGGCAAAAAGAAAAGTGTCACTTTTATTGATATTCAAGCATATGAAAGTGATACAAAACGCTCTCTTATACAATAAGATGAGTGTTACAATTAAGGAGTACAAAGAAGTCCCTCTCTCTCTCAGAGGCCGTACTCACTCCTTGAAACCGCATCTGATCCCAGGTGTACAATTGGAACCGATTGCGCCATGGCGATGACGCAAAAGTCGAAAGCGCCCTAGCTGATTAAGCTAAGAGTAATGGTGTTCTTGAGGTCCGGTGGCAACAGAAGGTCCTGCAACCCTTCGTTCAGGCGCGTCTCTTTCCTAGCAGACCATCCAACAAACATGGAGTCACTCCGGGGGTGAGAGAGGAAGTTTAGGAGTCATCACAAAGGATGCTACCCTCCACTAGGTCCAGCGGCAGCAGAAAGTCCTGCATTCATCACCATCCCTTTCCCCAGCAGGCCATCCAACGGAATGTCCTTGATGTCACTTCTGGAGTAGGGAGAGGAAGAGGATCTTTCCGCCACCGTAACCGCCGGAACCTCCTCGCCGTCATACTTGACCTGACCGTCTCTTGCCATCAGGCAAGAGTGGTGCAGGAGATCTGAAGAGACCTTGGCGAGATGTGGGTCCTCGTCAGAGATATAATTTAATCTCTCACAAACGACGAGGACCATAATTTAATCTCTCACAAACGAACGTGGAGCAAGTTCGCCAGCCGGTATATTCTTTCTGGGGCCCAGCAAACCTGAAAAAGGACGAGCAAGCCTACCTGCAAAGAATAAGCAAGAGAGTCAGAAAATCTGGAGCCCAGTACATTTTTATAAAGGAAACTGAGTAACAGAACGCGGCAGCCATTCAAGACTTCAGACGCGAGAATGACCCGCACAGTCAAACAGACGCGAGTCAAACTGCGCCACGCATAGGATTCAAACGCGGCCTCAGTTTGTACCCGCGCCTAATGCACCAGACGCAAAGAATTTCAGAACGCCGAAAATTGCCATCTCTCTGTTGAGTGAACAAGAGTTGCAAGATTCAGGTCGGAAACACGCCAAGGCAATGAAACGCGATGGGCAAAGCCAGCGTCAAGCGCCCGCGTTCAGAGAAGTCAAGTCACTGGCACAAATTCCAGAGAAGGAATGCACCGGGACTTCATTTAGATGGTTATGCCAAAGTTCAGGATATACTGGGAAATGTCCCATTCCATCTTCCGGGGGACAGACATGTGTTGAAAGTAGGACATCGGGAACATCCTCTCCATGTCTGGAAGAAAGAATCTTCCGCCCTTTATCTCACGGAGCCATTTATAGGTCCCCTCAGACACACGACGGCCATCATCATAGATATGATCCCCAAAGAAGAAGGCAGGCTTCTCCAACCTGACGCCGTCATCCGTTTTGAGTGCGGCATCGGTCATAAGTGCCCGAAAGGTTCTCCTGTTAACATTAGAGAGCCTGCGATCCAGTAACTGGTCAGCAGTCACGGGGACACTCATTCTTTGCACAAAGGTCAAGCCCCGGTCGGCACCACCCACGCGTCCAAAGTGGTGCATCTTGGCAAGTGAACCTGAAACATGCGGCACTGCAAAAGAAGAAGACACTTGGTCAGATACTTTGCCAAAAATAAGGGAAGACGCTAAGTGTTCATAATTCAAAACGCAGCCGAGACACTGGACGCAGGGGTTATCATCCGCGTCCAGACCTGCGAACTTGCACCAAAACGCAGAAGAGATACTGGACGCAGGAATTTTTCGAATCCGCGTCCAGACCTGCAAAGCCGCGTTCTGCAAATCAAGACTTATGAAAATTCTAAGTACTTGGACTCAAACGCCAGATTCTACAAAATCGGCGGTTGAAGACACAGAACGCAAGGATCAAATCCGCGTTCTGCAAACCAAGACTTGTGAAATTTCAAAGTGCTTGGACTCAGACGCCAGATTCATCAAATCGGCGCCTGATGGCACAAAACGCGGCACAGAACGCATGGATCAAATCCGCGTTCTGCAAATCGCGTCCAGAGACCTTCACAATTAGAAATATTCTAAGTGAAGGATCCAGAGTGCAGAGTTCACCAGCGTCGGATCATCAGGCCCGCGCCCCGGTTATCATCTCAAGGACATCGTCCGAGAATCAAACACGATCTTGTGTTAAAGGTTCTTAGGGTTCTATGAACATGTTTTAAATGGCGGAACCCACGCCGAAGGTACATTTTTACCTCGGAAAACACCCTCCTGCGCAGAGGAAGCATCTCTCTCAGCCTCGGCGACGGTCGCCCTTGAGGATGATGCAGTCGGTTTCGTCTTGGGAGCCATCGATGTTCAGAAATCCGAGTTCGAAGATGGACAGATGAACAAACAAGAGGAGGGAAGCTCTCTTTTCTCAGCAAATGCGTTCGGAGAAGAAGATGCGTCCCTCTAACTGTTGCCTTTTATAGGCACAGAGATTCGCGAAGATACGCAGCGTTTGGCCCAATAAACGCTGCAGCGAATCGCTGCCTGACGCGTGGAGCCAAATCATTGTTTGAACAGGGAAGATCATGCGTCACGACCCCGCCACAAGTCAGAAGTTGACACGTGGAGCAGTTCATTTAATGAACCGGGAGATCCGCGCGCCAAAAGGCGAAATCTCGCCGTTTCCCCAGGCCAGCTGGCGGCGTAATCATGACATGACACAGGTGCGCGCCCCAAAGTACGCGGCTCTTCGGTGGACATGCCCCGTCAGCATCATCATAAATGCACCCAGAAAATCGCGTCTGCATTTCAAGAGATGCGTCTCTCCAAAGTCCGCATCCCCTCAAACGGGCCAAACATCGCGTCTACCCCATGGAAGTCGCGTCTTTAAAGCAGTCTCTGCTTTTTCAAAAGGGAACCTGCGTCCAGTCTCCTGCTTCTGCAAGTCTGTTCAACAGTACACTGACGCAAACAGACAACCAACCACTCCCGGCCAAAAGCGCACCCGTGACAGACTAAAAGCAATCGGGGAGGTCTAGACTGTGTATCTAGACACTCAACACGATCGACTCTGACGGCTTCAAAGAGTTCAACAGTACACTCACGAAGACCAATTCCAGATAAGATCAAGCCCGAAGCATCAACAGTCCAGTCATAAAGGCGAACACGGCTAAGATCCAAAGTATTCCGAAATCCGTCCCATTCAACTGCGGAATATCAGAAACTTTGGAGGGGGTTCTGTAGGCTGTCTAAAAAATGACTAACAGACAAGCCATTAAGGAAGCAGAGTCTCAAGCTCTAGACGCGAGGAATCGATGCCCGCGTCTCAGCATTAAGACGCGTTGGCTCTACAACCCGCGTCTCAACGTCCAGACGCGTCGGCCCGAAGCCCGCGTCTCAGCATCAAGGCGCGTCGGCCCGACGCCCGCGCCTCAACGTCCAGACGCGTCGGCCCGAAGCCCGCGTCTCAGCATCAAGGCGCGTCGGCCCGACGCCCGCGTCTCAACTTCAGGGCGCGTTTGGCTCGACGCCCGCGTCTCAAACTTCAAGGCGCGTTTGGCTCAACGCCCGCGTCTCAGTTGCAACTGCCCTGATTGCGGGGCCAGTCACCGCGCATGTAGCGGGTAGTGGCCCCTCATTCGGGAGCGTTTTCAGGAGGCACCTTCACCCCCTGAGACCCCTATAAATAGCCTTGTTTGCTATGAAGAGGGGATCGAAGCTTGGAGAGGTCGAGAATTAAGAAGGTCAAGGCATCATCAAGATCGATCAAATCCAGGCAAGAGGATCATCAAGAGGGAGCACGACTTCAACAACAGACAGAGGGAGGAGACTCTTCAGCGAGCTTACTGAGTACTAGCCGCTCTTCGCCTACCTCCTCTTTGAGAGTTTTGGTAGACGGAGCTGAGTTACTCTTTCTACCGACCGAAGAGAAGACCCCCGACGGTCCAGGACGGTCATCTGGTCAACGGAGAACAAGATTCACTCTCCACCGCCACACGAAGAACCCAGCATTAAACAAAGGGGGGATTCAAGCTTCAACATCCTCCCTCCCTTGTAACTGGAAGGAAAAGTCTTGTTGTAATCTTTTCATCTGATTCAAAGAAATCTTTACAGCAATTCCCTCTTTCTTTTTCCGGCGCATACACTTATGACTATAATGTCCATAGTAATTTCAACTCGTCACAGAGTTCATGGGGTTTCGATTCCCCCGAGTTTAATTCTCAATCAAATTGTCCTTCATATCCATCTAGTCCACATTCTTTCAATGATTCATACTCAGATCCCCCCATTCAGAATAGATTACCATCTATCGGGGAAATGATAAGTATGCACGAGTCCAAGCAACAACCACCATCAATCTTAGACATGATGATGCGTGAGTCCACCGACTCACAACTTCATCACGATTACACTTCCTTTTTCCAAGCCCAATCACAAAAGAGGGTTGAAGCCATGACTCAGGCTAGATTAGTTCGTGAGCATGACATAGATTTGATGGTTCAATCCTTACGTTCTCACTGTCCGGCTAATTCTGATATCGCTGACCACTCTTTTAGAGCCGACGAACCAAGTTGCTTTGGACAACAAGATTCTAATTCAGTACAATTATTAGAACTTGCCGAAACTCCAATTGTTGATAGTTTGGCAAGTTTTTCCTTTCCTGAAATAGAACTTGAGGATGAATATGATCATGATCCCCAACTTGACGATTCAGTTTTATTTCCTGATTCAATAATGACTCCAGTGTCTCCACCTGATTTCACTTTTCCCGAGTCAACATTGGATCCTATTCCAATTCATCATGAAATTGAATCACCCATTTTAGATGATCATATTGAACTTGACCAATTTTACAATTTTGAAAATCCTATGGATAAATTGGCAAGTTCTTTTTATTACATTGAACCCAATGAGATATGCGACCTAGATTCTCACAATCTCTTTACTTCTGAAACTGATTGTACAATTCTGACGGAAGATGTTGACCTTAGTTTTGAAGAATTGTATGGCGATGAGCTAGAATTCCTTAATATTAGAAGTAAAGAGATATCACCCATATTAGGTCACATTCCATTGTGGGAAGAAGATTGTGGACTTGAGTTTCAATTTCTTGACTTGGACTCAATTCTTGAACCTAGCCCGACTCCTGAGCCCTTACTTGATTTGAGCATCTTCCTTGAGTCGGTATTCGTTCCCGTACCTATAATGTCCAAGTCAATAATTCCATCTTTTCATACTCCATTTTGGGACAAGGAGGTTGAGACAATTAACTCTGAAATTTATTATGAAATTTGGAAATTTGATGGGGTGGAAATACTAAAAATTGATTATACATATATTTTAGTGGGTTATGTAAGAAAAGTTTCTGGTGGGTTCCACCAAATTATCTGTTATCTTGATTGAGCCGCATTTCGTGGACCAATTAGACCACCTCCGGAACCACGACCGTAAGGTAACTTCCGCCTTCCCTTGTTCTGTTTCATGCATATATGCATTCATTCATACATTGAGGACAATGCATGAGATAAGTGTGGGGGTGGGCTTTACTAACGTACTAACATAAGTAGACACTAACAAAATTTGCTAATAAAAAAAAATTTTAAAAAAAATGTTATAAAAAGGACAGTATTTTGACTTATTTTTTTGAAAGAAACCTAAGTTAGTTTTAAGGATTAGGAAAATCATGATTAGGATTTCTAAAAACTTGGTCAAAATAAATAAATTGTTGAATTTTTAAGTATAGGAGGAGAAATTGAATAAGTAGTTAGTCTTAATTTTTACCTTAATGAAATGTGAATACCAAATGCATATCTAGGATTCTAAGACAAAGACCTTGTGCCTCATAAAAAGAAAAAAAGAAAAAAAAAAGAAAAAAAAATCACCAATTAAGCTGATACATGTGCCTCAAGAAGCATAAGTATTCATGCCTAAAGGTGAGTAAATAAAATAAGTCCTTAGTTTGGGGCCTAGTTCACTCGAATTTGAGTCCGCGGGGTGTTTTCTCACCTGGTGCCCTAAAGCCAACCGGTTTGGGAGTCATCGACTTTAAGTTCGTTACATGGGTGGATTAGAAAGCCTAAGGAAATTAAGGAAAAATTACTTATATATGTATTAACACATCTAATAGTCAATTAGTTAGGTATGAGGGCCTCAAGAAGCCTTAATGCTTATACGAAAGAAAATTAGATGCGTTATACATATTAAAAAAAAAGAAAAAAAATATATATATAGAGGCATGAGAGTCCAAGTTAAGGAATTCCTAGTATAAATTCATAAGGATGCATATGATTTTTGGTAATGAAAAAGACTATATTAGAAGTTCAATTTTGACCCTTACCTAAAATGAAAACAATTTACTTTATAAAGACTAAGTCTAAGAATGAATAAAAATGAGGATCCTAAAACTTATAGACTACTTAGTCTCTTCAAATATAAGTCAAATATTTTCCTTTTTATGGATTTTGTGGGTGTAATCCGCTGAAAACCCTCACGAGACAACACTCGTCCTCTAGGGTAACCTAGAGGTTTAACGGCTTGTTGCACGTGCTAAGTGCAATCGTGATTCCTACGAAAGTGAGTTAGGTTAGATTAACTTTTTCTTTTTCTTGTTTTTACTCGAGGACGAGCAAAAAGATAAGTGTGGGGGTGTGATTGGTAGTCAAAAGTGCATTTTTATCATAACATTTACCATCACATTTTCATATTTATTCATTTAATTCTGCACAATTATTAATATTTTATTATTTATTGTGTGCAGGCCTCGAATTATTATTTTAATAATAAATAAAGCTTAATGAAACCCAAAAGCCCATATTTGAAGTCCAGGTGTAAAAGTGCAAATATCAATTGTCAAAGTGCAAATTATGCAAGGGCTAAAGTTGCAATTATTAAAGATGAGGAAGGATAGAATTCTACCCAACCCTAAACTCTTGCAGGATGAGCATAAGAGCCAAAGATAAGAAGGAAAGTCGTGATAAAAGATTTGGGATAATTGAGATCAAGGTAACTTGATTACCAAGTTATCTCGAAATCCCAAGATGAAGAGCCAGGATCACACTTCCAGAAGCAAACGCCCAGATGAACGGATCAGGAGAGGCCACGCGCCAAAGCGCGTGGCCAGCAGAGCCAGTATTGCCGCAAAATTGCGGCAAATACCAGGTTTTTGCGGCATTTTGGATGAAGCAGACTACCAGATTTCGTGGGCGACTTTATCCAGGACTCTTCTCCCTTCTGCACCTATAAATACCCCCTGCAGTGCAACGTACAGAGCGTCCAGCGTCCAGCAAAGGGCCAAAAGCTAGGGTTTAGGTTTTTTCTTCTAGGTTAGATTTTATGTTCTTTTTCTTTTGTAAAGTCTGTAACTGAGAGTGGAGGAAGCTTTCATGGAGGAAGGAGTCCATGCTTGTACTGAGGTGACAGCGGTGTAAGCCAACTCTTCTTCTATTGTTAATGAAATCTGCTTGAGGTTTGTCTTTTTTATTATTCTTGTTTTATTTCTTCGTGTTTTATTCTTGTATTTCTCTGTTCCTGTTTTCTTCCATTGTTTTTTCTCTAAATGCCTTGTGAACAATGAGACCCAATTGCATTGAGACTGCCTAGCCAAAGAAGAACCCTTGATGGCTTATGGCGATGAACATCCTATACGCCATACTTGCAATCTTCCAAGAAAAGGTAAATCATCGCACGGATCAAAGGTAAGCAGGCTGAAGAGGTTTGTACGTGTTATAAGTTTTTCTTTCTTTCCTTTTCTAGTTTAGATCACCATCCACATCTTTCCATATTCTTTCCCACAACTCATTGTAAATACCACTTTTCATTGTAAATATCGTTGTGACTAACAAAATAATTAAAAAAGATAAATTTTTAGGGATAACTTACAAACGCTTCCATCGCTAGTCCTCCCTGAGGATCACGACCCGCATAGCCTTGCTACCGCGGATTAGTATTGAGCACCTCGCACACCTTTAATTCTTAAATCTAATATTTTATTTTCGTGTGCAGGAAAATTCAGTCAACACATTACAACCAAACGACATAGATCAATCACGGTTGTGTAGTATGGAAATTACATATAATGTGATCTGAACAGGCCTATTTCCAACTGATCCTCCCTTAAACTTTATTAAGATCAAACTTTAACATAAGAAAACAGAGTGTGTAAACTAAAAACTTTTTTCTGCAGAAAATGTCCAAATGCACAAAATGTATCCAAAATACAAAATAAAGCAATGAAACATTTATACAAACTCCCACTAAACCATGTATCCTTAAATGATATAACACTCATATAAGTGAAAAACACCTAGAGGGGGGTGAATAGGTGTTAGTGCTAATCTAAAACTTAATGCAAAACTAAGTGCGCTAAATGCGGAAGCTAATGCAAATGTTGCACAAACTAATACAATACAACAAGTGTAGCCGAATTCCCCTTGCGAGGCTCTGGACTAACTCCTCTTGATTCCCCTTGAAATGGGTTGAGGCGCAATGTGAAGCTCTTGTTGGATGAGTATAAGTTAGGCACACACACACAAGCAATCCAAGCAATGTGCACACACAATCAAGGATAGAGCAATATGGATTATGCAAGGCACAACACAAGCAAATAAATATGATATGACAAGATGAATTATGCTCAACACAACCAAATATGATATGAATGAAGTATGATGCTTTGCACAAATGTAAAGAGAGAGTTTAGAGATAAGTGGATCAAACGCAAACACAATGATATGTTTCGAGGTTCGAGCACCCTTGCTCTACATCCCCGCCTACACCACCGTGTAGGATTTCCAATCCACTATACCGCCCACCGAGGAACCTTCACCGAGAAGGATTTGTACAACAATGGAGTACCTAACTCCTCTCTCAAACAACACCTCCTCACACAAGAGGGGTAGGCCCTTAGCCAAACAACCACAACAATCAACACCTCTACCGAAGAGGGTTTACAACCAAACTCCACCTCTCACTCGAGGGAGCAAACCAATCACCCGATCACCTCTACCTAAGAGGGATACAACAAGAATAAGGGTGTTACAACAAGTGGTTCCAAAAACCACAAACTCAATCTCTCTTTTCTTTTCTCTTTTCTTTTCCACAAAAACAAGATCCTAAATAGATTAGGATAGGTGATAGCTCAAGTGTGAAAAACTAGGTGTTTTTGGAAACAAGCAACAAAGAAAAACTACTTGGGAAATCTCTTGTAAAAGATAGAAAATGCAAGATCAAATCAAAATCCCAAAACCTAGTTTTCTTTGATTTTCCAAAAACCCAAAATAATGAAGATGAGAAGTTTTAAAGCCCACAAACTCTTTTTAAAACTCTTTTAAATACTTCAGAAAACTGGAATTTTTCCTCTTAAAAAACTTGGCCAAAATCCCCAAAGAGATGGGGTTTATATAGGCCCATCAGAAAACTAGCCGTTAAGCTGAGTTGGCAGCCTGACAGGCTGTCGGTCGACCGACCAGGTCGACCGCCAACGGTCAGAAATATGACCGTTGGGCAACTGCGGTCGACCGGCCCGGTCGACCCAAACAAACAGAGAGCAGAGCTCTCATCCCGGTCGACCGGCACGGTCGACCCAAACAACCCGAGAGCAGAGCTCTCAGACCCAGTCGACCGCTCGGTCGACCGTCCCAGTAACTCCAAACGTGCACAGATCTGTGCACGTCCGGTCGATCGGCCCGGTCGACCGGACATCAGCCAAGTCAACTAATAACCTGGCTTAGTCGACTGGTTGAGTCTGGAACTGAAAACTGGGTCAGAAAACTTGGGAAAAATATTTTATAAAAATCTTTTAATACTTCTAAAAATCACTAAAAATATTTTTATCATTTTATATCAAAACTCAAACAAGTGATAAAAGTTTCAAGACATGTATCAACTTATTCAATTCATTTTTGAGTCTTGCAAATTTTATCAAAAACAAAACTTGTATTTTTGTCAAACTTGATTTTTCCAAAACATGAATAGGATAGTCAAAATAAGTTTGTCTAGCAACTTTAAAGCATGTATGTATATCTAGAACTTATCTAATATATATAGAAATAAAGTAAACTTGTTTTGATCTACTATCCATGAAAACCAAAATCCAAATCATGAAACGTGTGTGTTGTGCACTTGAGCATATCAACTATACTAAGCTTTACAAATGGATCTAAACACACTATCTAAATTAGGATACCTAAGTCTTCTTGATGATCTTCATCTTCAAGTAGACTTGCTCCAAAACTCCATCCATGGGCTAGGCATGTGTGATCATGAAGCTTTGGCCCTGGAATCACCATGAAAAGCTTCTAAACTCCTTGTTGAAGCTAATCACCAACTAATATCTTGCTAATGATCTGAAACTTAAAATCACAAGATTATTAGTAAACATAACTACATGAGTTAATCATCATCAAAACTAGGGTGGAAGGCCTTTGGGCCAACAATAAGCAGTGTGCTCATGAAAGACCTTCGGTGTTAATCCTTTAGTAAGCGGAGCCGTAATCATGGAGTTTGTCCCAATGTACTCTATGAAAATCTGTCCACTCTATATCCTTTCTTTCACAACCAAGAACTTTATGTCAATGTGTCCTGACGTAGACAAGCTCATGTTGTTGTTGGAATATAAAACTGCTAATTTATTATTACAGTATAACTTTAGTGGTCATTTAATATCACTCAGAATGCACAACCCAGTGATAAAATTCCACAGTCATAATTCATGGTTGGATGCCTCATTACATGCTACAAATTCTGCTGTCATGGTGGAGGAAGCTGTGAGTGTTTGCTTAGCACACTTCCAGCAAATAACTCCTCCAGCTAACAGGTAAATGTACCTCGACGTGGATCTCCTACTGCCTTGGCATCTAGCAAAGTCAGAATCTGAACACCCAATGATCTCAATCTGCCTCATATATATGAGCATGTAATTCTTAGTTTTTTATAAATATTTGAAGACCCTTTTTCCTGTTCTCTAGTGATCCATCTCAGGGTTACTTAAATATCTGCCTAGCATTCCAACAATGAATGCTATGTTTGAACTGATCAAATTTGAGCATACATTAGACTCCCTACAGCTGAAGCATAGGGAATCTTCTATATTTTTTTAACTTTAAGGTCATTATTAGGGCATTGACTTAGACTGAATTTTCACCTTTTGAACTGGAGTGTCTCCCGGTTTACAATATCTTTCAAGTACCTTTTCTATATAGGTCTTTTGTGACAATCCAAGATTACCCCTTGGGCGATCTGGGTATATTTGGATTCTTAAGACAAAAGAAGCCTCACTAAGATTTTTCATCTCAAATTTCTTGATAGAAATCTCTTGGTTTCGGGCAAAATTTTCTTATCATTGGTAGCAAGGAGTATGTCATCAACATACAAAATAAGGAACATATGCTTACTCCCACTGAACTTGTGATACACATAATCTTCAACAATATTTGTCTCGAAATCAAATTAGACAACTACTTGATGAAACTTGTAGTACATTGACGGGAAGCTTGCTAGAGTCTATAGATGGATTTTTTTAATTTTCAAACCACATTCTTTGGGTCTCCAGACACAAAATTTTCTGGCTACACCATATATATAGTTTCATCAATGTCACCATTGAGAAAATTTGTCTAAACATTCATCTGATGTAACTCAAGGTCAAAATATGTAACAAGAGCCATAATTATCCTAAAAGAGTCTTTCGATGAAAAAGGAGAGAAAATCTTTGTAAAATCAATGTCTTCTCTTTGAGAAAAACTTTTAGCTACAAGACGAGCCTTATATCTCTCCACATCACCTTCTGAGTCCCTTTTGGTTTTAAATATCCATTTGCAACCAATGGGCTTCTTACCTTCAGGTAATGGGATAACATTCCAAACTTGATTCTTACATAGACTTATACTCTTCATTCGTGGCATCTATTCATTTTTTAGAGTTAGAATCCTGCATGGCTTGATGGAAGTTGATTGGATCGCCTTCTACCAATCCATCAGTGTCCTCATGTTTTTGGAGGAATACTATGTAGTCATCTGGAATAGCATTTTTCCTCTCTCTTGTGGATCTCCTTAATAGCATTTGTTCTTGAGATTGTTGAGTTTGTTCTTTAGGAACAATTACCTCAGCTTAAGTGGGGAGTTGTTCAACATTGTCTTGTTGAGATTTCATATCTGCTTCTTGAATAATGACAAGTATAGAAGTTTGTACGCTGTCAAAAGTAGTGGTAGGGATCAAAATTGATTTCTCCTCAAAGACAATGTCTCTAACCTTATTTTTCCCCCACACTCAACATCCTCAAAAAATGTTACAATTCCGATTTCAAAAATTGACCTAATAGTGGGATCATAAAACTTGTAGCCCCTAGACGCTCAAAGTAACCAATGAAGTAGTTGCTCACTATTTTGGAGCCCAATTTCTTTTCATTTGGCCTATATTAGATGGACATCTCCAAATGTGAAAGTACTTTAGACTAGGCTTTCGACCTATCCAAAGTTCATAAGGTGTTTTGGCAGCATCTTTAGTTGGTACTCTATTCAGGATATAACCTGCTGTCTTTGTTGCTTCTCCCCAGAGTGATTCTGATAAGGTAAATGACTAATCATACTCCTCATCATATCCTTAAGAGTCATGTTTCATCTTTCAGCCACATCGTTCATGTTAGGTGAGCTTGGCATGGTGTACTGTGGGACGATTCCACATTCCTTTAGGAAGTCAGCCAAATGGCCTTGGACGTTGCTCTCCTGAATCATCATATCTGCCGTAGTACTCACCACCAGGTCAGGTCTGACATACTTAATTTTCTTATTGAGTTGAATTTCAACTTCAGTTTTGAAAACTTTGAACATATTCGGGACTCTGATTTCTCATGAATAAGATATAGGTACCTATAGTGTGAGTAATCGTCTATAAATGATATAAAGTATCGTTGACCATCCCAAGAAGTCGTAGGGAATGGTCCACAGATATCTGTATGTATCAATTCTAAGATACCTGAAGATCTGGTGGCACCTAATCTCTTATATTTGGTCTGTTTTCCCTTGATACACTCAACACAGACATTTAAGTCTGAAAAATCAAGAGAATTCAAAATACCTTCTAACACAAGTCGTTCTATTCTAAATATGGATATACGACCCAAACACTTGTGCCATAATCTTACTGAATTTTCTTTATTTAACTTATGTTTTGTACCACGTGAATTCACATGTAAAGTTTCATTATATGATTCAATCGTGTCAAGCAAATAAAGGTTGTTATAAATACTCAATGAATCAGTACCAATAATATTTGAATTTAATGAAAGACCAAACTGATTGTTTTCAAAAGAACAATGATAACCAAATTCGGCCAGTAAAAAATCAGAAATTAAATTTCGTCTAAATGATGGTACAATGAAAGTGTCTTTTAAGTCCAAATAAAGACCAGTTCCTAACAACAACCTTTCCTATTACCTCAACTTCTATTGATTTTTCACCACCCAAAAGATGTATCTTTTACCATTACTTGGCCTTCGGTAGATCAAGCACCTTGCATAGAAACACTTATGTGAGTAGTAGCACTAGAGTCTAACCACCAAGTTTTTCTAGGTACTGAAGCTAAATTAATCTCAGAACAGACTAAAGTAAAGATTATACCTTTCTTAGCATGCCGAGCATGATATTTTGTACATTCTTTCTTTGTGTCCAGGTTTCTTACAAAAGAAACAATCTTCATTTCCCTTAGGTTTCTTTTGATCTGGACCCTTAGCAGCTTCATCCTTCTTTCTTTTCTTGCTCTTATCCTTTGAGGTACTGGCCAGATGAGCACTTTTAGATTTCTCATGCTTAAGCCTTTTCTCTTTTGCACACAATATAAAATGAGCCCATTCAGAGTCTATTTCTCCTTCTGACAGTTATAACTAACCTTAAATTGACTGAAGTGTGCAGGAAGTGGAATTAATACCAAATGCACGAGCAAGTCCTCAGACAACTCGAGCTTTAGTACCTTAAGCTTGGAAGCAAATGAGACATCTGCATGATGCAATCCCTTATGTTTTTCTTGCCCTTGACTTCATAGAAATCAAGCTAGCTAAAAGCATGCTTATTTTGTCTTATCATTCTTTGCAAAATGTTTTTCAATTTCGGCAAGAAAATCATTAGCCAGAGTTATCTCATTAGATACTGCACCTCGAAAGGCTTCTAGAATGTCGTGCTTTATGATCATTAGGCTCATGCGATTAGAGCGTGAGCACTTCTCAAACTTCTTCCTATCATCAGAAGAACTTTCAGTTGTAAAAAAAGCAGGTTACTCTATCCTTAGCGCAAGATCAAGATCCATGCAGTCAAGAATGATTAAAATATTCTCTTTTCATTTCTTGAAGTTTGTCTCATTAAACATGAGAATACTGTTTGTATTTGCAGATATAGCAGCAGCATATACAATAGCTGTACAGAGAATAAATTAAATAAGCATGCATGTTCACTTCATAATCAAGTAAACGACTTTTAAATTTAAACAATTATGGAATACATCTCAAGATACCTAGCACAATATTAATATCAAGTTTTTGGACAGTAATATTAACTTGTTGGTGGTACTATTGGTGTAACAATCAAATGTTGACAGTAAATTCTGTCAAATAATAAATTTATCTTTGGATCAACTTATTATTCACATGAAAACCTTATAATTGTCACACATTTATCACCATAAGTGCGTATGCAATTCGGCCAAATATTATCCTTCTTGGGCTGATTAATTCTCGCATGAATTTACACACACACACACACACACACACACACACATCTCAACATTCTCAAGAAGTTAATCTACACAAGAGAGGTCACTTTGGCGATATCTTGTTTCAATTAGCTTTTATCAAATGTTAGACAATTTCAATAATTTATTAGATGTACCCAAAACTTGTTTAAAATTTTGAAAAGTCCCAAAATTGCCCAAAAAGGACCCAAAATTACGTGACCCTCGAGCGCACTGCCCGGGCCAGAAGATGCGCGGTGCCCTAAGGCGCCGCACCTAGCCTAGAATTTTTTTTTAAACTGTATTCAAATCTGAAAAAATTTTAATCCGTAAATCTGAAATTTTTTTTCAGAGCCAAAATAATCATGTAATATGATTCATAAGATTTAATTTATATTTCAATCTCATGGAAGAATTAATTAAAATCCCAAAATTTAAAATTTAATTCCCAAACCTAGGAATCCTCATTGGAGTGGCTCTAATACCAATTGTTAGAACTTGAATTAAATAAAAGAATTCAATCTAAAAAAATCATCCTTAGAATAAACAAGATCAAGATCATAACTATATCTTTAACATAGATCAAAACCCTAAAATATAGATTTAGTCTCCATGAAGATTCAAAGATATGAGAAAATTAAAATAATAAAGATAGAAACATACCTTGATCCATGATTTAATTCCTTAAATTATTGGGATGGAGAAGACCTTCCAAACGATCCGTATTCCTTAAGGTTTTCTCTCTTCTTGAAGGGATCTCAAAGAGAAAAAGAAGATACGTTCTTTTGGGACCATGATCCCTTAAATAATAACTGATTCTATATGTTATTTCTTTTTTCAATTTAGCCCTTCATCAAATTAGAAATTACATAATTATCTCTACATATTAAATCCATGACAATTTAATACCTATAACTTATTAGATCACAATTATTTTGGACTATACTTTATGATAGCCATACATATTGAATTCATATATATGAGCCTACACATATCGAATTATTTCCAACACAAAAAACCAATCATTATAGATTGACAAACATAGATTCCCTTCAACTAATTTATTGAGTTCGTATGTTTCTGAGCTATAGTCAGAGTTGCTCAATAAATCATAAATCAATTTTTGAATGAGATTCATGAACTACAAGATTATAACATAGTTTCATACATAATTTAATAATCAAATCTACAATAATCTCTCGTCACCACCTTCTCCAAAAGCCCGGGTTTGCACTTGTAGTAGTCGGATTTTGATCTACATCCAGATCACGACACGTGTCCACTAAATCAGGAGCGTCCTAAGCCAGCAACAAACTTAACATACCAGCAGGCTCATTGCAGGCCCAAGAGGAAAGCCTCTCCATTCCTCGAACCCACACTCAACTCGAGTTACCTGTACGGATTTGTAACTATCAAGCCCTCTCCGTGACCAGACCTTTCTGTGACCACATCAATCCAATTCATTCATCCAGATGCGAAATTGGACAAAGACCCTCTGCGGGGACATTCTGCTAGTCGGAGCTCCCAGTCTCTGAAATGAAGATCCTCTGCGAAGACATTCTGCTAGTTGGAGCTCCCAGCCTCCAATATGAAAACCCTCCACGAAGACAGTTGCCTCCGTACTAGATACAGCTCACGGCAGGATTCTCAGATTCACGAAATCAGCTACATTGCCAGATCATCCCTACGTTTTAAACGTTATAACGCCCTTGCTTTAACGCAGGCTGTTATGGACAGTGGCAGATATCTCGGCATGGCAGTCACAACCAGTAAGAGGTGACTTGATCTAAGTGGTGACGAGAAAATCACAACGCGCAAATCATGCGGTTATGGACATCAAAAATATCTGCACCATAAGTTATAATGCCCCAAGATATTTATACACTGGATCTCCATCAAAAAAGAGATTCTGATCGGACCCTAGAACTTGTAAATTCAACCCTCCTCCACAGAATTCATTGTGACCCTCTGGAAAGATAGTGAATTATCCCCCTCCTCCCCGTAATTTTTTTCAAATTGGGTTTCTACGTAAAATCCTCTGTTTCTGCTTATTTTCTGTGTTGAAATCCTTAATCATCATCCATAAATCAAGATCCCCTTTTCTTGTGGTGCGAGGTTAATCGTCTGATCAATCGTGTCGAAAAATCTTCATCACAAACTGGTGCTTTCATTAAGATCTAAGTCTTTACACTCAAGATCTTTCCCTAACAACCTAAATCCTCCTCAAAGGAAGACCTCTCTTAAAGATAGATGGTCCCAGAGAAGTAGATTGTCGTTCACAATGCCTTCACGACCAGAAGCAGAGCCACCAGCACCACTGGGGGCACGATTACCTGACAGGCCGATGATCAGTCGCGTATCACTGAGGACACTGACTCCTCTTCACCGTAAGAACCAGTACCGGCGTCCAATCATCGCAGTAGCGCGAAAACTAACTCCTTCAAATGCTCTACGTGATGAAAAACAAATTAAGAAACAACATATACGATCTGATCGTAAGCGAGAGCAGATGGCTCTCGACCCCGAGAACTTCTTCCAGTAGGAAGAGAAGTTGAGACAGCTCCACTAACAGCTCCAGACTCAAGTTGCAGCCCTCTAAAATAACTCAGCATAAACAGGGGCGAGCCCAAGAACAATCGGTCTCCCGATCTTATGCCCTCGATGAGCTGATTCAAAAGCGAATCGTGGAGTCTAAGTTGCAGGACCACCCAACAACAATTGTCAAAATTCCCGATTCCCCTCTCTCCGGGGAGATCCAGGGTGCAAATTCCCAGGAAAATTCTCGACGCCAACTTTCGACTACTACACCGAAATGAGTGATCCGGTTCAACATATTCGATACTTTCAGGAGAAGTTGGTAATCTGATCTCACAACGATCCAGTCATGTGCTTCACTTTTCCTTCCAGTCTGAAAGATGCGGCCTCAGACTGGTTGTACGCTCTGTCACCCCACTCTCTACACAACTTCACGGAGATAACTGAAGTCTTTCTCACCCAATACGCCTCTCGCCAAGAGGTCAAGAAGAATATCTTTCACCTTCTCTCCGTCAAGATGAGGCAAAGAGACAGTCTCAAGTCCTACATCAATTTCTTTCAAAATCAACTTGCCAAGGTCTCTAATTGTGATGAAGAAGTCTCTGCGCTCACATTTATTAGTGGGCTGTAAGTCACTCACCTTATGTACAAGCACCTCCTAAAGCACAACGTTACCAAAATGAAAGAAGTCCTCTCTTGAGCTCAACCTTACATCTAATTCGAGAAGACAATGAAGGCTTCCTCCAATCACTTTGTGAAAGCAAGCAATGGCAGAGGGAAGTCAAAGTCTCTGTACGAAGCATCTGATCACGCTCAAGGCCGACACCAGGGCAACCTACTTACAAGAAGCAAACACTCCCGATCCTCTCACCAAGTTTGCTCCAAAGCTACAGATCGATGATACATTTCACACCCCTGAAGCTCCCATCACGAGATCTTCAATACCATTAAAGACCAACCATGGGTTGATGCCCAAGACCGATCCAGCACAACCCCTTACTTCCTGGGTGGGAAGAGTACTACCCCTCCCACAACAGCAAAGGACACCAAACAATCCACTGTTGGACCCTCCGAAAGTACCTGGAAGAGCTCGTCCAATATAGTCTCCTTAAAGAGTACATCCTCACTTTCGAAGCAGCTATTGGACAATCGAACACTTAACCTTCCCAGGAACAACACTTGATCACCCAGTACAAGGCGATAGATTGACTATCCAAGTTTCAGACATATAAGGTGTACTTCCTTCCAATCCTAGTTCCATGTATTCTATTTTTTGAATAAAATATTATTCTATGCTCATAACCATTGCAGTCTATCCATCCATTGTAGTCCATCCATCCATTGCAGTCCCCTTGATGGTGCCATAAGACTACTCTGTTATTGGGATTTCTCCCACTTGGAGTAAGTCCTCGACTAATGGGATTTCCCTCACTCAGAAGACTGTGTCTGTATGCTCCGCTGATGGGATTTTCCCCATTCAAAGGCGTCAATGTAGACATGCCTATGTGCTCTTTCTCGGCCATCCTATGGGAGTTGAAACCTCTGCTGTGGATTTTCCCCACTCAGAGTCTCCCACTCTGTTATAGGGATTTTTCCCTCTCAGAGCCCCCATTTGATGCATTGCTAATGGAATTTTCCCACTTGGAGCATAAACATTAGCCTACGAGCTCCCACACCTAAACCTATAGGTGGATGAACCCCGGACAGTTTTCCTTTACTGGGTTTCTTTTATATCCCGTTGTGGGGAATATCACCCTGCTCAGGAGCTACCACATTCAGATGATGGAATTTATCCCATTCGGGAGATAGCTTCGCTATGGGATTCCCCCCACATGAAGGTCAACTCCACTGCTGGGTTTATTCCCACTTGGATGTACCAGATCATCACTCCAGGTAGGGACCCCTACCCGGAATGGACGCATCTAATCTGTTACTGGGTGACATCCTCACTTTAGGCCACTTTTATGCAGGTCCAACGGGACTGTAATTGTACGTAACACAAGGTATATGTATGAGGATGCTCTTATTTGGATTAGCCCCTCAATGTACTAGTCTCATGTGATCATAGTCTGATTGCTCCCCAGAGGCCGAAAGCTTCAGGTATCATTTTTTCAGTCTTGTGTGCATGCTTGATGATTAGGTGTTCATCTGGAGCAACTCGGTCTCACGTCTGCATTCATTTTGTTTAAAATGTCTCATTGTATGCTTGAATGCGCATCTTAACTACTACATCCAATCTATAGTCTGTACGTTCCGGGATGGAATTTTCCCTACTTAGAGGCGGTAAGCAGGCTCTCCTCCGAGCATCCATGACACTTCGCTGTGGGATTTTTCCCACTCAGAGTCCAGACTCTACTACAAGAATTTTCCCCTCTCAGAGTTCCGGCTTTGTAGTTCCGTTGATGGAATTTTTTCCACTCGAAAGCAAATGCCAACCCGACTCCGTTGCAAGGATTTCCCCCTCTCAAAAGCCCAACTCCATAGCTGGGACTTCCCCTACTCAGAGAAAGTATTTACAGGTATCGCAGATGGGATTTCTCCCGCTCAGAGACCGTGCGCTTTCCTTCCGGTCCACTCCCAAGCCCATCTATGACAAGACTTCAATCTGGTCAGCACTCCGCAGAGGCAGCTAGTCTCAAACAAGCCAACAGTTGAACAACACAGGCAAGATTACTACAATTACTCTCGCTTCTATTCATGCATAAATTTTATTCCAAATATTTTCATTACAAGTCTTTTCAACTTTACGTGATTACATCTAACAAGTAATACAATAATGCACCATGTTTCTGTAAGTTTTTGAAAAGAAAAACAGGTACCCCTTCCACCCAACATCCACGTTGGAAGGCTTCCCGGAAGCGAATGTCCATGGGACGATCCCACTTCCTCTAGCCATCTTCCAATGGATGACACTGGGAACTCCCAGGAATCCATCCTGGATGACACTGAGAACTCTCAGGAATCCATCCAATGCTATAAGATACATCTCGGAGCCTAGATAGAGGTTCAAGAACCGTTGTTCGCTACAAGGAAAGATTTCACAAGGGCAGAGCAATAGTTTCCAAGCGGAGTGAAGATGGCCAGACATATAAGACGGCAATAGAATCGGAGTCACCACCGCCTTCACCCAGTACAACCCCCACTCCTATCTCAGCACGCCATCAGGAAAGGAAGACTTCTACCAACTCTGCTCCCCGAATACCCTCCTACAACTTCGGCAACCGGAAAGAGCGGGGGGCATCTGTAGTGGTCAAATTTTGATTTACATCCAGATCACGACACGTGTCCCATTAAATCAGGAGCGTCCCAAGCCAATAACAAATTCTACATGTTGGCCTAAAGGTCCATCACTCTAGTTTTGATGATGATCAACTCATGTAGTTATAGTACTAATGATCTTGTATTTATTTAGTCTCAGATTTATGATCAAGATCTTAGTAGGTGCGTAGCTTCAACAAAGGATTTAAAGTCAAGTTTTGGAGCTAGCACGGTTTGATTCAAGAGCTTATGCATCAAGACCACATCAAGTACTCAAGAGGAGTCTAGCTCGTTGGATCAAGTTTGGACCAAGTCAAGAAGATGAGAAGACTTCAAGTGAAGACTTCAAGATCAAGACTTGTGTTTAGATTTGTTTTTATAAGATTTTGTTTTAGATTAAAATGTAAAGAATAGAATAGTTGGTGGATTACTCAAGTATACCATATACACACACACACTCTTGATTGAGAAGAGTTTTCATAAAAGAATTTTTATTTTGAAAAAATACAAAAGAGTTTTCTTTATGAAAAATACCGGTTTGGTTTTTGGACTTCATATATACATGTATCTTTAACCAAAATCATTTTAGTGCAAATTGTCAAAAACATAGATATTTCACTATGTATGTGTAGTGGATCATATCCATACACACCATGCTTTAAAAGAGTTTAAAATATCTTGTTTTTATATTTGGAGAAGTATTGGAAAAATAAGTTTTGGAAAAACCAATTTGGAAAAATACAGTTTTTGTTTTGAGCCAAAATTTCTAAGTTACAAAAATAGTTCAAATTATTTGTAACATGTCTTGATTTTGTTCAAACATGTTTGATTTTCAAAGTATAATATTGAACCTATTTTTGTAGATTTTTCGTGAATTTATGGGAGTTTATTTACGCTAAAAAGCCAACCTTTTAAATCCCTAATTAAAGCCTGCCAGGCTCTGGTGGTGGACCGACCGGTCGACCGGACCAAGAGCCGGTCGACCGGAGCGGTCGACCGATGTGCACAGATGTGCACAGGATGGGCCGGTCGATCGCACGGTCGACCGCCAGAGAGCAGCTGCTCTCTGGAAAGTGTCCCGGTCGACCGGGCGGTCGACCGGCAGAGAGCTGAGCTCTCTGTATCCTGGCCACGGTCGACCACTGGCTCAACGATCAGAAATCAGACCATTGGCCGGTCGACCGGGCGGTCGACCGACAGGCCAGTCTGGCTCCCAACGGCTAGTTTTCTAGCCCTATAAATTGGGACTTTTGGGGGTTGTTTTCTACAAGATTTTTCAAGTGGTTTTGCACCAGTTTTCCAACTCTTTTAAGAGGTTTTCTCCACTTGTATTTGAGCTAAATACTTCCATTCAAAAGGAGAGTTTATCAAGAGTTTTCAAAGTGATTTCGTTGAGTTTTCACCACACATTCCATCCTTATTTTTCTCACAAACACTTGACCTATCCATTGATATATTCATCCTATAGGAGTGTTCTTGTGAGATTGTTTTTAGGTGATCAAAGTGTTGTGATCACCAAAGATTTCTTCTTTGCTTTGAGGAGGCGGACGAGTGTGTTCGCGGTGTTTCGAGTTCGTGTGTGAACTCGGTATTTGAGGTGCGGCCTCGGCGAGCTAGTGGGCTTGCGGTGTGTTCTTGCAGGAACAAGAGAGGGACTAGAGAGTCCAAAGAGCTTGTAGGTGTTGCGGCACTAAGTGATCCGGTGGGATCGATTTTAGTAGAAATCCTTTATAGTGTTGAAGGCGGGGACGTAGAGCAAGTGTGCTCGAACCTCGAAACAAATCTCTCGTGTTTGCGATTGCTCTCTCTATCTCTTACTTGTTTATATCTTGCATGCTTCTATTGCTATCATCTTTTATTGCTAGATATATATTTGTGATTATATTGTTATATGCTTGGGGATTATTTACTAACACTCGTATTCAACCAAGAGAGCCAACGTGGCACCTCAACTCTTATTTAGAGGAATCTTGAGGAGTTAGTCCAGAGCCATTCACGGGGAATCCGGCTACACTCTTGTGTTATACGTGATGTTTAATTTAAGAAGTTTTAATTTGCATAATAGTTTTTAATTCCGCATTATTTGACCATTAGATTAGCCATCACCTATTCACCCCCCCTCTAGGTGATTACACTACATACTAGCAGACCCTTTGTAGGCCTAAGAGGAAAGCCTCTCCATTCCATGAGCTCATTCTCAATTCGAGTTACCTATACGAATCCGCAACTATTAGGCCCCTCTTCGTGACTAGATCTTTCCGGGACCACATCAGCCTGAGTCATTCATCCGGATACTGAACTTGTTTGAAGACCCTCTACGGGGACATTCTGCTAGTCGGAGCTTCCAGCCTCCGGCATGAAGACCCTTCGCGAAGACATTCTGCTATTCGGAGCTCCCAGCCTCCGGCATGAAGACCCTTCGCGAAGGCAGTTGCCTTCGTACTAGATATAACTCACTGGCAGGATTCCCAGATTCACGAAATCAGTGACATTGCCAGATCCCTACGTTTTAAACGTTAGAACGCCCTTGCTTCAATGCGGTCTGTTATAAACAGTGGTGGATATCTTGGCATGGCAATCCCAACCATCAAGCGACATGATCTGGTGGTTGCGAGGAAATCACAACACGCAAATCATGCGATTATGGAGACCCAAAATATCCGCACCATCAGTTACAATGCCCCAGGATATTTATACACTGTATCTCCATTAATAAAATGGATTCCGATCGGACCCTAAAACTTGTAATTTCAACTCTACTCCACAGAATTCATTGTACCCTCTAGAAAGATAGTGAATTCTCTCCCTCCTCCCTATGGTTTCTCCTAAATTGAGTTTTCACATAAAATCCTCTGCCCTGCCTGTTTTTTGTGTTAAAATTCTTAATCATCATCCAGAAATTAAGATTCTCTTTTATTTGTAGTGCAAGATTGACCGTTCGATCAATTGTATCAGAAAATCTCCGCCAAAACGCTCAATTTTCACGAACACCAAGCAACTCCAAGTAATGCTTTGAATGCAATTCCAAGTAATGCTTTGAACACCAAGGTCTCGGCCCTCTGATTTGTCAATGGGCTAGACTTGTGAATATTGAGCCCGATCAAATTACGGCCCAGCTGGGTTCGCCAAGATTTTGAAGTGTCCAGTGGAAGCTTCGCTCACAATTGAAACCCCAATTCTCAGCTTTCTTTTGCCCGCCCTACCGCCAAAAAATTTCATCCCTTTAAATGCAACACTCGGCTCCCAACACCCACAGAATGCTCAACAACCCAGAGATCCCCAATCAGAAATGGACGAAGACGAAATCGACCCGATCTCATCCAGCTCCATCGGAACCGACGACGAGGAATACGACGGCGATTACAGAGGAGAGATCGAGGGCCAAGATGAAGAAGACGATGGCTCCTCCAAATCTCAATCGTCTGATGAGGACAGGAAGTCGCAGAACGTCGACGCCCTCGTGAGGTAATCAATGTCACGAATTTGATGGATTTAGGTTTGGGGTTTTCTAGCTGTGGGGTTTTGGGAAATTTTGTTGTCATTGATTATTGTTATTTCTCTTTTTTATGTTTAGCGGATAGTTTTGTAAATAAAATTTTGAATCTTATTTGTTTTGGAGCAATGTCAGGGTTTAATTTGGTGGAAAATGTCTGATTTTAGTTTCGGGTTAAATGGGCTTGTCCTATAATTTCCGTACTGCTATCTAGGTTTTGTTTGCAATTGAACTCCGTTTAAGACAATAGATTACAATTTTTGCAAAAAACGCAGAATATGTTCATTTTGGTATTTCATCTTTAGTGTTGTTATTGTTATTTTTGAAGTAGCGAGGGCTCCTTTATAAGTATAGCTGAAAGCCTGAAGCTTAATGGGGAATTACTGAGGTACTAGATCTGATAACAGATGAACTAGCACTGGTAAAGGCCTGAATAGTGTGATAGAATCAAAAGCCAAAAATAACATGTGATTCTCAGTTAATGGTTTGGATGATCGATATAAATCTATAATTGTAAAATGAGTAGAAAAATGTGGAAAAGGAAAAAGCTTCAATAATTCATGATAACAATAAGTAGGTTGAGAGGATAAGGATTTGCACAGTTCTTTCAAAAGATTTTATTGTTGAATTTTGTTTTGGGTTATAAAAATTGACTTAAAATTGACAAATTCACCCTGGGCTCTTGATTTTTTTTTTTTTTGGTGTAGCTTGCATGCCTAAATAAAATGCTTTCCATTGTATAAACTATATTCATGATTGGATCTTACCTTTTATTCCAAACTTCATATCTGGTGGCTGGTGCAAACAATTGTAGATCATATGCCAAGCACAAATCTTTTAATGTGAGGAATACTTCTCTCACTTGATATCAATTCACATGTCTAATAAAGTGTGTTGTCGTCAAGTATGGCCAACCAAAGTAATTTATTTCTCACCCGAAATTCTGTAATGCTTTTGTATTTTATAGAATCTTCTCTTTTTTGAAAAAAAATGATCAAGATGACCCAATTCATTGATACTTGAAAATAATAGACACCACAAATACAGAAGTTCGAGGCCTCACCCTTTTGCTGCAGAGGACAACCAAAAGAGAAGGCACATCAACTCGATTCGACCAAAAAAGCAGACAGAGAAAGGCAAATAAAAAACTTAACACATACCTTGTTCCACCACTTAACTCCTCAATTTAACCAACCAAAGAGTAACTCAACCAAATCCACTCACTCTAAAGCCTCTGACTCATGAATATAGTGGATAGTGGATAGACTTGGCACTGGCGAAGAATCCATGAGAGCAAATATACTAGCAATGTCCCGATTATTGAGTCTCATCCTATGCAAGGACAAACAAATAAATAAACCAAGTATGGTGTTCAGAGGAGGTGAAATAAGTGATGTCAATGCAACCTTTAAATTAGAGAAAGCGGCAAGATCGTATTCGTATAACACATTTTTCAGTGTGTTCTCTGTTGTGTTTCACATGGCATGCACTTTGATGACAATAAGCATATAATCAGGAGGTTGAGGTGGGGGAGATGAGGTGGGACAATAAAAGGAGAATATTGGGAGCTATGACGCAGGCACTTCAAAGTGAGTGTCATGTCCTCGGACACCGACACTTGTCCGACACGTGCCGGACACCGACACTTGTCCGACATGTATCAGACACTCCGATAATGTGTCAGATTTTAAATAACTATAAAATCACGTGTCGGCACCATGTTCAATGTTGTGTTGGCATTAAATAAAATTTAAAGATTTATCTATACGTCACATGTTGCTTAAATAAACATGAAAAAAATATCGTTATGACATAAGCAAATATGTTAGTTGAATTTAAATACATCAAGTATTTGGTGAGGTATTACATAGATTATTTTTATTTTATTTGTTACTTTACAGAGGATATAAATGTAAATTGTTTAGATTTTATTTTGTTTTATATCTTACTTTTAATAAAACTAATTATTCATGTTTAATTATTTTTTACAAATTGATTGTTCATTATTCTACTTACATAGGTAGAGTTGTGTAAAAATGTCTACTTCAGAAAGTACTATTGAAAAAGTTGAAAAAGTATGAAAGAAAATTGAAAAATTAAGAATATGAAGAAGAAATTTATCTATATATAATAATAATAAAATATTGCCTGCCGCCTCCCTGTATCTTTTTTTTTTGGATTTTGTTGTGTCCCACGTTTGTGTCATGTTTGACACCCACGTCCGTGTCCGTGCTAAATAGATTGGGAGTGCCAGACTTGTCAACGAAAGAAGTTTAAGACGGTAACATGTCATAAAAAAAAGTGGAGGAAGGCAATGCATCAAAAACCTCGAACCTGTCAATGAAAATGGATTTTGCACAACCCATCTCAGGCTGATCCTGTCATGCAACCTTTGTACCATCTCTTGAGACTCATGAAACTCGTCAAGGCCTAAAAGAGGATATGGATCAAT
Source organism: Agave tequilana (assembly GCA_038442645.1). Taxonomy (NCBI): domain Eukaryota; kingdom Viridiplantae; phylum Streptophyta; class Magnoliopsida; order Asparagales; family Asparagaceae; genus Agave; species Agave tequilana. The sequence continues at coordinate 364,273 of JAVJIF010001455.1, forward strand.
TGATTAGGTAATCTCAAATGATGAAGGCTCATAAAGGAACAATGGGACCATAAGAGAGTCCATGCCGAAGATTTAATATTTGAATGGCCAATAACATGAAAATCTATACTCAGATTCTGGTGACAGTGCAACCCGAGCTAGGAAAGGAAGAGTCTCCTTAAGATGAGAGGGAACAATGGAAAAAACATGGCATCAGAAAGGAAGATTGTGCTCGAGATGAGAGGGAAAAACGGAAAGAACACTGGCATTGGAAAGGAGCTTGTAAGGCGGAATGATGATTCCATAACTCCTAACGACTACTGGCGCCTAAAAATCGGTATTAATAACAAAGACTCACAAAATTGCCAACACATCACAACATTAGTTAGGGCCACCGTCAACCATTGTTATAGCATGGAGAAACTTTGGCATAATGTTTTGACTTAAATTTTAAGTGAGTGACCCACAAGGCGGATGGACAGATTGGAGAGGTTTGAAGAAGAGTGGATGTGCATAGGATGATGGATGAATATTGGGGAGTTGGGGAAGTAAGGTGTTTTTTTTCTTCTATGGTGTCTGTGTGGTGGGGGGAGGGAGAGTGTGTGTGTGGTAGGGTGAGCTGATGGGGGTTAAAAGTAGGGATGGGTGGGGATTCATGAGATGGAGAGGTCGTTATAGGTGGGAGATGGTTTTGTCGTGGGAGTTAAGCGACGGGAGGGGTACCTGCGTATTCTGACAAGAAGAAGAGCGTGGAGGATAGATAACTTAATTATGTTTTGACAAGCTGCGAAAAGAAACAAATATCATTATGGTTTAAGAGGCAGGATGTTATGGAAATCAGAATAAAAGTTGTGAATCCAAGATGATGGATTGGAGGTGTTGATGTGAAGAAGATGACGAGAAAACCATGTACCCTTAATTAGGGTGTGGTCGTTTATTTATAAAAAAAAGAAATATATGTCCTAACAGAACTATGAGAATTAACAATGTCCAACTTAGAGTAGGAGACCAAAATAAAGGAAAAAATCTTTTTTATACTATAACAAAAAGAATCTTATTTCTATTCTAATACTCTCCCTTAAGCTACAGTATAGATGCCAATCATGCCCAATTTGCTACATAAAATTAAAAAACTCCTTCTAGATAAGACTTTAGTGAAGATATCTCTAAGGTAACAACTCGATGTGATGAACAGAGTGACTATCCGATGTGTCATCACTATGTCTTTGATAAAGTGCCAGGCGACTTCAATATGCTTCGTTCGCTTAGAAAAAATAGGATTATTAAAAATATATATAGCCGCTTGATTGTCACAATACATGACCACGGGCTTATTGTAGATAACGCTCATTTTAGAAAAAGAGATTGAATTCACATCAATTCACAAGTTGTATAAGCAATGGCTTTATACCCAGCTACAACATTTGATCGAGCAACAATATTTTATTTTTTACATCTCTATTTCACCAAATTGCTTCCAACAAAAGTGCAATAATCAATAGTAGAGTGATAATCAATAAGATCATCATATCAATTCCAATCATCATCAAAATATCTTACAATATCCAAATGAGATGAAAGACAATAATACAACCTTTACATTGAGCCCTCTTAATATACGACAAAATACGACAAGCAGCAGTCCAATGAAGCTGATACAAACTCTGCATATGTCGATTTAACATACCCACATCAAATGTACTATCAAGTCGAATGACAATTAAGTAAATTAGTTTAACAATCAATCGTCTGAACTTTCCGGGATCAGCAAGCAGCTCTCCTTGGTTTTGATCAAAACGAATATTAGGACCTATAGGAGTATCAATAGATTTAGATCCTAATGTACCCTTTTCCTTTAACAAATCAGTAAGATATTTTTTTGAGACAAAGAAAGATCTTTTGAAGAGTGAGCAATCTCGATTCCTAGAAAATATCTCAAAGCGACCAAAGTCTAAAAATAAAAAACTCAAATAAGCTTTCAATTAAATAATACCTTGATGATCATATCCAGTAACTATAATATCATCAACATAACAAGAATAATAGTGTTGGCAGAAGAATGTCTTACAAATATAAAATAATCAGAGGAGCTCTATCTCAATCCATAATGTGTAATAATAGTACTGAGTATGTCAAATCATGCTCATGAAGATTACTGCAAATCATAGATTACTTTTTTGAGTTTGCAGACCTTGTTCGTCTTCCTCTAAACCTTATAACCAGGGGGCTGAAGTATATACACCTCCTCTTGAAGATTTTCATGACATTTTTAATATCCATTTGATACAAAAGTCATTGCTTCACCACCACAACTGATAAAAGAATGTGAATAGAATGCAGATGAGCTACTGTAGAGAAAGTTTTAAAATAATCTACACCATAAGTTCTTGTGTAGCCTTCGGAAACCAATCGTGCCTTCAAACGTTCAATCTATCAGCTGGGGAGAAATTTGATAGTGTATACACATCGACAACCAAGAGTTTGTTTTTCGGGTAGTAAAGGAGTTAATTCCCATGTTTCATTAGCATGCAAAGCAATCATCTTTTCATCCATACCACTTTTCTGTTCATGATCTAACATAACATCACGATAAGATTTTTGAAAAATAAAATGAAAGATAATGTGGTTGCAAAACTAAAATATGTAGGATATGAATTAGAGAAAGATAACACTTCAGTTATAGGATGCTAAGTACAAGAATGAGTATTTTTAAAAGAGTTATGGAAAGCTTAGACACTTTTGTAGAAGTAATAGACTAGTGAGGGGGTAAGTTGTCAGGATCAGTGGTAATCTTCTCGCGTCTTTGATAAACTTGCAGCAGAGGCGAGTCTTCTACTTATACAAGAATAGTAACAAGAGTAGGTTCAAAAACTCGACCGTTTTGAGTTCGTCCCTCGAGTCACAATTTTTCATCATTCTTAGTCGACTCGGGGAGAAATCGGAGTTGACTCGACCATATTGGCCGAGTTAACCATGTACTTGGGTTGATTCGGCTGATATGGTCGAGTCAACTTCGATTTCTCCCCAGTCGACCCCCATGACTTTAAAGCGACCGCCCGTGACTCTAATTGCTGTCTGCGATGGCCTGGGCTCAGCTTTAAAATGGAGCAGATGGAGTCTTCCCATCAACGAGAGAGAAAGGGAAAAAAATTACTTACAATGTCGCCCTCCCCCAGTTCCGCTGTCACCCCACTGCTCGTCGTCGATTGCCCCCTTTCTTATCGCCACTCCCCAGCTTCTCCAGCGTCTCCCTTCTCTCGTTGCCCCCTCCCAGCCCCAGTGCCATCTCTCCCCCTTCTCTGTCTCCCCTTCTCCTGTCTGATCCTCTCCCTCTCCCTCTCTCTCTCCCATCTCTCTCCCTCTGCCCCTCACTCTCTCTAGATCTCTCTCCCCTTCCCTCTCTCTAGATGTCTCTCGATCTCTTTTTTGCTCTGTGTAAATTAGTTTAACTTAATTTAACTAATTTAGTTTAGTTAATTTAATTTAGTTTAGTTAATGAACTTAATTTAGTTTAGTTAGTTCAATTTAATTTAGTTTAGTATAGCTAATTTAATTCAATTCAATTTAATTCAGTTAATTAAATTAAGTTCATTTAATTGAAATAAATTTAAGTTAATATGATATAATTTATTTTAGTTAACTTAATTTAGTTCATTTAATTTAGTTTAGTTAGTTCAATTTATTTTAGTTTAGTATAGCTAATTTAATTTAATTCAATTTAATTTAATCCAGTTAATTAAATTAAGTCATTATGCATGTATTTATGAATATATTTTGTGAAATTTATTATATTATGCATTTATTTTGATATTTAATACCGCAACACAAATATTTATGCATTCTCTTCATGTTAGTGTGCTAGGTGATATATTTTGGACATTTTATACATCAATTTTGATGTCTATCTTTAAGAATTTTTTTGAGCTTTTTATGACGCGTTTTGTGTGTATCGCCCGAGTCTGTTCCGCGATGCCGAGATCGATGTGGAACGATGCCTTCTGAATCGGCGGCCAAGACCGAGACTTTGAACCATGAACAAGAGCAGTCAAAGGAGTTGTGATGGAACCCATAGAGCCTGAGGAGTAAGGTGTGTTTTCAAAGAAAGTGACATCCGTATAAATCACATACTTCTTGATGATGAGGTTTTAACATTGATATCCTTTGTGTCTGAGAATATACTAGAAACGCACATTGAACTACACGAGGATCTAATTTATATGTTTTTTTTAGAATTTGAACAAAATACACGCACTTAAAAACCTTTCGAGGTAAATCAAACATTGGTTTTCAAGATAAGAATTGAAAATGAAATTTTACCATCTAAAACAGAAGAAGAAACTCTACAAATTAAGTGAAACAGTAAGGATTGTGTCAACCCAAAAATACTTGGAAACATGCATATGAATCATTACTAATCGAGCAATATCAAGTAAATGACGATTTTTCTTTCGGCAACCCCGTTTTGTTGTGATGTATGAGCATACGAAGTTTGATGAATTATATCATGAGAAATACAATAATTTTGAATAACATATTGCACATACTCCAAAACATTATCAGATCGTAAAATCTTAAGCGAACAATTAAATTGAGTATTAATCTCTTTATGAAATTTTTGAAAAATAAAGAGATTTTCAAAGCGATCTTTCATTAAAAATAACTAAGTCATACGAAAATGCTCATTAATGAAAGTTACAGAATAAGAAAAATCAGACACACTTTTAACTCGAGTAGAAACTTAAATATCACTATAAACAACTTCAAATGGAGAACTACAACGATTAATTATCCTCTTTGAAAAAGTTATATGATGTTTACTAAACTGACATGACTCACATTGTAATTTGGGGACAACCTTAAGAGAAAATAATAATTTAATAGATTTTAAAGATGCGTGACCTAAACATGAGTGTCACAGGATCATACACTCAGCACATGCCAGAGCAGAAGCGCCCACTTTAGGTTTATTACTATATTTAAGATAATATAGACCATCTTGCTCATACCCCTCACCAATTACCTTTTTCGTCTGAAAGTCTTGAAAAGTATATGATGAAAGAGAAAAGTTATAGAGCACTAAATATTTTTGATCAAACGACTCATAAATATAAGATTAAAAGGAACACATGGAATATAATTAATATTAGTGAGTGCGAGAGGAGAAGTGAGATTAAGAGGCTGTTTGGATTCAAAGAAATGGGTGGAAGTGAGGCAGTGGGAAGTGTCATTTCCTACTTCCGCTGTCCATCCAAACACCGAAAAAGAAAAATGGAAAAATCTTTTTTTTCTTTTCTCTTTTCCCTTTTACACAATCATTTCCTCACAAGGTGCTACAGTTAATTTTGTGGTCATATAAATTTCATTTGTAATAAGTTGTACCGCAAAACAGTTAATTTTGTGATCATATAAATCTTGCTTGCATTCTAATTACAGTTCAAAATTTTCTTTTCATAATTAATTTTTATTTTAATATTATTTTATGGTCAACTTTGTGGTCAACCTTTCCACTTTCACTTTCACATTACCAACCAAATACCGAAAAAGGCATTATACTTTTTCAATTACACTTCCCAACTACCATCCAAACACCGAAAAAGAAATACAAGTTCTCATTTTCTAAAAGGAAAAGAATCTTACTTCCTACTTCCTTACCTCCCTCCACTTTCGGCCATCCAAACAGCCCCAAATAGTGCCGGTGACAATATTATGTTTGGAACTACTTGTTGAGATTTGTCTTATTTTTTAAGAAGAGATGATGGTCCAAGAAGATTCAATCAAATTGAAGAAGGCAAAGGCTTGAATCAGAAGAAGACCGAGTCAGATTAGTCGACTGTATAGTCGACTAATGCTTAAACCCGTCGACTATCTAGTCGACTGAACAGATACAGCGAATGAATTGTTATACATGAGTCGACTTATAGATATTATAAGTTGACTCATGGAAGGACTAGTCGACTAGTCTGAAAGACAAGTCGACTAATCAGTCGTTCTAAAGCAAGCAACTTTCAAATTCAGAGGCGGTGCGAGTTTCCTTTTTTGGTTGAGTTCGAATCGGATTCAGATTCTATTCAATGAAGGTTTGTTTTTAAAGTTTAAAAGGTTTAGAATTTTTCTAAATCAAGGAGATTAACTCTTACAAGGATTGATCAAGTTCTTCAAGCATCCGATGGCTAACATCATCTCATAATTTGAATAGGATTTATTTTGTAAAACATTATAAATAAAGATTGTCACCTAGTACATTGTAACATGAAGCAAAAAAATCAGAAAAAGCTAAGAAAAAGAGAGGAAGATGATGATGCAAGAGAGAAGGTGTACTCTTGTAATCTTGTGGGATTCAAGGGGAAGGTGAATACTTTTTTGGACTCAAGGGGTAGTTAGATTTCTTGTACCAAGTTTATTAATAAAACTTTATCAAGTTCTCTCCTCGTGGACGTAGGCCAAGTTTGAGCCAAACCACATTAAATCTTCAAGTTCTTTTCTACTATTTTTTCTTAGTATTGCTAGTTTGCTCAACAATAGTTTTTTTGCAAGCATTACATATTCCACGTTTCAAACATTTGGTATTGTAACCCAATTGTTGGTCTTAACAATTGGTATAATAATTGTCATGTCACACAATAATTGGCATTAGAGTGTCGTGTCATACAACAATTGGTATCAGAGCATACATATTGACAATAAGGCGATATGTCGAAGATTGGAAGTTCTGCGCCAAGTTCGAGGTCGAGAAATCAATGGCAAAGGAAACATCAATTTATGAGAAAAGAGGATGAATGCGTTACTGGTGCAATAGGGTCTTCACAAGATCTTGCAGGAAAAGTCAGTAAAACCTGCAGGTATGTTATATGGGGATTGAAAAGAGATGGATCTAAAAGCGATAAGTATGATTCAATTAGGTCTTGCAGATGAGGTCATGTACAACGTGAAGGATGAAGAAACGACTACAGGGCTGTTTGGATTCAAGGAAGTGGGTGGAAATAAGGAAATGCGGAAGTGTCATTTCTCACTTCCCTATCTATCCAAACACCGAAAAAGGAAATAAAAAAAAAACCTCTTTTCTTTTCTCTTTTACCTTTTCCCTTTTACATAACCATTTCCTCACTCCCAGGGTGCTACAGTTAATTTTGTGGTCATGTAAATCTCATTTGTAATAAGGTGTAGCTCAAAACAGTTAATTTTGTGATCATGTAAATTTCACTCGCATTCTAATTACAATCCAATTTTTATTTTTCTTAATTAATTTTTATTTTAATATTATTTTGCGGTCAACTTTGTGGTCAACTTTTTCACTTCCACTTCCACATTACCATCCAAACACTAGAAATGACAGAACATTTTTCAAACCACACTTCCCAATAACATCCAAATATCGGAAAACTTACTAACCAATTCTCAAGTTCCAAAGGGAACTATTATTATTTCCTCACTTTCTCACTCCACCCCTAACCAAACAGCCCCTACAAGTTTGTGGTCAAGATTAGAAACATTGTATATAACAAAAAATCTCTCCAACAAGCTACACTTGAAGAAATAGCTATATGGGCTGCACAGAAAGGAAGGGACGACAGTGTTGGAGTATCTGAACTTCTTCAACAAGGTCATCAGTGAGATTCTAGCTGTTGTTTTCAAGATCGATGAGGAGGACAAGGCCATGATACTTCTAAGTTCGCTTCCTTAGTCATATACTCACATCGTAACCACCATGCTTTACGATAATGAAACTCTCATTTTGGAGGTCACGTTAACTCTCTTATATAATGAGATAAAAAAATGCCAAATCAAGTTGAGCAGGAAGGATCTGGTATGGCGGCCATGGGAAGGAAGGAAAAAGGAGGAAAGAAAAGTCTGGATTCATCGAAGGCATATCACTTTTGTTAACAGGAAGGTCATTGGAAGAAAGATTGCAAGCATCGATAAGAGTGGTTGAAAAAGAAAGGGGAAGCTGTGGAGGCCTACGTAGCAATGAGCGTGTTGACACCAAAGTATTAATATCTTTCTACATTAAAGGCAACACTTCTCAAGATAAAGACTGGATATTTAATTTTGGTAGTTCGATTCATGTATATCCCATAAGTAGATGCTCAACTCTTTGGTTTTAAGGAGGAAGGGACTATCAAAATGGTGGATAGCTTGACTTTCGAGGTTATCGGCACTGAGACAATTAATATTACACGCAGAGATGGGACAATGTATGCTCTAGAAGCAGTCCGTATGTCCCGAAGGCACGGTGCAATCTAATATCCATAGGGTGTTCGATGAAGAAGGATGCCAGATCTAAATGCAATAAGGCGTCATAACGATTAGCTAAGATGACATGGTAATCCTGGAAGGAGAAAAGTGTGGAGAGATATACAAGTTGAAGGAAGGAAGTTCACTTCAAGGTGGAGTTTTAGGGATAAGCTTGGAAGAGAGCTCATCGCGAGGTGGACTTCAAAGAATACTGTGATGGGACATGAACCGCGTCAAAGTGTTACAGGAAAGAGAATGAGCGCATTCGGGTGATGCCGAGTACACTCAAGGCTTGGCGGTAATTCAACTAAAGGCTTTTGGGAGAGGAGGCAAGAGTTAAAGGCTTCACGGTACGGTTACAATCAAGAAAAAAATCAAGGTAATAATCCAAACTTTTCAAAGTGTTTTGCTAAAGGCTTGAAAAGCAAGTCAAAGTGGAGATTGATGGGATTTTGTCTTACTTTCAAAAAGAGAAAATGGTCCAAAAAAATCCAATCAAATTGGAGAAGACAAAAGCTTGAATCAAAAGAAGCAAATCAAGACTGGGTTAGATTAGTCGACTGTATGTCGACTAATGCTCAGACTAGTCGACTACCAGTCGACTGGACATATACAGAGAAGGAACTAGTATACATGAGTTGACTTATAGGCATTATAAGTCGACTATTCTGAAGTACAAGTCGACTAATCAGCCGTCTGAAGCAAGCAGTTTTCAAATTCAGAGGTGGCGGGAGTTTCTTTTTTCTGGTGGAGTTTGAATAGGATTCAAATTCTATTCAATGAAGATTTGTTTCTAAAGTTTAAACGGTCTAGAATTCTTCTAAATTAAGGAGATTAACTCCTAAAAGGATTGATCAAGTTCTTCAAGCATCTGCCGACCAAGATCATCTTATAATTTGAATAGAGTTTGTATTGTAAAACTCTATAAATAAACATTGTAACCTAGTATATTGTAATGTGAAGCAAAAAAATAAGAGGAAGTCAAGAAAGAGGAAAGTAACAGTGCACTTAGAGAATGTATACTCTTGTAATTTTATGAGATTTAACGGGAAAGTGAATACTCTTGTGGGAATCAAGAGGAAGGTTAGATCTCTTATACCAAGTTTATTAATAACTCTTTCAAGTTCTCTCCCTGTGGATGTAGGCCGTTTGGGCCGAATCATGTTAAATCTTCATGTTCTTTTCTACTCTTTTTTCTTGATATTCCTAATTTGCTCTATAATAATTTTCTTTTGCAAGTATTACATATTGTCATATTCCGCAAATATCGATCACGGACTTGGATATGCACAACAGTTAGTATAGGAAACTTGTTGGTTTCAACAATTAGTATCATCACACAACAATTGGTATCAGAGCTGTCATGTCATACAACTCTACCTTTAATAAAAATTATAGAAATGACAGAAGATGTTGTTTGAAAAGTTGAAAAGATTCTAGATTTACGAACCATGTAGGTTGATGCACCAGAATTAATGATCCATGATGAAGGAGATGAACTCGTTAAGTAAGAAATACCTGTATGTGCTAAGGTAACAATATATGAAGTAAATATTGAATGTATCTTTTAAATCAAAGAATCATACTCAAATTTTGATGAAGTCACAAATTCATCAGCGAAAGTTACAAGAGTATTAGAGTCATGTAAAGTAGATGATCTAGCAATACCACATAAATAAGCTGCTCGAGGAGGCCAAGAAGGTTTGCCATGCAACTCTCAATATCGTCAATAGTGTGATTGGTTCGATTGTAATGAGTGTACTTTCGAGAATTATCCTAATCACGGCTAAAAACTCGGCCTCTAGTAGATAAACCACCACCATGAAAACACATACCACCATGGTCTCGAGAAGTGTTACCTCGACCATCCTTATACTCAGTCATAATAGAAAGAACACACAAGCATATAGACCAGTTGCAGAGAAGTCCAGGAATCAACAGATAGAATCACTAGATGCAATAAACACCATTAATAAAAGCGGGCAAAGCAACAATATAGATAGTCAGGAGTACAATCAACATTACTCTAGTAAAATAGAGCATCAACAACACCAATAGCAGTATTCAACAACTAATTGCATTCCAGTTAGTAAAAGAACCAATAAAGGCAGCCGACAAGGACTAGTAAGAAATCCAGATCATTGAGTGGAAAAGTCCACTTTTGAGTTCAAGTTCTTTTGAGCCTGTTGAAGGATTGGTTATCTTTACTTTGAGCTTGAGAACTATTGAGATGCGTAGAAGAGTCTCTCATGAATCCAACACTTCACAAACGGCTTGAATCAGACTCCGAACTACTGAGAAACGACCAAAATACTACAATTGACTGCAGATGGGTCTGTTCTGCAAACAAGTCTGGATTTATTGTTAACGATTTTGCAGTTATTGCTTGCAGGTCGGATTGGATTAACCAACGGGTTCAGGCTGATTTTGGCATTGTTGACGCGAGGGAAAGATGGCGAGGTCGAAGGTAACGTTGACGAAGGACGATGAGTTGATAAGACAAGGCGGCGAAAGTGGATGAGTTGTTGGCGAGATTGATTTGATCTTGAACTCAAATTAGAGTCAATGTTGGGTTGGCGAGGCTGATCTGTACTCGGATTGGGGATGTGGGAGTGTTGGACTCTAGAGGGGGTGAATAGGGTCAAGGGCAATTAAAATTAAATATACTAGTTATATGACATACTGTAAAAGAAGGCAGACTAGTAGGATCACCCAGTCTGATAGTAGGATGATACAATATGGTGGTAGAAGCAACAAAGAATAGAATACAACAATATAACAATAAATGGACAACAGATGAGCCACAATGATAACAATAGAGAGAACACAAGCAATTTTAGGGTGGTTTGGAAACTCTTCGACATCCACCACCTAAAGGTCTCCTTTATAAGATATGCAAATCCAGTAAAAACGCTTCTCCTTCAAACAGGTATTACAACTACTAAGACTCTTTGAGCTTGGAGTTTCAATCCACCAAGATGTTATCAATCTTGGATTTACAAACCATCAAGATACTCTCCGATCTTGGATTTACACACCATTTCTATCTTAAGACACATAACAACGAGTATGATAAAGATTTTGTTCTCTAACACAATGTTGAGAAATAAAATAAGCACAATGATAGAATCAAAATAGATAATACAATAGGAGACTCTATGTAATCATATAGGTTTAAATATTATCAATAATATTTGGCACAATAAGTTTAAAGCAATAAGAATGAGATTTAGAATAAATATAGAAGATGAAACTGAGATTATCCAATAGAGAAATAAATAAAGTGATGAAATTCTCTTATATTGAATGCTTGAGACTTTTTCTAAAAATAAAAATGCTTCAAATAAAAGATTTCCTTCACAATCAATGATAATGCATTTGCTAGGTTTAAAAATAACATTCATACTTTTATCACATAGTGGCTAATGCTAATAAGATTTGCCTTCAAACCATCTACTAGCAATACATTTTCAAGAATAGGAAAAAATTTCTTATCAATAGTTTCAATACCAATGATTTTACCTTTATCATCATCTTTAAAGGTGACCGTGCCACCTTTACAACTTGATAGGGTTGTAAAATGATTTGGATCTCCCGTCATGTGTCTTGAGCAGCCACTATGAAGGTACTATTTCATTCTACGTTGAGAAAGGTTGGATGCCTATAAGAGAATTTTGAGATATACTATTAGGTACCCAATGTCTTTTGGGCCTTTGAATGTTAGTATCTTATTTAGGAACCCATTTTAGATATGAAATAGTATGAAAATTTTTCTTTATAAAACATGAAGTACTAACATGACCTCTCTTTATACAATAAGTGCAAATCAGATTTGAAGTATTGTTGTGATATGAATGAGTATGAAAATCATGATTTATGTACTGGTAGGATGGCATCGTGCCAAACTGTTTCAGTAAGATGGTATCCCATGAGGACCTAATCTGGTCACCTACCTGATTTTATACATGAGCAGTATTAGAAGTAAAAGAAACATCAGTAAATTTTTTTAAACGGATCTTTAAATCATCATTTTCAGTTTGAAGTCTTATAATTTTCACAAGCAATTTATTTTTCTCTTCAAATATTTTTATAAATAGATGGACAAGATGCATGTTCATTTTTAAAAGTAGTAAATCGATTTGAAAGTTTTTTGTAATCAACAACTAATTTAATATAAGCATCTTCGAAGTAATATAGTCATCGAGTGTTACATGTTTGTTGTCCGCCATGAAGCATATGTTATTGTTAGAGTTGCTCAATTTTGCTCCATCTTTTTCTTCATTCTCGGAATCATTTGATTCTGATTCATCCCATTCAACATGCAAAGCTTCTTCTTCTTGAAGAATTTTTTCGTCTTTCCTTTTAAGTTGGGACAGTCTTTCTTAATTTTACCGGGTTTATTGCATTCATAGCAATTTATGGAACTTGTCTCATCTTTTCTCCCATTTGATCTTTGGAAGTTTCTCATTTTGTTGAATTTCTTCTCATCATTTTGTTGGCCTTTTGATTTTTGTACTATCTTTTCTTAAAAACTCATCTTGTGTTCCTTTGAGAGCTATACTTTTCTTTTTCATTTGAGTAGTATCATCTTACTCTCTTTTCTTTTGAAAATTCATTTTGATCTTCGCATTCTTCAAGATCCCCATTAATTCTTGGAAGGGAGAGTGTTGATAACTTTGTAGGTCTCTATTGGATTAATGATGCTATTGTATTCCATGGGTTGAGACCTTAACACCTTGTTTATTTCAAAGCAAGTAATAACTTTTTCAAGAGATTGGAGATTGTTAGTGATGCTTTTGAACCTATTAAAAAAAAATCATCAATAGACTCGTTAGGCAACAATCGAATAGATCCAAAATCTTGTGTAAGCATATTTATGCTATTCTTAATTTCATTAGTCCCCTCATGGGTGATTTCAAGCTAATTCCACATCTCTTTAGTACATGTGATATTCATAACTTTATGAAACTCATTGCAAGATAATCCATTGCTAATACAACTAATAGTTTTGGAATTTAAATTAGCAAAAGAGAAATTCCTCTCGTCCTATTCGGACCAACATTTAAGAACCTTCTTACTGTCTACCTCTATGGTGAGAGAGGTGTAGCCATCTTCAATCATGCCTCAAATCTTTCAATCAATAGACTGAATATGAAGTCTCCAATATGCATAATTAGTACTATTAAATAGTGGAGGTCTACTATTGGATCTCCTCTCTGGTAGAATAGTCACTAATGGAAGCCATAGGATCGGTCTCTAGGATATAAAGCCTAAAATAGGAGAACCAGTGCTCTGATACCAATTGTTGGACCCTAGAAGGGGTGAATAGGGTCAAGGGTAATTAAAAATTAAATATACTAGTTATATGATAAATTGTAAAAGAAGGCAGACAGGTAGGATCACCCAGTCTAATGGTAGGACGATACAATATGGTGATAGAAGCAACAAAGAACAGAATACAATAATGTAAATATAACAGTAAATGGACAGCAGATAAACCACAACGATAACAATAGAGAGAATATAAGCAATTTTAGAGTGGTTAGGGAAACTTCCCTACATCCACCACCTAGAGGTCTTCTTTTAGGATTTACAAATCCACTAAAAAGTTTCTCCTTGAAACAGGGATTACAACCACCAAGACTTCTTAAGCTTGGATTTTCAATCCACCAAGATGTTATTCAATCTTGGATTTACGAACCACCAAGATACTCCACGATCTTGGATTTACACACCACCTTTATCTTGAGGCACACATCAATAAGTATGACAGAGATTTTATTCTCTAACACAATAATGAGAACTAAAATAATCACAATGATAGAATCAAAATAGATAATACAATAGGAGACTCTATGTAATCATATAATTCTAAGTATTATCAATAATATGTTGGCACAATAAGAATGAGAATCTAGAATAAATGTAGAAGATGAAACTGAGATTATCCAATAGAGAAATAAATGAAGTGATGAAATTCTGTTGTATTGAATATTTGAGACTTTTTTTGAAAATAAAAAATTGAGTGAAGATGATTGGCTCAACCACTTCTGTCTGGTAAGATCTGAAATTTAAGGCTTGAATGGTAGAAGAGCTCTATTGTTGTTTTGCTGAAATTTTCAGGTGCTGTTCTTTTGTTGCAATAAATGAATAAGGTTCTATATAAACAACAAGGCAACACCAATGTGAATCCAACCGTTGGAGAAAGAGAGGCATATTTTCTGCCCGTTTAGAATATTTAATGCTGTTGCAAAAAGATATCACAACTGTGCATAATCTTGGGCATTTAATGCAACAGTAAAACATGGAAAGGGTATGGAGACTAATAGAGAGAGGGAAAGAGATAAGTTTTCTCTCAAAATGTATGCCAAACAAATCTGTTACATAGCTGTAGAAATTGGACAGTTAGAGGCTATCAAAAGCTGTCAACAACACATGGATAGAGAGAGACAGTTTGACATGGACAGACCCAGTTTTTCAGTTGTAGAGCATGATATGTACAACCCACTTGTGTGAAAGAAGTTAATGCAAAGAGTGAGTAGTATACCAAGTGAAGTATAACTCATGTGGTATTATAACCTAGTCACCACAGTACAAAAAATATAACATCTAGAGAACAACCAAAACTGGACCAGAATTGTGATAGAATTTTCTAGTTTAATCTGTACTGGATAAAGCTGGTAGAATCATGCTGACGGGTAGGATGAGATGGTAGACTGAAGATTCTACCTATAGACTGAAATAGAAAGGTCCTACTATGTGCCAAATATATGTTTGATAATAAAATTATTGTATGATTACTTACATAATTTCTATTGATGAAATTTGTAGCTCAAATCTTTCATAGCTTGATGTATTTTGTAATAGTTTGATCTTGTGGAGCTAAATGTGCTTTGCTCTTTGTAACTCTTTGTTAGCTTGAATATGGAATTTGTGAAACTTTGCATAATTCCTTTCATATTCTATATGTATGTGACATTGGTTGTTAAATCCTTCCATCCTCTAATATATTCTTATCCTGAATAAGACAACACTACTAATTCAACTTGTTAGTAGCTTAATTTATAAGTAAATTATATAATCAAAATCATAAGAATTACAGGGAGGTGAAGACGAGGTGGTGGTAGCGAGCTTAGGATTAGATTAGGGTTTGGGTTTTGTGTTGTAGACGAGAGGGGAGAGGAGAGAGGAAGATGAGGGGAGATTGGGTTAGATGGAGGAAGGGGATGATGAACAATAATCTATTTTGGGAGATTTTTGGGGAGATTTTTCTAAAAATTTTGAGCAGTACGATTTTTTTTATAAGAAGAAAGGGTAGGGCTAGGATTTTTACTTTGATACCATGTTGAGGTGAAGAAGATGAGGAGGAGATCATGTACTCTCAGTTAGGGTGTGATTCTTTATTTATAGAGACGAAATACATGTCATAATAGAACTAAGAGAATACATAATGTCCTACTTGGAGTAGAAAATTTCAAAATAAACAAATAAAAATTTTATTTCTACTATAACAAAGAATCTTATTTCTACTTTAATAGGAGGAAACCAAATTTACAAGAAATTTGGATCTGTCATGATTTCCACTAAATACAGTCGTGAACCTATGAGATTCATCAACAAAGGAAGGTCTATGTGCTCCAACAGGTGAGGCTTTCATGGTAAAGACAGATGACAGCCAAGCATACTTCAAAGAAAAATTGATGGACAATATAGTCAGTCATTTTTCATATTAAATCATACTCATTAAACAGTAAATGTTTGTTATTATAGTAGCATATATGAACTTGTGATGATGAAAACTATGCTCCATTTATCAGTCGGAGATGGAGCCCTCAGTATTTTCCTTCTATTCTGTAATAGATTTCATCATTTTCTTCACATTTAACATTTCACGATACTTGATCTGGTTTATCTGTAAAATAATATTAGAAACTTAGTATGCAAATGTGCGACTGCTTACTGCTTTTTGTTTCTCTTGGTTATATATCTATATTTTCGAATGGTATTTCAGAATAATATAAATATAACGTTATTTCATAAATTTAGAAATGATGGACGTGCATTTATTTAGTGGTGTCACGTTTACCTGGTTGACTTTCCTTTTTTCTGCCATTTCCCTTGTGAAGAAACACCTTGATTGACTTGCGGTTTCTATTGTAAATAATGTTCTCTCTCTTTCTTCATTTGACAGAGGAAACCTAATCGTAAAGAGGCAGCCACTTATTCCTCGACTTCTCTCGGTTACTGGTGGTGCTCTAGTAGCTAGAAAACCATTTAAGCCTCCATGCTCTAAGGGATATCAAGATCAAAATGAGCTTAATCGCCGTCTTTGGACGCGCAAAAGGTTTGTCCCATGGGGTTCTTCACGGCCTGCACTGGTTGCTATAAATAATCTCATAAATATCAGAAGTTCTACTGAGGATGAACCCTCGGAAACAAATCAGAATTTGCCCCCTGGTATTGAATCTTTAGTTCTTTGGCAACGTGATAGTTCAGATGAGAAAAGCGACCATCTAACCCAAATTGAGGTAGATCCATTGCTTGTTCGGTACCTTCGACCTCATCAAAGGTATTGTGCTTTCTTCAATTGACATTTCATTATTTTTTTTTTAGTGACTAGTTGCCATAGGATTATAACCTTCCACAAGAACTCTCTTATGAGATGCTTTTGTCTATTTATGATAATTATTGACCAAGATATTGAATCTTAATACTTCTTTTTTTATTTAAAATATACAATCATACTGCCAAGGCAGCCCCAGCACCCTCCTAAGGAACCGCCCCACAAAAAAAAAAAAAGAAGGATACACACACACCCAACATTCATGCCCACCCACCCACCCCTTCCGTTACTGGATAATTTTCACTGGCAATTGTGTCAGTACTTATCACATCCAGGCCTGTTATTTTCTCCTTAACCAATCAGCATGTTGTTTGAATTCTTAGGAGATCACATTAAATTTCACTTCATCTGATACACCACCTTCTTGATGCAGAGAAGGGGTTCAGTTTATGTTTGATTGTGTTTCTGGGTTGTCTACTGCTGATGGTATTTCAGGATGCATTCTGGCAGATGATATGGGGTAACTGCTACTCTGAACTGTTATTGATATCTCACTATTTTTTACAACAACAACTAAGCCATTTGTCCCAAGTATTTGGGGTACGCTACATGAACCAAAAAGAAATATTATAAATATGTCGCTGGCGGAGCTCGAAATGGTGATCTGTGGGTGAGCAAAGCTCTTAACGAACCCAAGACTACCACTGGTCACATTTGCTGGACTATCTTAATATTTTTTAATCTAATTTTAAATATCTCACTATTTTTTAATCTAATTTTATGTGATTATCTTAATATATTTTTTTTTTTGTTCCTGAGTATTTCTGTTTCATTTTTATACAATTTTGCAGACTGGGTAAGACTCTCCAATCAATTACATTACTCTACACTCTTCTTCACCAAGGTTTTGATGGGAAGCCTATGGTTAAAAGGGCGTTAATTGTTACTCCTACAAGCCTTGTTAGTAATTGGGAGTCTGAGATAAATAAGTGGGTTGGAGGAAGGGTTAAGCTACTTTCTTTGTGTGAGAGCACGCGTGCAGATGTTCTCTCTGGAATAGACAGTTTCTTAAGCCCTTGCAGTCCTTTTCAGGTCTTTTTATCTGTTTACGTTGAAAATTAATCTTTTTTGCATGTTGCTGACTTGTGGAATTAAGCCCGGCAATATATTTTACTGTGTAACATTTTTAAAATATGCTTTTAGGTACTTATCATATCTTATGAAACGTTTCGGATGCATTCATCAAAGTTTGAAAAGCATGGTTGCTGTGATCTTCTGATATGCGATGAGGCTCACAGGCTGAAAAATGATCAAACATTGACAAATCGGGTATGTGATACATTGACAATAATGTGGATGGTCTAATTCCACCATACCTTGGTAAATATTTTAGATACGTGCTCTTTTATCAATATCTTTTGATGGCTAGTTATGAGTGGCTGCTGATACTGGGAATTTTAAATTACTGTACTAATTTGAAAAAAATGAAGTTTTCTCTACATCTGTTAAATTTAATTTTATTCACTTTTTCATCAAAGCCTAATTTAGTGTTTGTTTTGACAGGCGCTGGCTGCTCTTCCTTGCAATCGGCGCATCTTATTATCAGGAACTCCCATGCAGGCAGGATGATATTTTCCCATCTTTGCTAAACATCTTCAAAGTAAAAGATTATCTTATGGTTGACCTTCGTGCTCAATTTCCACAGAATGATTTAGAGGAATTCTTCTCAATGGTTAACTTTACAAATCCTGGAGTTTTGGGAGATGCAACATATTTTCGTCGATACTATGAAGTAAGTTAATTCCTACCTTCACTTTTTAATTTTGATTATTGGGTGTCTGTCGCATATGTCCTAGTCATGCCCCTATTTAGTTATTTTAGAATTGCTTGTTAAAATTTTCTACCATTCTTCTTTCTGTGTGTTCTTATTGTTAATTGGCATAATCAATTTTAGAAAGATGCCTACCTTCTATTTGATTTTATGTGGGCAACCGTGAAGCCCGACCCTTAACGTTAAGCTCTAAGTTGATGAGTGATTGATTTTCTTCTAAAGTCAATGACTGATAGAACTGACCACACGACTACAATGAATGAAACACGTCACTCTCTTCTTGCATCTCCACTAGTCACTAAGCCTGACGTCTGTGCGTACGGCGGGAGAGGGCTGTAGTGCGTAGGATTATTGGAATCTGATGCCCACCCGCGAAGACATTCTGTCGAAGGGTCACCACTTCTTATGTGTTGCAGGCAAATAAAGACTTTCCTTTCTTTTCTATTCAATAGAGAGCAATTTGGTATAAACGGTGTAGATTGCTTCTTCCCCTCTTTTGAACTATGCTACTTGCCAACTTAGCTTCTATTACCGCATAAACAAGGTTACCTATGTTTAAACATGAAAGTGTCTGTTCCATTATCTTTTCAGACCCATAGATGTTTTGTGGTTGATTTGGTACATCTAACTAAGCATTTCAATTGATCTTCTTCAGGCCTGCCGGACCCGCTCCATGGATCTCGTAAAGCTTAGTAAAAATTCTACATTTTGCACCAGAAAATGTTAGAAATGTCTTGAACTACTTCAGCTTCTTGTTCCACATCTAGAGCAAGGGAAATACTAATTGGAAACTGATCTCAGAAAACCTAATCCTACTCTTTTTCTTAATATCATATCATAAAGGAAATTATACAACTCCCTGCTCTCCTCAACTATTCAAGACTCTGAAAAACACCTGGGGGGGGTGAATAGGTGTAATTGCTAATCTAACAATCTTTTTAAAACTAAGATGGATGAATGATGCAACGATCTCTCAAAACAAGACTAAGAGCCGAATACCCCGTGAGAGGTTCTGAACTCCTTCCTCCCAATTCCCCTTGAATGGGTTAGAGGTGCGCAATGCAACCTTGTTGTATGAGAATTGATCGAACAAAGAGTGAATAATATGCAATGATGAAATGCACACAAGATATAACACAAGTATCACAAAATAGAGGCAATAACACAAGGTAAGAAAACTAGATCTCAAGCAAGTAATTGAAAGCAATAGAGTGCAAGAGAAATTTAAAGCAAAATGGACACAAGGCAATCACAAACACAAGATGTTTGTTTCGAGGTTCGAGCCACCGCTCTACTCCCCGCCTTCACCTCCGTGAAGGGTTTCCACTATCCACCGAGGATGATTACAACGGTCTACCGAAGACCCGAGCACCGAGCTCCACCAATTACAATAACCTCTACCGAAGAGGTATCTCCACAAGAAGAAGGAACAAGTAGCCAAAGTGATCACAACAAGATCACTAAACTCTTTACAATATCTCACTCTTTTATAACTTCCTTATAGAATGAGTAAGGGATTTTTGGCTCTAAGAAGTGTAGTGAGAAAAACTCAGTTATAGAGATGATTTTTGCTAGAGAACACAACTGAAAACAAGCTCAAGAAAGAGTAGGAAATGAAGAGCTTAAACACTTTTCTTTTCTTTTTGAAAACTATGAAAACTTGAGGATTTTTCTTAGTGTTTTGTAAGAGACTCTTCTCCTCTATTTATAGGGAGAGAAATATGTTAAAACAATTTATTTTAATCTTATTTGACCTGAAAAAGTTCTCTAAAACCTCAAAAAAAGCCTGCTAAAACAGATCAATAAAACAGATTTCAGAATTGCACAAAAGAGGAAAGAGTCGTTGGGCTTTTGCAGGCCTGGCGGTCGACCGGGCCGGTCGGCCGCCAGCTCAGATGGCAAAGAGCCGTTGGGCTCGGGTCGACCGGTCGGGTCGACCGTCCTCTAAGAGAAAACACAGTTTTCTTCGGGCGGTCGACCGGGCGGTCGACCCAGAAAACCCGAGAGCAGACTGCAGACAGTCGGTCGACCCGGGCGGTCGGCCGACAGACGTGCACAAGCGTGCACGTCCTGGTACAGGCGCCGGTCGACCGGGCCGGTCGGCCGGTCTTGCCTGAAACAGAAAACAGCAGCAGGACCTGGAATTTTTTTTGTTGTAAAAAAATATTTTGAAGTAAAGGATATCTAAGTATTATGATGAAAAGAATATACATGATTTAAATATGATATATGTCTTTGTAAAACTTGGAGTCATGTATATTTGTCAAGTCATGAGAAAAACTTAGAATCAACAAAAATTTTAACTATGAAAACTTGTATACAAAAATGTGTGTGTATCCTAGAGCCAATTTCCAAAACTCAAACTTTAACAACCTATTTCTTACATTGGTTCTAAGTACTACAAGTGCTTCAAAAAAGGGCTTTCCACCATATGATCTTCATAACTTGATTCTTGAGCCCAATTTGAGTTGACTTGAGTCCAAAATACTCTCCTTTAGGGAAGAACCCTTCTAGTTGAGTTAGAACCCTGAAACACACTTAAACAACAAACATTATTAGTATAAATAACTAATATGTTTTGTAATCATCAAAACACACTAAACACGGGTGATTGTAACCTTGGGCCAACAATCTCCCCCTTTTTGATGATGACAAAACATATACGTTATTTAAACAAAATGGAAGAAGAGCTTGAAAAGCTCCCCCTCAAACAATGCTATGTATAAAGAATGACAATGAGAAGTAAGAAACATAAGGCATTGAAAACACAATAGTTTTTGAAAAACTTAAAACAACAAACTTATTCTTTTAAACAACAAACTTACTCTTTTTCTCTCCCTTTTTGTCATACATCAAAAAGGGTTAAACAAAACAAACAAAAACAAAAGAAATTTTCCTTTAAGAATCCATAATGCAAACATTCAACTCACCACAAATAAAGGAAAATCTAGCATAATCCAATGGTTTAGTAAAAATATCGGCAAGTTGAAAATCGGTAGAAACATAATTAATATCAATATCACCTTTCTCATAATGATCTCTAAGAAAGTGATACCTAATGTCAATGTGTTTGGTTTTACTATGTTGATTTGCATTCTTTGTCATGTGAATTGTACTAGTATTATCACAAAATATTTTAACATGATCAAAGTGTAAATCATAGTCGAGGAGAGTATGTTTCATCTAAAGAACTTGTGCACAACAAGCTCCGGCTGCAACATACTCCGCCTCGGCGGTTGATAGGGCTACCGAATTTTACTTTTTGGAAGACCAAGATACAAGACAATTACCTAGGAATTGACATGTTCCACTTGTGCTCTTCCTATCTACCCTACAACCCGCATAGTCGGCATCCGAAAAACTCTTCATATCAAATAATCCGGTTTTCGGATATCACAAACCCATTTCAATAGTGCTCTTAAGGTATTTAATAATGCGTTTTACCGCTACTAAATGAGACTCCTTAGGACATGATTGAAAACGAGCACAAAGACAAACGGAAAACATGATATCCGGCCTACTAGCCGTCAAATACAATAAACTACCAATCATGCTACGATAAAGTTTAATATCTACACTTTTACCTTGTTCATCCTTATCAAGCTTGGTAGTTGTTGCCATGGGAGTTTTGCTCACTCTAGCGCCTTCAAGTTCGAATCTCTTGATGAGTTCCTTTGTGTACTTGGCTTGATTGATGAAGATCCCATCCTTCCTTTGCTTGATTTGGAGTCCAAGGAAATAGTTGAGCTCCCCCATCATAGACATTTCAAATTCATCCTTCATGCATGTTTCAAAAGCTTGGCAAAGCGATTCATTAGTAGAACCAAAATAATATCATCTACATAAATTTGCACAATAAGAATATCATTTTCTACATGTTTTGTAAACAAGGTTGTGTCAATTTTACCTTTCTTAAAACCATTTGAAATTAAGAATGAAGAAAGTCTTTCATACCAAGCCCTAGGGGCTTGTTTTAAACCATAAAGAGCTTTATCTAATTTAAACACAAAATCCGGATGTGTAGGATCAACAAACCCGGGGGTTATTCAACATACACCTCCTCTTCAATAAAACCATTTAGAAAAGCACTTTTAACATCTATTTGAAATAATTTAAAATCTTTATATGAGGCAAATGCTAGTGTCATCCGTATGGCTTCAAGCGATGCTACGGGTGCAAAAGTTTCATCAAAATCGATACCTTCGATTTGAGTGTAACCTTGGGCAACTAACCTAGCTTTATTCCTAACAACGTTACCCGATTCATCCAACTTGTTCTTAAAGATTCACTTAGTACCAATTGTTGGTCTATCGTGGGGCCTAAGAACAAGGTCCCAAACTTGGTTGCGCTCAAATTGATTGAGTTCCTCTTGTATGGCTAGCAACCAATATGAATCGGCCTCGGCTTCGAGGACGTTCTTGGGTTCAACATGAGAAATAAATGCATAATGACCACAAAAATCATGAAGTTTAGAACGAGTGGTTACCCCTTTTGATACTTCACCTATGACGAGGTCCTTGGGATGATGAGGATCGTATCTCCAATCCTTTGGAAGTTGTTGAGTAGGCTCCACGTCAATTGATTGAATTTCATGTCCTTGAGCCTTTTCTACTTTAGCTTCACTTCCTCCATCATCCTTTGGCTTGTCTCCCATAGTAGATGTATCCTCCAAGGTCACTTTCTCCAAGCCTTCATCCAAAGCATCTATTTCTACAACATTCTTAACAAACAAGTTAGATTCTTCAAACTTAACATGTATAGATTCCTCAATAGTCAAAGATGATCTATTGAAGATTCTATAAGCTTTACTAGTATTAGAATAACCCACAAAAATTGCCTCATAAGCTTTAACATCAAATTTTCCTAAATTATCTTTTGTATTTAGAACAAAACATTTGCATCCAAAAATCTTGAAATATGAAACATTTGGTTTTCTAGAAAAGTACATTTCAAAAGAAGTTTTTGAAGTATTTTTACACAAGAAAACACGATTTGATATATAGCATGATGTATTAACGGGCTCGGCCCACAAATAATGTGGTAGACCATATTCACTTAGCATTGTCCTAGCCATCTCTTGTAAAGTTCGATTTTTCCGTTCAACTACTCCATTTTGTTGTGGAGTTCTAGGACAAGAAAGTTCATGCTTAATTCCATGTTCTTCACAAAAAGTGGTAAAGGGTAGGTTAATGAACTCACCTCCTCTATCACTTATTATTCTTAAAATTGAAGAATCTTTTTCCTTTTCAACTCTTTTCTTAAAGGCTTGAAAATGTGAAAGGGCTTGATTTTTGTATTCAAGAAAGAAAACCCAAGTAAAACGTGAAAAGTCATCAACCAAAACAAATGCAAATCTATTCCCACTTAGACTTTTGGTTTGAGTAGGACCAAATAAATCCATATGGATCAACTCCAAAGGACGTGATGTCATGATATCCTTAATTGACTTGAAAGAAGACTTAGTTTGTTTCTCAAATTGACATGCGTCACAAACTCGGTCCTTTTCAAAACTCAAACAAGGAAACCTTTCACCATTTCCTTTGTGTTTAACCTAGATATATGGTCAAATGAAATATGGCCTAACCTTCTATGCCACAACCAAGAGTCGTCATCGAGGGCTTTTAAACAAGTAATATTACAAGACATATTAGACATATCTATCATATAAACATTACTTTCACAAAAATCGAAAAACACACAAGTATTAGAAATTCTATCAATTACTTTACAAGCTACATTATCAAAAACTACATCAAAACCTTTATCACAAAGTTGACTAACACTCAAGAGGTTATGCTTGAGGCCATCAACTAAAACAACATTCTCAATTAAAGGGGATGTGCCGAGTTTTACATTACCAATACTGATGATTTTACCCTTGGCATCATCTCCGAAGGTGACGGTGCCACCTTCATGGTATCTTGATAGGGTTGCAAAGTTGTTGATGTCCCAAGTCATGTGCCTTCAGCAACCACTATCAAGATACCACAACCCTCTACGTCGTTGGGCCTTGGAAGGTACCTACATCATTTAACAAAATTGTTGACTTTGGTACCCAAATTTTCTTGGGTCCTTGAAAGTTAGTGCTTCGAACCCAAACATTATGACAAGATGCACTTAGTCTATCATAACAAAAATTAGCTAAGTGCCCTTTCCGCCCACAATGTGAACATGAGAACACTCTTCCATACATGAATGCATGATGTGTGTGTGAAGTGTGAGCATGTTTTGGAGGTTTGCCACGATGTAAAGGTTGTGTGGTATGAACATGAGCATGAGCATGGTAAATATTTTTCTTAGGGGCTTGTTTCTTGGGAAACATGGCCTCTATCTTCTTCTTATCAATTCACAATTTTTCAAAACAATTCCTAATGAGTCTATTCTTTCTTTAAGCATGGTAATCTCATTTGAATCAATTAGTGGGGACTTGCCTTTACAAGAAATCTTATATTTGTCAAAATCTTTTTGGGTGGAAACAAGAGTGGAAAGTAATTCATCTTTTTCTTTAGAAAGAGTAAAACTTGATGATTAAGAGATTCATTTTCCTTTTTCATTTTTAAATACTTTTTCTTAAGAAAATCATAGTTATGTGATAGTTCTACAAAAGCTTCTCCTAATTCATCCATGGAAAGTTCATCATTAAGAGAAGTGGAAGGGTTTACCTTACTTGTGCTTTCATTTGCCATGAAGCACATGTTGGCGGTATCAATCTCCTCATCGGATTCGCTCTCGGAATCCCATGTAGCTTTCATTGCTTTCTTCTTGTAGGGCTTCTTTGAGGTGGAGGGCTTTACTTTATCCGGGCACTCCGCAACAATATGTCCCGGTCTTTGGCAATTGAAACAAATAATCTTTCTTTCTTCTTTGCCTCCTTGCCATCTCCTTCTTCCTTGAAATTTAGCCTTGTTATAGATCCTCCGGACGTTCTTCATAAGAAGTGAGAGCTCTTCGTCATCTTCTTCTTCATCATCTTCGTCGGAGTGTGATGATTGACTTTTGAAGGCTATTGTTTTCTTCTTGGAAGGAGCCATGTCCTCCCTAACTTTTCTCTCCATCTCATGGGTTTTGAGGTTCCCAATGAGACCAATTAGCTCCATCTCCTCCTTATTATTGAGTTCCTTCAAGGCGGTTGCTTTTACTTCCCATGAAGGAGGAAGAGCCCGGATGATCTTTCTAACTCTTTGATCGTTGTCGATAACATCACCTAGAGAAGAAAGTCCATTAGTGATCTTTGTAAATCTTGTAACCATATCATCTATGGTTTCATTTTCTTGCATGCAAAAATTCTCATATTGGGACCGAAGAAGGTCTATTTTAGCCCTCTTCACTTGTGAAGTCCCCTCATGTGTAACTAGCAAATGTGTCCAAATTTCATAAGCGGACTTGTAATGAATAACTCTAGCTATATCATCATCATTAAGGGCTTGAAGAAGTGCATAGTGAGCCCTAGCATTGGCATCAAATTCTTTGGTCTCTATTTCGGACCAAGTGGATTCATCACCGGGGGTGCACTAAAGGGTTTGGTCACGGCCTTTGCAACTCGACTACCTAGAGATTGCAAGAAAACGGTCATCTTAACCTTCCATATGGGAAAGTTAAGTCCATCAAACTTAGGGGGTGTCTTAATACCATCGGCCATCTTTACTAAGTGAGAATGAATAAAATGATTAGGATCTCTCTAAGGTTGTTAAGCCAAGAGCCTAGTAACCAAGCTCTGACACCAATTGAAAAACACCTAGAGGGGGGGTGAATAGGTGTAATTGCTAATATAACAATCTTTTTAAAACTAAGATGGATGAATGATGCAACGATCTCTCAAAACAAGACTAAGAGCCGAATACCCCGTGAGAGGTTCTGAACTCCTTCCTCCCAATTCCCCTTGAATGGGTTAGAGGTGCGCAATGCAATCTTGTTGTATGAGAATTGATCGAACAAAGAGTGAATAATATGCAATGATGAAATGCACACAAGATATAACACAAGTATCACAAAATAGAGGCAATAACACAAGGTAAGAAAACTAGATCTCAAGCAAGTAATTGAAAGCAATAGAGTGCAAGAGAAATTTAAAGCAAAATGGACACAAGGCAATCACAAACACAAGATGTTTGTTTCGAGGTTCGAGCCACCGCTCTACTCCCGCCTTCACCTCCGTGAAGGGTTTCCACTATCCACCGAGGATGATTACAACGGTCTACCGAAGACCCGAGCACCGAGCTCCACCAATTACAATAACCTCTACCGAAGAGGTATCTCCACAAGAAGAAGGAACACGTAGCCAAAGTGATCACAACAAGATCACTAAACTCTTTACAATATCTCACTCTTTTATAACTTCCTTATAGAATGAGTAAGGAATTTTTGGCTCTAAGAAGTGTAGTGAGAAAAACTCAGTTGTAGAGATGATTTTTGCTAGAGAACACAACTAAAAACAAGCTCAAGAAAGAGTAGGAAATGAAGAGCTTAAACACTTTTCTTTTCTTTTTGAAAACTATGAAAACTTGAGGATTTTTCTTAGTGTTTTGTAAGAGACTCTTCTCCTCTATTTATAGGGAGAGAAATATGTTAAAAACAATTTATTTTAATCTTATTTGACCTGAAAAAGTTCTCTAAAACCTCAGAAAAAGCCTGCTAAAACAGATCAATAAAACAGATTTCAGAATTGCACAAAAGAGGAAAGAGCCGTTGGGCTTTTGCAGGCCTGGCGGTTGACCGGGCCGGTCGGCCGCCAGCTCAGATGGCAAAGAGCCGTTGGGCTCGGGTCGACCGTCCTCTAAGAGAAAACACAGTTTTCTTCGGGCGGTCGACCGGGCGGTCGACCCAGAAAATCCGAGAGCAGACTGCAGACAGTCGGTCGACCCGGGCGGTCGGTCGACAGACGTGCACAAGCGTGCACGTCCTGGTACAGGCGCCAGTCGACCGGGCCGGTCGGCCGGTCTTGCCTGAAACAGAAAAACAACAGCAGGACCTGGAATTTTTTTTGTTGTAAAAAAATATTTTGAAGTAAAGGATATCTAAGTATTATGATGAAAGAATATACATGATTTAAATATGATATATGTCTTTGTAAAACTTGGAGTCATGTATATTTGTCAAGTCATGAGAAAAACTTAGAATCAACAAAAATTTTAACTATGAAAACTTGTATACAAAAATGTGTGTGTATCCTAGAGCCAATTTCCAAAACTCAAACTTTAACAACCTATTTCTTACATTGGTTCTAAGTACTACAAGTGCTTCAAAAAAGGGATTTCCACCATATGATCTTCATAACTTGATTCTTGAGCCCAATTTGAGTTGACTTGAGTCCAAAATACTCTCCTTTAGGGAAGAACCCTTCTAGTTGAGTTAGAACCCTGAAACACACTTAAACAACAAACATTATTAGTACAAATAACTAATATGTTTTGTAATCATCAAAACACACTAAACACGGGTGATTGTAACCTTGGGCCAACAGACTCATCACCTGTAGGACCCCTTGGATTAACCACTGTTGCTAGAGGTAGCATATATGAACTTCTTACTTTACACTGAGAAGCTATCACAACAATCCTTGTTGTTTACTTTTAAGAATACACAGGAAAGAGGCTATGCATACTCAACACCTCAGATTACATCACATACAATGATTATATGCCTGATGATGTATCAACTTATATTTATTCTTCAATTTATTTAAGGATATTTGCCCTTGCATCTTTAAGAAAATTCTGTAATTTATATCCAGCAGAAAATTATTTTCTTGCTGGGCTTATCCCTTGATGTTTATAGTTGTAATAAATAACTACAACTAGCGCTTTATATTTATATAGTGTATGCTTGTCAACACCTAGGTGAGGTTTGCAATTGTTTCTTTCTAGTCTATAAGGACAGCTGCACCATGTAATGTTCATCCTATGCGTGGATTCTACTACAGAACCCAACAAATTAACCTCAGGCAGTGCTATTCGAGCCAAGCCAGTCATCAAACTGGAAAGGTGGTTTGTTCTTTTATGCTTAACTGTGAGTTCATGTTGGCCTAATGGCTCTATATGGGAGGAGTTATAATTTAGCAATTTATAAATATGGGAAAAACACACACACAAACACACTCTCACAGACCTGGGTCCTTTACAAAGGATTTGGAAGCAAATCCTTCTTATTCAATCTCAATATTAGGACAAACAAATTGAAGATCCACTCTGTTCAAGTGGATCTATGTTGTTAGGAGCATGGTTTAAAATCTCGGTATCAGTGTCGGCCAACAGTAGTGCAAATATATATAGCGGAATCGGCCGATATTTGAAAATTGAAACCATGGTTATGAGTGTCAAAAAAACATCAATTGTTATTAAGAGTTATTTTGCCTATAAATCAAATAGGCACAAAATGAACTGTCTAATCGTGAGTTGGTTAGTTAGCAATTTGAAACCTAATATCATTATGTTTGTATGGGAATGACAAATCATTGCTAAAGAACCCAAGATTACTTCTATGAGATTGACGTGGCTTCTTCTGGAAGGAATTGGAGCCGAATAAAACTTGATGTGTAAGGGTTTAAAGTGTTTATATCATGACCAAATGGTCGGATCACGAATTTCCATGCCCAAAATCATAGTTGTGACCAAGATGCTTTTTTCAGTCATCTATTTGTGCCTGGTTGGTGCGTTGGCAAAAATTACTTCAAAACACTTGTTTTTTGGTTTGTAGTTGCTTTGAAGTAATTTTTGCCAATGCATCAGAACACTTGATATTCAATAAAGTGATGTAAATCATTTTCAATAGAGTGGATCTTCAATCTGAGTGACCTAACATTGAATTTGAATGGAAGAATTCATCTCAAAGTTTTTCGGACATAGCCATGTGTGTGCGCGCGCGCGCGTATATGTGTGTGTGTGTGTGTGTGTGTGTGTTTTTAATCAAATTGATGAAAAGCACACTTTGTTTACGCATTCGACTAAAGATGCTTTAGCAAAGTTAATCCCATTACAAAAAAAAGTTATTAATAGATGTCAAAAACCATTTATTTTATGAGCAAGTACTTTGGTTTGGTTTATTAAAGCAGTCAGTTCAGCTGATTTTATAAAATTATGGGTTCTCTACTGAAACAGGACTGGTTAAGTTAACTGGCAGGTCCCAATCAAAAGACGGTTTTGACCATCCCTTCTGGTCCCTTTTCTTCTTTTTTCCCTTAAGTCATTAAAAGATGCTTTCTTTATTTAATTGGTCATTTGATAAGTACATAGATAAATAAGAAAACCTCAGTTTCCAAACTTTAAATTTATCATCTGAAAAATAGCTTAATTAGCCACAATTAATGTGTTTTAATATATCACAAAGTTTCTTTACTGATTTTTGCTATTTTTTTGAATTTAGACTCCAATCATTTGTGGAAGAGAACCGTCAGCGGCAATAGAAGAAAGGAAGCTTGGAGCTGAGAGGTCGGCAGAGCTAAGTGCAAAAGTTAATCAGGTATGTCACGGTCTTGAGACTAATCTCATAAACTATCAACTCCTTGTACCACCTCTGTCAAGCAGTTGCATCAAATAGCTAATCTGTTTCCTTTTCTAGTTACTTCTTCGGTCATAGAATCATGTTTACAGTATGAACTCTGCATACTTCTTGATGACCTTTAAATTTTAATTTTTCAGTTTATACTGAGGAGAACGAATGCTTTGTTGTCAAATCACTTACCACCAAAGGTATGCTGCTTAATCTGTTTTACTTGGCCTTGCTCAATCTTGATTTTGCTGTAAACTGGACTAAAATATTTTGTGATTCAATAGAAGTCCAGAGAACAGTTGTATTTTCCTTCTGGATGTCTATAAATTTGTAGAATTTCCGATTACTATCAAGGGAAAAGATGAGCATTATTTGATAAAGAATGGTTCAACTCTTAAAAAGTTCATATATATATTTTTGATGGACAAGGGAGTCCTTACCTAGTATGGAAAGATGATGAATAATCCATCCCGAGAAATATATGAGGGCTACTGGTTGTAAAGAAGCCAAAAACATAAGCTACAATGTTGAATCCAAAGAAATCTCTCATAAGCTCAACATTAGGGAAAATCATCCACTCTAGAAAATAAACCCTACGCCTTGAAAAACGTAAAACTACTTGAACTATCAATATAGGTTAGTAAGAGAGTGGGAAGAAAAAAAGCATCTTCCACACGTAATCACTATCAACTATTGAGATTCACTATAAAGGAGGGAAAAAGAAGTTCAAAAAGATCTCTCTTATTTTATCACTTCTGTATCGTATCGTATCTCTCTCTCTCTCTCTCTCTCTCTCTCTCCCTCTCCCTCTCCCTCTCCCTCTCTCCCCCCTCCCTCTCTCCCTCTCCCACACACTCTCTTTATACACACACACACACAAGGGAGAGGGAGACACATAAATTTGACTACTTTCAGAAGGATTTGGAGCCAAATCCTTCCCATTCAATTTCAATGTCAGGCTATTCAAGTTGAAGATTCACTTTGTTGATCTATATTATTTAAAATGACTAAAAATAAAAATAAAGTGTTTTGAATTTTTTTGCTCATGCATCTATATGCAACAAATGGATGGCCAAGTGTAATGTTGCTTAGATCTATGACTTTGGACATATAAATTTTTGACACTTTAAAACTCTTACACATTAATTTTGTGAGGTATCAATTTTATACCCTGTTAAACTAGCCAACTCACTATTTAAGCGGTCTATTTTATGCCTATTCGATGAATATGATGGAAACATTAAAAACACTTGATTTTTTGTTACTGAGCACTTCTAATGATGATGTAAAACGTGTATGCGTGCATGAAAATCAACAATAAAATACTCTATCATGCTTCATCAACATTAAAACTTATTTTTAAAGGAAGACAATAGATATCTTTCTTAGAATAATTATTAATGTAAATTTTGTAATGAGAAAAAGTTTGAAATGGAAATAATAAAAGCTTTTAACATTAGAAAAGTTTGAAAAAGGGTTTTCTTTCCTAGGTTGTTAGTCGATTATGCAAATCTTATATTCTCATATTGAGACTTCATATATGTAAACTTTGGTATGTTAATTTGATATTTGTTAGTAAAGGAATACCTACTTTTGAATGTTATGTAGGTTGTGATACTAGTTAGTGAGAGAGGATTAACATAGCCATTTTGAAGTATGTTACATGAATAGAGAAGTTTGGGACAAGGGTGGAAATTTGTAGTGGAAATGCAATAATTGTTTTGAACAAAAAGGGTGACATTCAAGAGTTAAGGCTCTTCTGTTATGAACTCTCGGTGCTCGTAGTTAAGATTTGTTTAGACGTTAGAACTAGTCATTTGAATGAGATGAAATAGGTTATGGAGCAAGTGAAATTGAGATTGAAAGCTTCTATGGCTAAATCGGTGGCTTTTCCTTCATCTTTAAGTGGCTTGATTAACATGTTGCCACCATCAAGTGAAGGAAAGAAAAGAAAGAAGGCAATATGATGGAGAAGTCATTTCATAAGGGACCAAAGGAGGAGTTGAATGCTATCATTGCAAGGTTGTTTTGTTTTGGCGTGTTATCATTTTTTTGGCAATAAACTCGTTTTATGCCATGACATTCTCATATGATGCTAACAATCCATTTATCGATCATATCCCTCGTGAGCATAACAAGTTGAGGACCTCTTTTGCAAAAATGACAAGTCCAACACAAGACAACGAAACTAATCGAGAGCATTTAGGACTTAAAAGGCATCTTGGTTTGTAGTGATGGATGGTCAGATGCACAAAAGAGCCCAAGTGTTAATTTAACGACATCTACGAAAAGTGGGCCTATGATCTTTTCATCTGTGAATGTTGAGAGATTTACAAAGAATAGGTTCTACATATCAGAAAACTTTTGGTGAAGACTAAAGAGATTGGGTGTCACAGTTTGGTTTGAATCATAACAGATAATGCACAAACTTACAAGCTTACAAGGGCCATTATCCTTACATCTTTTGGACTTTTTGTGTGGTCCACACTCTTAATCTTTCCCTCGAGAACATATGTGCGACAAGAAACACTGAAGGAAACTATATTGCCTTTGAGAAGTGTAATTGGATCACCTATGTCTCTGAAGGTGCCATTATCATAAAAAATTTCATTATGAATTATTCTGTGAGGCTTGCTATGTTAAATGAGCCTAGGAAACTTGAAACTTATTTGCATTATCGAGACATGAACTCCCTCAATTTATTATTATGTTGATAGGGTTTTAGACAATTAAAAGATGGTTCCAAAATTTAGTATTTTGTGAAAAATAGTTCTTGTACAAAGAATATGATGTAGGAAAAGAGGAATTTGCAAGAGCCAAGATAACAAATTAAAGGTGGTAGGACATGATAGAGTACATTCTTTAAGCCAATTTAGCAGTGTTAAGGTTTGTCGAGACTGATAAATCATCTCTTCAGTTAGTATAACATGTGGGATACAATGATTGAGAAGGTGAAACATGCTATCATAATTTAAAATCTCGGTATCAGTGTCGGCCAACAATTTTTAGTATCAATATTGTCAATATCGATCGTGAATATCAGCCAACTCAACAATATCAGTCGATATTATAAGGTTAATAGTGTATCTAATATCAACCCAATACGATATTACCAATATACATCGGAATCGATCGATAGGTGAAACCATGCATGCTATTTATCAGCATGAAGGGAAAAGAAAGGATACAAAGTTTTCTTTCTATGATGTGGTGAGCAAACGAGACTCTTATAGAAATTTGAAGAAAATTGTGATGGAGTGAGTTTTGAGAGGTATAAGCTAGCCAAGAAGGAGGCTAAGAAAGCTGTTCAGAATGCAAGAGCTAAAGTGTAAAAAGAAGTGCATGAGAAGTTGAATATCAAAGAGGTTGAAAAGAATATATATAGAATTGCTCGAATAAGGGAGAGAAAGACTAGAGACTTATGTACTGTGAGATGTGTCAAAGATGAGGATCAGAAGGTTTTAGTTCGAGATGAAAAAATCAAAGAAAGATGGAGAGAGTATTTTGACAAATTATTTAATAGTAGTTCTGCTCAAGACTTGGATGACCTTACTATTCAGTGCCAGAATATGAACCATAATTATATGCGCAAAATAAGCGAATCTGAAGTTAAAGAGACCTTGAAGAGGATGAAGTTAAGGAAAGCTGTTCGCCCAGATGGAATTCCTATTGAGGTATGGAGATGCTTAGGAGAGTGAGCGTGAAATAGCTGACAAATCTCTTTAAAAAGATCTGGTTAAATAAAAAGATGCCAAATGAGTGGAGGAAGAGTACCTTAGGACCTCTCTATAAGAATAAGGGTGATATCCAGAGTTGTTCAAACTATCGTGAAATAAAACTCATGTGTCACACCATGAAGTTTTGGGAAAGGGTAATTGAACACAGGTTAAGGCAGAATGTTACTATATCAGAGAACCAGTTTGGGTTCATGTCGGGGCGATCGACGACAGAGGCTATTCATTTGCTTCGTCAATTTGTAGAGCTATTTCGAGAGAGGAAGAGAAATTTACATATGGTCTTTATTGATTTAGAAAAAGCTTATAATAAAGTGCCAAGAGAGGTATTATGGTGGACATTGATGAAAAAGGGAGTCCCCATCAAATATATTGACATAATTAAGGATATGTACGATGGAGTAGTGACAAATGTCAGAACTTGTGGAGGCATAACAAGTGATTTTCTATCACAATTGGATTGCATCAAGGATCTGCATTGAGTCCATTCTTATTTGCCATAGTGATAGATGAGCTTACTAGAGCTATTCGGAATGAGACACCGTGGTGCATACTATTTGCTGATGATATTGTTCTAGTCGATGAGACGAGAGCTGGGTTAAATGCCAAATTGGAGTTATGGAGGCAAACTCTAGAATCTCGAGATTTTAGATTAAGTAGGGCCAAAACAGAGTATATGGAGTGTAAATTCAATAAACAGGGAATCCGAGATTATACTATCGTGAGACTAGATGGACAAGAAATACCGATGAGCGGTCATTTTAAGTACTTGGCTTCTATTATCTAAAAGGATGGGGAGATCGATAGTGATGTCAACCATAGGATCCAAGCCGGCTGGTTGAAATGGAAGAGCGCAACAGGAGTTTTATGTGATCGTAACATTCCGTTATGGCTGAAGGTAAAGTTTTATCTGACTGCTATTAGGCCAGTTTATTATATGGCACAGAATATTGGGCTATAAAGAGATATCATGCTCAGAAGATGAGTGTAGCAGAGATGTGTATGCTTCGTTGGATGTGTGATAACACGCAGAGAAATAAGGTGAGAAATGAGGATATTCGTACTAAGATAGGTGTAGCCTCTATAGAAGAAAAGATGAGAGAAAACCGCCAATGATGGTTTGGTCATGTGCGACGTAGACCTACAGATGCGCCAGTTCGACGAGTAGAGCATATCAATTTAGGGCAAGTTAAAAGAGCGCAGGGGAGACCGAAGAAAACATGGATGGAGGTAATAAGACAAGATATAGAGGCTAAAGGTCTTAGTGAAGATATATTGCTTGATAGGAATGAGTGGAGAAAGCTGATCCATGTGCCCGATCCGATGTAATTCTCTTTTGGTTCATGTAGCCTACCCCAATACTTGGGATAAATGGCTTAGTTGTTGTTGATGTGGTGAGCAAAGTCTTAGTTCATTGGTGGAACAAGAGCAATACACCACTTCATTACTTGGTGCATTTATTGAGCCGAAGGTAAAAGCTAAAGTGAAAAGCATTTCACTTTAATTGTGTTATTTTTATTAATTTTTTTTGTCAACCTATCAAATATTTTCTTTATGTGGAAAAATAAGTATTGTACTCCAAAATGGCTTATTGAGAGTACAACATGACGGCTTACAATCAAAATGCATAGATTTATAATTAAAGAGCTAAATTTTTGAAGAAATATTTTCTAACTCCAAGGAGTGACGAGTACAATCCAATGGTAAACAAGAGTTTGCTAAATTTTCAATCGATTTGGATGTTTTTTTTTTTTACAATTATCTTCGTGATAAAGGATTTATGGATTCATGATCTATGATGTAATTTTTTCTTAGCATCCTTGTTATAAATGAATATTCTTATGAATCATGATCATAGGATGGCACTTATTATTTTATTTTTGTGAATAAATTCTATTTATATAAATTTATAGAATATAATAAAAATATTGTATCCCATGTCCCCATATCCTAATTTTTAGGAATTTGCTATCTCCTTATTTGTGTTGTGTCCGTGTCCCATATCCGTATTCATGTTACATTCACGGATGACAAGAATATGAGCCCACTTTTTGTAATTGTCATGAAACTAATAGTCAGTCTCCTTTGTGCATCTGACTATCTAGCATTGCAAATTGAGATGCCATTTGACTTTCAAGTGCTCTTGATTGGTTCCAAAATCGTCTTTAGGTTAGCCTTTTCACTTTTGCAAAACATGTTATACCTGGGAGGAATATAACCGAAATTGGATTATTAATGGCATATGTGAATGTCATGGCATAACTAAGTTAACTGGCAACCTGCCAGAATAGAGTAATCTTGCAATGGTAGCATTCAACTCTCCCTTCCTCCTTTATTAAAGGACTTCCTAATGGTATTGCCTTTTTCCCTTTTTGCTTTACTTGATGGCAGCGACTTGTTAACCAATCGAGTTGAAGATATTGCAAAGCCACGGGTTTAGCCATAGAAGCTTTGACTCTCAATTCCGCTTTCTACACCACCTTTTTCATCTCATTCAAACCTCTAACTCTAATAACCAAAAACCTGTTAGTTACAACACTGGGTGTTTGCAAGATGAGCCTTAACTCTTGATATGACCCTTACATTGTTCATGCAATAATTGCATTTTCATTGCCAAATTCTCCCTGCGTCCATAACTTTCCTATTTCTCTAACACTTCTAAAGAGGTGTGTTATCTCTTCCTCATTACTACCACAATCTATAGAACTTTCGGAATTAGAAATTTTTTGTTGACAAATATCAAATTTACATACTATCATTTACATATAAGAAGTCTCGATAGGAGAATTCAAGATTCACATAGTTGACTAACAACCTGAGAAAGAAAGATATCTCCTTTTCAAAACTTTTTAAGTGTTAAAAGCCTATACAATAATAGTTAATTAAGATATCTCCTTTTCCAAAAATTATTATTGTTAATCAAAAAGACAATGAAAAAGAATAATGAAAAATGAGTTAAAAATAGAAAAATAGAAATTAAAAAGAATAATCAATTCTCAGAAAAAATTATCAATGCAATTGAATGGCAGTAGAATGAAAATGAATTAAATAACATGAAGAAAGGAATGCAAAAGAATTATTAATTTACAGAAAAAGAATTATAAATGAAAGAGAGTGGATAAACAAATGAATGAAAATGAATTAAAAAGCAGAAAAAAATTAACATCTTATTCGGTATGCAACAATCCTCGTTTCTCTTTCTTCTATGTTAAATATTATCATAAAAAAATAATAACGCATAAATATCAACTAAACTGAAATCTAATATGAGCCCAAATTTGTAGACTTCAATTGGAAAAGCCCTAAAGTGACATACCCAAACTATTCCTGCTAGAAGCTTTTATTAAATTCATCACTGCATGATAATTAGCATGAAAGAATAATAAATTCATTAGAGCATGAAAATTAGCCTGACAAAATAATCGTAAATGAAACCAAGACGGATTTGACTTGCATTCTCCCGTGTCGGGTTCGTGTCCAGGCCCGAAATGCAACCGACATGGAGTGGACACAGCCCAAATGCACATGTCGACATGGACACTGGGTCATGTCCGTGCCTCATAGGTGATATGTAATGTTGTATTGTCTAGACTCTAGATATTTCGCTTCAAAGTATGACCTATTTTCATATTTTTGATATTGTGAATTATGATGTTGGCACTGAATGAACTGTTCTTTTCTTTGATAAGAAGTGACAAGCGTGAAATACCCTTTTTACAACATCATGCATTGGACAGACTCAAATTATGTTGCTTTTTGTTTCCAGAAACATGAACTTCTATACTTTGTTTGAGAGCATGTCAAGAAAGGATCTTGGATTGAAATTTCAACTGTCATGATTAGTCTATGAACAATAATTTCCTGTACATCACGTGAATCGTGATGGCACTTATTGTTGTACAGTTTTATGATATTGTTGCATGTATTTCAGTGATTTATTGTAATGGTTTCATACATTGCAACTCCATCTTTTTAGAATGGTTGTAGCCTGATCTTGAACCTGGGAGCTCCCATTCTCCAACCCCACCCCTTTAGTACCGAGTCAGGCCTCAGTGGCCATTCTAACTCATTTTAATCTCTCTGAATATGAACATTTAGCTCTCTGGTGTTTATTCTATTTCCACTTGGTACATATATCAATAAATGGATTATTTCAAATTTTGAAATGAATTGCCATAAGTGATCAGAATGATTTTACATTGCAGAAGTTCTGTTTGCTTTAACTTATTTTCATAATATTGAAACTCCCAACTTCTACTATATTGATGAGGATATATTTGTAGATCGTGCAAGTCGTCTGTTGCAAGTTGACTCCTCTGCAGCTCGACTTGTATAACCATTTCATACAATCCAGAAATGTGAGAATTTACTTCTTATATTTACATTATGACTTCTTAGAATAAGTTTCTTTGATATTTTATTTAATTTGATAACAATCTTCCGTATTGCCTTTTTCCTATTTGATAGGTTAGGCGTGCGATTACGGAGGATGTTAAGCAATCCAAAATTTTGGCATATATTACAGCACTTAAGAAACTTTGCAATCATCCAAAGGTAAGTTAAAACTCTCTAAACAAAATTTTCCTTATGTGGATATAATTTTATGCTGATTTGAATATTTCATCCTGGTTAGAGCAGCTTAGACTTTATACACACACTTTTTGTGTCACATATGGTTATACAGGAATGTAATATTGCTAAATTGGATCTCAAAATACTAAGTGACTCTTTTGTACTTGTAGAGAGAAATGAATGCCAGTATGCTAAACTGAAGCATCCTTGCTGGATGCAGATAATGAGCTATAACTTGAGACCACTATTTTACAGGATCCTTCCTGAAAGCTTTTGGTATAGGAGGGAATGAGTTAACTTCCTACCCATCGGGGTACTGACACCAATCAGGAATGCCCATAATCTGGCACTGTTTTCAGAGAAACTTTGACTCTCTATGCCATAATTAAAGTCCTACTCATTGCATCACAACCAAGCCAATTTTCACATCCAAATGAGTCTGAAAACACCAGAAGCTTGCAGTCAAAGCCAATGTTCTAAAGCAAATCTCTCATCATTATTGTAAAAGGGATTCCCACAGAAAGGCTCTGTGGTAGTGAACGAAGGTCAATTGTTTAGTTGAACTAGGATCAATGTTGTTAGAGGCGATCGAGGTGATGCGCCTCAGGCGCGAGGCGAAGCGAGGCGCAACAATGCACCCCGCATCGCAAGCGAGGTGCGCGGGAAACAAGAGGCGCGCGCCCGAATGCGCCTCGCGTGTGCCTCGTGCGAGGCGCGAGGCGATCGCCTCTATGCGCTTATTATTTGTGGGGCGGTTCGGGTTACAACCCGCTAATTTAGTGGGTAAATCTGGCTCTCTTAAGTTGGATAAAAAGTAAAAATGAAAAATCAACCTTTTTACTGCAGGCGAATCCGATCTAGGACAGAAGGCCCCCCGCATTCGTCGTCGCCTTCGTCACTATCGCCTTCGTCATCGTCACCAGTGAGCACTCTCTCTCTACTCCAGCTCTCTCTCCCTCTTCCTCTCTTTCAATCCTCTCTTGATCTCTCTCTGTCTCTCTTCTTTCTCAGAGAGAGGAGAGACAGAGAGAGATAAAGAAAGAGAGAGGAAGAGGGGGAGAGAGCTGGAGAGGAGAAAGAGATCAGGAGAGAGAGGAAGAACGAGAGAGAAAAAAGAGAAATAGATCTGTCTCTGATGCATTTTTAGTGTAAATTTTTAGTGAATTTTTAGTGTAATTTTT
The DNA here is from genome assembly GCA_038442645.1 of Agave tequilana. NCBI lineage: Eukaryota > Viridiplantae > Streptophyta > Magnoliopsida > Asparagales > Asparagaceae > Agave > Agave tequilana. The sequence goes on from JAVJIF010001455.1 coordinate 403,849, forward strand.
TAATGCATTTTTAGTGTGCATTTTTCAATATCTTGAAAAAAAAAAAGAATGCATCCATAATCATGTGCCTCACTAAGTATGTGCCTTACTGAATATATCCATAATACATCAATATAAAGAAAAGAATACATCCATACAAAGAAGAAATCTATAATACATCCATACATAAAAAAGAACACATTCATAATACATTCATACAAAAGAAAAAAATATGCGCCTCATTTAATTGAGGCGATCGTCTCGCCTTGCGCTTCCTGTGTGCTGGATTCTTTGCGGCTCATACTGGGCCCAGTGTTCTAAATATCCCCGATATAACCCTGATATTGTGTCGATATTACGTTTATGGTACCTAACCGCAATGATTTGGCACATCCAAACCGATACAGCGATTTTCACCCAAAATCGCCGATAAATCGGCATGGACCCGATATATCGGCCGCAATTTCGACGATTTTGGACCCGATGTAGCGTTCACACTCAATTTCTAGGTTAGATATTTGGGTAATTCGAGCGATGTGGCAATATGACATTTGTGAAGATTCTACACTTGGATAGTGATTATGTATTTATAAGCTTAATGCAAGTTATCGAGTTAAGTATATCTTAAACATATAAGTATGATGTTTTATGTAACTTTATATAATTTATTCATATATTGTTTTATTGAGATGCAATTTAAGATAAGAAAATATATATATTTACAGTCCGATTTTGACATCTGATTTTTGAAAATATTCCCGATATGTTCCCGATATAGCCCCATCCCCGATAAATTTTCCCGGCCGATGTAGCCGCTGTTGCCGCCATTTAGAAAATTGACTGCGCCTCGCGCCTCGATAACACTGACTAGGATAGGTCACTTGGCTCGTTTTGAGCTTTCTCACTCTACTTCTCTTAGCTTGGTCTCCTTTTGAACTGGTTTACGTGGATGGCTAACTCATGATAGTTGAAGGGTCAAGTGGATTAATGTGCTTAAAATTAAATGATGATTCATATGTTTGAACATTTAAAATGATGATCAAATAAATTGGACATCATGTCGGCTTGAAATTCATTGTCCATCTTATTCATTCATAAGCTAAGTTGTTTTCATCTTCATTACCTTTCCATTTTAGACTTCCTCCTCATACAACCCCTATGTTGTCATAAAAATGTTTCAAGATTGCGTGGATTTTGCTCCTAGAATTCATGCAAGATGTTTGAAAGTGTTCTTGTGTACCATTCAACTTTTGGATTAGGGATAGGCCTTGGCTTCATATGACCAATCTCAGTTAGGCCAAGATTCTATTTTAGTTGTTGTCCATTTCCTCTTGATATGATTGTTTCGACGAAAACTTCTGACTCAGATCCTTAGGATTCAATTTTCCAAAATCCACCAAATTATCACGGTTTGAAACAGAAGATCATATCTCTTGTTTCTGTTCTAAACCTCTTACTCTGTTCTTCATTTTCAAGGTCTCTCTCCTCAAGCACATTTCTTATATCCTTGAAGCCTAAGCTTCTATCATAGATCCAAGCTCGTCATTGAATACAACTGGCAAAGTTCCACCACTAATAAGGGTGGATGATCACAAGTGAAGGGGAGAGGGGGAGAGAGAAATATAGAGTGAGAAAGAAATAGATGTGTGAGGGAGAGGGATATATACCGCCACTGCCATCTAGTCGGTGCCAAGGAGCATGGAGGATTCATAATATTCACAATATTCCATACATTTATTCTCATCCATTTCTTCCCTAGGTTATGCACATTTTATAATCTAGATAAGTCTGAAATATTTTACGAATGAAAAATGGTGAAAGTGTGAACATTATTAGAATAGGAGGCAAGAATAATAACTTGTTGGACGACTATTTTTTTAAACGAGAAGTACCCTTTTTTTTTTTTTTTTTTTTTTTGTGATTGATGAATGGAAATGTTGTCTTTCTCTGTTATTTTCATAGTTATTAAAACTGGTTTTAATTTATTAATAAATTCCTCAAGTCTAATAAGAAGCTAGTTGCTTATACAAAATTATAGATTTATACATGATAATATTTTTAAGAATATTTAATAGTTTAATAAAATGACATCCAATGAAGATTCCGTCTTTTTAGTTATTCAGTTAAGGATTTTAAATTGAAATCCCAATGACTCCTATCAAAGGGAGCACAGGTACAATAAAAGGGATTCTGTCTAATAAGGTTCGAGGAATTTTCATACCAACTGTCCAAACAAAGCTTTAAAGGAATAATTTACAAGACAACTACCAAACCATTGACAATGTAGGCCAATTAAGAAACAACATTGTTCATAAATAATATAGCTACAGCAAGAAAGCGTAGGCTGGTTAGGGAGAATAAGTTCAAAGGATATGGTACGATTTTGTACATTCCTAAAATGTTAGAGATAGCTTCAATTTAAGATAATATAAGGGAGAAATGATATGCACATCTATAGTGTAGGATGATAATATGTCAGTTACAAGAGTGGTAATATTGTAGTTAAAGGAGCTGGTAGGACCATGCTTATTATTTTAGCAAACAGAAGTACGAAATGTCAAGGGAAACAAAAGTGGGATACTAATCCCTTCACATTTGTGGCTTCCGCCTCCAAAATGGTAAGTGTGGTTCTAGCAACTCATATCCAAAATTTTATGGGAAGTGGAAACACAAAGTATGAATATAGTTGCATACAAATCAGAGACTTCTGAGAACTTAATGTATTTAATGAAGAAACTTAATGATAAACGTAAAACGTGTTGCAGGAATTCCCACAAAAAAGTTATTTAAATCTAGGGTTTATTCAAGTCGATGCAGTTCTAGGAGGTTCAATACTTGTCCAACGCAACATCTAGAATATAACTAACAATAAATGGAGTATTTGGGCTGTCGGATAGATAAATAGACTTTGAACAACTTTAGTGCCATTCAACCATGAAGAAAAGTAGAAAAGCATTTAAATAAATTGATTAAAAGAGAAGATTTTAAGGTAGAGAAAGGTTTTCCCCTGCTGGAAGTTTGAAATGAGATTGAGAAAGAGGAAAATAATCGTGCAGTTTATATTTAAAAAAGTGTAGGTTTGGCTTCGAGAAGAGAGAAAAACACTTACTTTAATTCTTCACCCCTATTTCATTAAAGTTTGGTCTTTTTAAAGACAATTAAATGGAGGTAAACATAAAATTACTTCCATAAAAACATGACTTTTAAAAGGATTCCAAAAACCATAATTAAAAAATGGATCATCTGTCAAATTTTACTAGGAGTTGTGCATAAAGTCAATAAGAAAATCAAATTATGTGGACTCCATGAAATATCTATGGTTCTAGAATGAGTCTAATTATTGCTTTTCATTTGCAAAACTTATCTTAAGAAGTACTAACTTCCGAATTAATTCCAACTTATTTGGAAATCTTATTTGACTCAATTTCCAAAAGAATTGTGGAAAAAAAGAAAACCTATACTTAGTAAAACAACTCAACTAATGCTTCTTATTTAAAACACTACATCTAAGCTGCCTCCTTTGGGTCCCACCAGGCGGCTTCCTTTCTCTAAGTTTTTCAAACTCAAAACTCATTTTTTGCCCTGAGTGGGGGCCAAAATGCTTCTTTTATCATTCAGAAGGATGAAGATGGCGAAGAAGGCTTGAGAGTTGCTTGATGGATTAAAATTATATGAATGCGCTTCAGAATAAGTTCTTGCTGGACTTTCTATAAACCAACTAGTACTGGCTTATGCACGCTGTTGAATATGATTGTGCCCAAGCATGATGTAACTTGCATATATTGATAGCACATCTAACATCACTTCATCTTTAAATATGACTCTATCAATGAAATATTGAACAAGACATTGGATAGAACATCTGTTGTAATTCAACCAGGCAACAACCAGGCAATCTGACGAAATGTTGCTTCTGCTTTAGTATCTCAACCATCTCAGCTCACACCACCTTTCCTAAACTATAGCCATTGAGAATGAGAGTACACATGCGACCAATAGAGATGACTGGAGTCCTGAATATACTTGAGTTACTCCAATAGATTCCTTAGGCTATTGGCTCAGAGTGTTCATAACCCATTGGATGAGTATTTGCTACCAACATCTTCAAGCTCAATGGTCTCCCTTCTTTAATTTCATTGTTTTCAGCCTTCCCTTCAACCTTTCTTATCACCTGCTAAGAACGTGCAGCTTTGATAATCTCTCACTTGAGCACGTTAGATTGCTAGGCAGATTAAGGACAATCATCAATCACATGTCTCATGACCACCTACACTCTAAGGGACACCAACAACTTCCATTGTGGTAATATGAATCAATGGACAAATTTGTGGAGCAATCAGTTGGAATAAGTTGGTGTCTCCTCAGGGGTATAGGTGGCCATGAGACATGTGATTGAAGAGTGTCCTTAATCTGCCTAGCAATCTAACATGCCTTCTCAAGTGTTCAATCTCGAGTGGTGGTGTGATGTACTATTCAAGCTTACCTTCTCTCTGGCCGTTAAAACACCATCAAAGTCCTGCAAGCTCGCTTAAGTAATTAGTTAAAAGAGTCGAGTGGAATAACTATAAACTAAATCATGACCTTGCTTCAAAACAAACAACTGAAGTTAAAGATGTTGTCCATAGTGCTATGTGAGGAAGTGGTAGTTATGTTTTCTCCATTCCCTCCCATCTCATCTCAACATTATCGTGTCGCATCTCTTGTTGCCTTCACCACCAATCGTCACATGTGAGCTCTCTCCTTGTATTTTAGATAGGAATCTCACCTTATCCTGTCAACAAATTGACACCATTGAGTAGTCCAATCTAAATGGTAAATATTTTTCTGGGTTGAGTTTTTCGATAATATTGAATGTCAAACACGATTCCCTCCATGTTACGCTTAGTAGAGAAGGGATCATGGCCGTGAGTTGTAAGAGCAAGTACTAGATGGTTGTGCAGCAGACGATACTTGATCATGTGGTTATTTTGTAGAGCAAACACTTTTTGTGGTTAAGGCAGTAATGATCACAATAAACATCTTTGTGATCTTATCGAATTTGGGATCAAGTGGATTCATCTCCTTCGTTGAGGCTCTTGTGATTTATTCTAAATAATCGTTGTATGGGATTGTACGGAATATAATACTCATTTTAATCTAGTGCAAGTGGCTTGCAAAAAAAAAAAAAAAGAGAGACATATCTTATGCGTTACCTTTGTTTTCTCATAGACTTAAAAAAAAAAAAATCATATTTCTACTATATCAAAGAATTCTATTTCTACTCTAATAAGACTCTATCCAAAACTCCATAAAAGAAGATGTCAACTTGAAGAAATGTTAGTTCTAATTTTAGTAGAAAATATTCTATTATTTCTTGTAATCCAAATAACCCATATAAAAACCATTGAAGCATATTATCCGATTCTTCTTTCTCCAATTAGATCACTAAAAGGAAATACGAGTTGGATGAAACCTAATTTTTGTACATCACCTAATGGCCTTGTTTGGCAAGTGGAGTTGGAGAGTAAGAGCGAATTGTTTTGAGAGAGAAGAGTTGTTTAGAGTTGGGAAGAGGTTGGGTTTACTATACACCAACTCTTGATTGGTGTAAGAGTTAAGAGGTTTAAGGGGAAAAGGGCCTAAAGTTCAGAATTTTTTTTCTAAAAATGTCAAGTTTTCCCTTGATAAGACATTCCATAATTGCCTTCTAACTCTTCAAGAATTTGAATGTTTGGAAGAGTTATTAAGAGTTAGAAGTTTAACTCTTGCTTACTCTTGTAGCCAAACAAGGCTAATAAGTCGGAAAATAACTTAAACATATTTACGTGACAAACTTTTCATCATTATTACAAATTAAGCATTTATGATTAACAAAGGATTTCTTTGCTCAAATTCTCCACAACTAATATGCTATCTTGAAGAAAAGTCATACTATAGTATGAACTCTTTAGAGGAGCAATGTTCAGCCAAATATCTTTAATAAGGACAATTAGTTTTGCCATTATTTAAAAACACCTGATTTATCCCGTCGCCAAACTCACAGAACCTTAATCAGACCAGGAATAATTATCCCACAAGTTTATTAAAATACCCAGATTGACATTCTAAAATCAGAGACAATACCATACACATAACATGCCAATCTATGACACCATATCTAAGTTTATACTGAGAAAAAGCAGAAAATATTTATCAAAAACAACATTTAAAGGATTAGAAAAAGCAACATGTAAAGGAACTTGTGCAATCGAAAGAGTTAATCCAGTCTCCTAATTGTCTCCAAACTCACAGAACCTTAATCAGCCCCGGAATAATTATTCCACAAGTTTATTAAAAGACCAACTCATAAAAATTCTAGAATGAGAAATAATACCATTACACTTGACATTCAGTTAGAGGACTTGACAACTTCACTTCCAATGTTTTAGGCTGTGTGTGTGTGTCTGTCTACATACCCATGTATGAATACATACATGGTTCGTCGATTAAGATCTTGCACAGGTGCCTGCAAACACCAACCTACTCCACCCCAACACGCTAGTTTTGAGACACGCAATGCACATGAAAAGTGGAGAGAGAGAGAGAGAGAGAGAGAGAGAGAGAGAGAGAGAGACCCCAAAACCCCCCACCCCATGCAAGCACACGCTAGTTTTGAGACACACAATGCACATGAAAAGTGGCCCCTGTTATCCAAGTAATGAAGTTAGTTACAGTTTACTTGTTTTTTACACTATTCAAATTAGTTATTGGAGATGATTTTGCAGCTATCTAAGATAAAATAATCAATTGCCTAAACTTGCAATGTTCTTTTCAACCCACTGTGAATCACTTTAGTTTTTCCAAATAAGTTCTAGAATTGTGCCAAGAATATGCAAGACCTGATATTTACATTTCTTACCCTTAAATTATTGGAGATAATTTTGCATCTAAAGATAAAGCAGTCAATTGACTAATTTTAATGTTCTTTTCACCCCACTTGTGCAATCGAACACACACTTTAATTTCTTCAAAAAGTTCAAGAAATATGCCAAGAGTATGCAAGAGCTGATCGCAGGCGCATGCTAGGTTTGAGACATTGTGCACATGAAAAGTGGCACTGCTTGTCCGAGTAACGAAGTTAGTTATAGTTTTCTTGTTTTTTATACTATTCAAATTAGTTGTTGGAGATAATTTTGTCGAGTAATCAATTAACTAAATTGCAATGTTCTTTCAACACATTCGTGTGATCACATTTTAATTTGTTCAAAAAAGTTAAAGAAATATGCCTAGAATATGCAAGATGTGATATGCATATTTCTTACCTTTCAGTTTTTATGTTACACTTACTTTTTAAAGTTAGTCTTTAACATAATCTATGGTCTCCATATGCTCATTTACTTGATATAATATCTTTTGAACTTGTTCCTGTACAGAATATATCAATCAGTTCACTCTACTAGATTCTTATGCTTACCATCTGAATTAGCTTTTCAGAACTTTTGCTATAAATAATGATTTTATCCTGAATCATAACATGAAAGTACTTCAATACTAGTTAAATCTGCATTTTGCTATGTGATGGGTCATCTAGTTGTTTCCTTAATCTATTTTAGTGGTTTATTTTTATTGTTTATTATAGTTATTTTAATCCCACATTGCTTGTGGTGGGAAATCTTCTTGGATGTAAGCCTATATAAGGCCCGGACTATTATTATTATAGAGTTAATGATTGATTATGAAAATTATTGTTTGAACATTTTATGGCCTGTGTGCTTCAGGTGAGATGCTCAAGGGAGAGATTCTTAAACCCTAGGAGATAAACCTTAGGTTGAGATTTCCTAGTATTCGTCCTCCATCATCTTAGTATCAGAGCTAAAATCCTGTTTTTTTTTCCTCTTCCACAAAACTTTAGCTTCCACAAAATACTTTTCTCTTCCACAAAAATTCTCCTAGTTTCACAAAATCCTGGATCTAGTTCAAACCCAAGATCTAGATCTTAAAAAAGGTACTGTTCCGTGAATAATAATCACGTGAGTACTGTTGAATAGTAATCACTCTGATTACTGTTTCGTGAACAGTAATCACCCTGATTACTTTTCATCTCCCCCAACCTAAAACTCGCCGGTTCGGAGTCCGTTTCAAGCTTTGTTTGAAGTGTTGGGTTCGTGACAGAGCCCCAGAGCTACTGGAGATATTTTCGCAACATTCAAGCAGAAGAGACGACCTCCTCAATTCCTGCTTGGTGCTGGTACTGTTCCTGCAGTAGATCATTGTTTCAGGTCATATTTCTAGCCCGCTTTGAGTCCAGTTCGAACCGTTGAGATTCTTGGGTAATTTTTTTTAGCTTATGCACTAAAATTTTCCTTATGGGCTTTTATTTTTGTGGTCGATACATTCATACTAATGGTGATCCAAAGGTAGAATGTCTGTTGTCCTGACTTTTCAGGATTTTTATGGCCATTACGGTTATGAAGACTGAGAAAGCAATCTAGAAACTTTCTTTAATTATTTTGCTCTGACATCTGAGCAAAAGTGCCTCTATGCTCGAATGAAGTTGGTGGGAGAGCTATATATTGGGTAGAGAACAATCATAGGTTATGTCGATATTGATTTCTCTTGCAAGACTTTCTTCGCGTTCGGTATACTCCACCCAGTTATTTATCTGAGCCAGACTGCATAGAGCCTAATGTTGAGTAAGAGCCCGAGTTCGAAAGCTGGTCATTCACCTGCACTAAGGTTCGGGGGCCCTAGAGAAACTTATAGCAAGCCAGGCTGCAAAGATGGACACAGATCCAAAGCCTCCAGTTTTGTCGAGCCTGGCGTTCTTGAGAAGCTTGGATTAAAAGTTGTTGCTGAGTTAGAGCTCGAGCCAGAACCAGATAATGCAGCTAAGCCAAAGCCAAAGCCCGCAGTTGTTGATGAGCCCGAACTAGAGCCAGAGATAAGAGAGCCTTTTGTAGAGACTTCAACAGATCTCCCAGCGAAACTTGCTATAGAGCGAGTACCACCTACACTAGCTGTGAGGGTTTCAGTGACCCTGAGATCGCTTGACTTGTACGATCCTTGACAGATCTTCCTAAAAGAGACAGAGTCGTAGGAGATCAGGCTATTCATGGTGCGAAGTATAGTTGATTTGGTTCTCATCCGGGAGAATGCACCTCTGTCTACTACCTGTGCATTGATAAGCTGTCATTCTTTATTGCAGATCTATCACAGAAGTCAGTTCCACCTCCACTATCGTGGCTTAGGCATGACGCATCAATGTTGACCACCATCATGGCTCGAATTGAGAGTTGAGATCTGCACTCGACAAGGTTGAGTTTTTCCCAACCCCGGGGGAATGGTAGGGACATCTAGTTATTCTTCTTAGTTTATTTTAGTGGTTTATTACTTATTTTAGTTGTTTTAGTCCCATATTGTCGGTGGTGGAAAACTTCTTTGGATGTAAGTCCATATTAGGCTCAGACTACTATTGTTATGGAATTAATGATTGATGATGAAAATTATTGTTTGAACATTTTACAGCCTGTGTATTTCAGGTGAGATGCCTAAAGGAGAGATTTTCAAACTCTATCTTGGGAGATAAACTCTAGGTTGAGATTTTTTAGTGTTCGTCCCCCATCACTATGGCAATGCATTTTCCTCATATGTTTGAACGGTATATTTTCTCTGCTGGGCTTTGCTTATTGTCTAGTAATGATTTAGCATGTTATTGCAAATGATTCCTCTTGTTATGCCATATGATCTGATAACCTAATAATATTGCAACAGTAAAACAAAATGCTGATTATTTTTTGTTCAAATATATTGAAGGTATCAGATTTTCCTTAATGGCTGGTATATGAAGGACGATAAATCATCTATTTGCCTTTATATTCAAACAAATCTTTGAAATCTCTATCCTGCATTTCCTCCCATTCTATTAAATTTTCCTGAGCTTGGTGAACATAAAGTAATACCTTCAAGATGATTTTTTTCACCATTTTATTTTGTACAGAAAGAAATTTTCATGAAACGGCTATTTCCATATATTGCAGCTCATTTACGACACAATCAAAAGTGGAAGTTCGGGTACATCTGGTTTTGAAGATTGCATGCGTTTTTTTCCTCCTGAACTATTTTCAGGAAGGTGATTTAAATGCTCCTCGGTTTTATCCTTCAAATTTAGATATTACTTATTTGACTAATTGTTAATATATTCTCTTCCCTAGATCTGGTGCATGGACTGGTGGTGGTGGATTTTGGGTAGAATTATCAGGGAAAATGCATGTCTTAGCTCGGCTCTTGAGTCATCTTCGCCAGAAAACAGACGATCGAATTGTTCTTGTGTCAAATTACACTCAGGTATATTAGTCACTGCTTTTATTTATGCATACGAGCAGCTCTGTTTTTGTCTCGTAGATTTGATGATCCTGAAAGGAAATCTACATTTTTAAAGGTTTTCAAGTGTCAACTTAAGATGTGTACTGTGAATCATATTCTTTGTATGAAAAATAACATGTATTTAGGATGAAAACTAAGAGAAACTTGATGGGTTTGAAAAGTAATCTTGACGGGAGCCCTAAAAGGAATACACATAAGAAATCTTCAATAAAAACATAAGGATTTTTAACAGGAAAATGATTGACAAAAAGGATAAGAAAAATAAAATTTTAATCCTTGAAAATTATGAAAAAAGTATAATATTCACTACATACACTAATAGAAAATTAAAATGGATTGGATTAAGTATGCAACAAAGTTATTATATTTTTGAAAGTTATATGTATCTTGTACATATTGGAAAGCATTTGTGAAGGGGTCATGATAACCGGTGTTCTTTCTTTCCCAATTTTGGATTTTCAAAGTGGTTGTCTATTGACAGATAATCTTATCAAATTATGGAATTTCTACAAAATTCATTACTACCTTTTCAAGGTTCAAAGGGCGCAACTCATTAATCACTTTGATTTGTGGATTAGCATGCACAATCTATAATCAATCCCATTGCACCCCCAACACACAAACCCAACACAAACACCCCCCCCCCCCCCAAACCACCCACCCCCCCCCCCCCCCCCCACACACACACACACCCACCCACCCACCCACCCACCCACCCAAATAGGGAACAACACACAAAAGAAAAAAGAAAAATTGATTCAGTCTTGGAAACTAAAAAATTTAAATTCAATATCGGTTTTGGACCAATTTTCATGATATGGTGCCTCTCAAATGTGATTAGATAGATTTTACATCAGAAAAAATCTAGTTGGGATGTGTTTTGTTGTGAGGATCTGTACCTATTTGCATCCATAAGCCTTGAAATGATTCCATATATGCTTAAAGGTCAGCAAAGGCCCAAGGGAATTCAAATAAAAGTTCCCTAGTTTGAGGAAGAGATGAACTGCTATGATTAGCTGTACATAGGCACCTAAACAAGGGGAAAAAAAAACAGGGGTAAGCAATTGTAGGAAAAAAGAATATGATGCTAAATAAGGAAGAAAAACTGATTAAGAAACTTTGGGCATTCACAAGTAATGAGTGTGTCAGGGCATTCATTATCATAAACCTTAAGAAAATTAACCTAACAGAAGAAATTATATATTTAAATCATACCATCTTATGATTGAGCTGAAAATCTTAAACAGACAACAAAGAAAACTCTCGTTTGGATTTTCACAAAGAACGGTCTTGATACACCAAATTTCAAATGAACTTACACTATGGGTTGTAAAATCTATCAAACCATCAACTTTTTGTAATTTAGTTTTCACCCTCACTTTGAGAAAGTAAATAAAAGATGAGACAAAAACTTACACTATGGGTTGTAAAATCTATCAAACCATCAACTTTTTGTAATTTAGTTTTCACCCTCACTTTGAGAAAGTAAATAAAAGATGAGACAAAACTCACTCACAAGTCCCTTGTTGAAATCAATATATCTGATTTCATGTGATTCCTAAGTCTATAGTGTGGGAGATGAATGTGAAAGAGAGGGAAAGGAGGGAAGAGAGGGACATGTGTAACAGAGAAAAGAAAATTTTGTGACTGAAATATAAACTGTATGTGTATCACTACATTTATTTTTAGCTTCAATTTAAATGACCTATGCCAGTTTGGCTCATATAATTTCCTTGCAATTGGTAAATGAATTGGTAATGGTATCTGAAGAATAGAGTTGCCTTACAAGTCTAGAGCATTGCTTCATGTCAAATGATGAAATATATCTACCTTGAATCTGATTATGCTACTTTCATTTATCTGTCAAACCTTTGCCTGTGTAGTATGTGTCTATGTGGTCTATCACCCATCTTAGGTGAATGCAAATAAGAAACTTTTTCAACTAAATTATGTCCTTTATCTCTTTTTTGCCAAAGTCCAGAATGTGGTAGCATGTTTATGCATTGTTTTCATATGCTTAAGATGTCCTCTTACTAAACCAAGTTAACTTATGAGGCTAATTAATCCTTCTTTTTAAATTTTATAAGACGCTGGACCTTTTCGCTCAACTCTGTCGAGAAAGGAGGTATCCATTTGTAAGGCTTGATGGTACTACATCTATTGGGAAACGGCAAAAGCTGGTCAACCACTTCAATGATCCATCTAAGGTTTGCTGTTATTTTAACCAAAATGTGGCATATTTTAGCAACTCTTTCTGATCAAACAGTTTTATCTTTACACAGGATGAGTTTGTGTTTCTCCTTAGTAGCAAAGCAGGGGGTTGTGGGCTTAATTTGATTGGAGGAAACCGCTTGGTTCTCTTTGATCCTGATTGGAATCCTGCCAACGACAAACAGGTGAATGTTTGTCTTCAACAATATGAAAACTTCTATGTCATAAATAAAGTTATTAATTCATAACATTCTGATTCTTTCCTTTATCTATTTGCTACCAAAAGGCAGCAGCAAGAGTCTGGAGGGATGGTCAGAAAAAACGAGTATATATCTATAGGTTCTTAAGCACAGGAACTATTGAAGAAAAGGTTTGGAATTCCAGATTGCTTTGTTACAATTATGTATGGATGTAAATATTTATTACTTATTTGGCACTGATTTAGAAAATTTAGAGGTATTTAACGGACTTCCAGTATAGGACTGAAATTTTAGATAATATTTTGTAGGTATATCAGCGTCAAATGTCAAAAGAAGGGCTTCAGAAAGTTATTCAGCAGGAACAAGCAGATAGCGAGATGCTCTCTGTATGAATCTTTCTCGATTTTCTTGATACTTATTTCTTGCCACAGCCTTCTGCTAAAAAGTTGTTCTTGCAGGGAAATTTTCTTTCAACTGAGGATTTGCGAGATCTCTTTACAATTCATGAAAGTGTCAGGTAGTTCCTTGTTTTGATCCTGTATTCTGGTCTTTCCAGCTATCTTTGACAGCATTTAGTTTAATCATAGTAGGCATTGTTTGCTAATGTCCGCTGCAATTTGATTCCATGCTATCATATTCAGTAATTTGGGCACAACAAAATGTGTGTAAACTCTCAGGTGCCACTCAATCAAAAGCTTATGCTTATGGGTTGGTCAGCCAGAATGTCGTGAATTTTCCATCTCCAGTTCTACTTCTTGCGCTGAATTGGAAACAAATCCCCTACCCTTAATAAACCTCACCCACATGAGCTTCTCTAACTCTAAACTTGATCGCTACTCAAGTAACTCAACATGGGAATTTGGCAATTCTATAATTTCCACCACCACCCATAAAGCAAATGTTGATTCATTCCTTGGAGGCTAATTTGTAGGCCACTGTTCACTGTTATCAAGACACTTAATTTTCACAAATTTCAACATGTCAGATACGGGGAGCAACAAATCACAAGAACACAGTCCCATGACTCAACCCTGGGCCTGTCTCATATAAAAAAAAAAGAAATAGTGTATCTCTGTATAAAAAGGAAAAAAGAAGAGGAAAAGATCAAAAGAAAATTTCAAAAGGACCTACTGAGAAAGAGTAGAAACAAGAAATATCAAAGAGTCGCTCGTGCTCTTTTCCTTCTTACCATGTGTGTTGTACTCAAGCTGAGTGAAGGGGGCTGCCGATGCCCCGCGGTGATTGTGGTGGTGTGGAAGTCAGTGTGCAGGTGTTAGAGTGCATGGAAACATCCTTTAATGTTGAAGGTGGAAAGCTCATCCTCATATCCATCAAGTTCGTCGTCGGTGTTGTCTCGAGCTTGGTGACTTAGGGGTTTGGTTGAGGTTGTTTGCTCATGCTTTGAAGAATGGTGAGGTACGGATTGGCAGCAGAGAGTGGACTAGTGCTTGGAACTGGTGATCCTGCATAGTTTGCTACTGCACTTCAGATATCCTTTTTCTGCAGTTGTTGCCCTTGTCTCCTCAGCTGCAATTATAGCTACCCCAATAATATTCCAAGCATTAAGAAACTTCTTTGTCATCTCCTCTTAGTGATCTCCTTTGAACCTTCAGGGTCAGTAGTTTGTTGCTGCAGTGTTGATAGTGGCAATATAGTAGGAGACCATTGTTCTCCCTCTCTTTAAGCACCGTTGGTAGCAATGGATGCTGTGTTGCTTCTCCAGAACCCTCATCCCCGGATGATGATGTGGAGTCGGTGTTGTCACTGTTTTGGTACATGGTTTAGAGAGGGCCGACATCATCCATTTCGCTATATGTGTGCAGCCACCTTAGATTGTGATCAACACTCCAACATGTCATGACCAAGAGTTCCACACGAGGCAAACATAATGGTTGCCTTCATACTCTTTTTGAAGCCTATGGAGGAAGCCATTACATGTTAAGGAGCCTTTGGGTATAATTGAGTTCTTCATGCTTACATGAGTGCGAACTCAGATGAAGTGAAGATCTATCAGGTTCTTTGTGCGTTGCGGCAACAGCACAGGTTCTCCAATAGACGAGATGATCCTCATCCACCCTTCGTCAGTCTAGAACTCTAAAGGGACATTGCGAATAACAATCCACCTTGGTACAATGTTGATGGTGAGATTCTCAAAGTTGACATTGTTTCTTCATTTTACTAGGACAAACATGCAATAGCCACAATGAGCGGCTCTAAATGTACGTTGCATATTCCTTGTTGTTCTAAAGAGTGGAAAGCATAGCATAGTGAGCAGGTGCCTTTAAGCACTAAAGTGCAAAGCAACCACTTTAAATTTAAATAAATAAATAGATATACACAACTAATATATACACTAGAACACCAGTTGATATGGTCTTCAACTCATTAGGAGTACCATCAGGAATGAAAGTGAGGAATATATTTGAATGTTCTTGGGTTAGTGAGGGATTTGCTAAAGAGATATTATAGAAAAGCACCCTTTGATGAATATATGAGCAAGATGCTTCGAGAAAATTAGTGTTTTCTTAATTATATGAAGCCACTAAGTAGTGTTTTAAATATCGAATATCGAAGATGCATCGGTCGGCAAAATTATATACCGGATACCGAATACCAGGTAATATATCGCGATATGATACTAAATACTGGATGTTATTTCGGACATCATACCGGATGAAAAATATACATGTGATTGCCTACATAAATCTTTTGAAACTGCTTAAATCAATTTTAGGGTCACCTCTAATGCGTCACGTGCATCTCGGATATGAGCCGATATATCGGCTCATATCGGTTCAAAACAATATTCGATAAAATTTTGCACTTATCGTATTGTTTTGGATAAAATTTTGGTTCTCGACCGATAATCTGTATATCGGCCGAGATTTAAAGCAATGCCAATAAGGAAACAAAAAAAAAAATCCATGGCTATTTGAACCTGAGTATTCAAGAAAGAGCAAAATATTTGATGGAAGAACATGGGACCCTTTTGAACAATATGTTCTAGCAAGCAAGTCATATATCCCAAAATTAATTCATCAAGTTGATGTAAACATACATTAGATATGCCTTTAAAAAATAAATAATAAAAAAATTCAAATTATTAAAAGAGATAGAGGTATAAAGTGTTATTCAAATCATAATTGAATCAAAGTGATAACTTATGAATCATAAATAATGGGAGAACACCAGTTTCTTTTAAGCTTCATCACTGCTCAAGATAAAAAAAAACTCCAATATCTTACTTAAGAGGTGAAACTTGAAAGTTGAAAACATTAAAAAAAAATCCAATATCAAAGAGAAACTATGAAAGTTGAAATGATGCTTATACTTCTAGGACAGGTATTGGTGGTAGGTGAGATATGTTTCTAAAGGGGGTTGGATTTTTTGCACTTCACATGTTTTAAGAGGATCTTTTGGTGTTAACCTGCATTTTGCTCGCTTTTTAGGGGTAAAAGGTTCCCTTTAGCTGGTTTGTGGGAGCTAAAGCAGCCACTATAACTTTCACCCGTCTATTCCGCATTGGTTAAAGTAAACCACTACACTAAAGCGGCTGCTAAAACCGTTATTTACAACACCAACCTTCCCTCCTCTGAAAAGTTGCCAAAATAAGGTTGAAAGGAAGAAGCCTTATGTGGCACCTCTCACCCTCCATATTTTTGGTAATTGCCTATCTATGATGGCCACAGGCGAAAAAAATGTGCATGAAGGCATCAATAAACGTGAGGTGCCACAGATGTCCATTGATGCTCGTGTTATATGGATCAAAGTGGATAAAGGGTTGTAAACCTTCTCCCACATCTAATGATGAGTTGTTGTCTGCCATGACTTTTATTGGAGAGCAACTTTTAGGTTGGTGGATCCTAAGGTGAAGGGGAGGCCAGAGTAGGGATTGAGCAAGAGGTTGTTGAATGTTGAAGCTGTGGGTCTATAAGTTAATTGTAAATGGTGGAGGGCTATGTCTATTGGAAAGGGTGAGTTTTCCATTATTTGTTTTTTTTTTAGAGTGAGTGTTGCTTTGGAACTGATTTGTGTTGGTTGATATGAAGGACGGTCTCCTAATTCTTTGTGCTTGTAGACTCTTGCATAAGGAAAAGTGGGATACCTATGTTCCCAGCATGGATCCCTTTACATGGAAAGGTTTTATTCTTTAATGTTTATGAATCCTATTTGTGACCCAGAGTGTCAGCTCATACATTAGCATGAAATATATCAGAATGGATGAAACGGTTGAGTTGCCAACTGTGATCTTTCCTCAGAAAATGGAAGTTCCTGTTTCCAATTTTCAAGTCATTTCTCTAGCTTGTTAACGAGAGCAAATCACTCTTTTTAAAGGCATGCCATTTGATGGGTAGCTTCAAAATAGGTTAATAAGAAGCTCTCCCTCTTACAATGGAAGATACAAATAAGCTAGTAAATTTCTCCAAACCGCCAATAGGAATCGGATCACTATTAGGGAAGTTTTGATGTGAGACAAAAGAGTGGAATTGGGATTTGTGGTGGGATTTTGTAGGATGGGGGAAGAACATGAATTTTGGGGGTTCGGTATGACCATAGATCACAACCCTAGCCTCGGCTTCACTGGCTGATTCGATTAATCTATGAAATTAAATCAAACAACACAATTTTTATACGAAAATAATTTTTAAGCAAATAATCATTAATTCTCAAAGTCCACTACATGGCTATATATA
Organism: Agave tequilana; assembly: GCA_038442645.1. Classification (NCBI taxonomy): domain Eukaryota; kingdom Viridiplantae; phylum Streptophyta; class Magnoliopsida; order Asparagales; family Asparagaceae; genus Agave; species Agave tequilana. The sequence goes on from JAVJIF010001455.1 coordinate 421,274, forward strand.
GCCTACAAAATATGCACCACACGTGCAATTATTAATAGGATCAAATCTAATTAAATCTGATCTAAATTTAAATTTAAATAAATACTAGTAAATCTGAGCCATCCGATTCACATCATTCTCCCCGGCTTGAAAATATTCATTTCTGATGAATGCAATATATGTAACAAAGTAAGATAGAGACGGTGAAAAAGTTTCTTTGAGGACATGAAGATGAAGGGGAAAGGCAGAGAAGATCGGAGGAGCGAGGACGAGACAGTTTTTATCGGCATGGCGGCGTGGAGATCTCAGCAACGATGACGAGGACTTGGTGGAGGCTGGACAACAAGGGATGGAGGGAGCGACAGTAATACGGCAACAATGTTGAGGTGGAGGTAATGGAGGCATTGTGGCTATGGCAATAGCATGGATCTAGAGCTTGTAGATGGGAGTCTGGGGAGAGAGATGGACAATTTTCAAAAATTTCGGCTCTGATACCAAAATTGATGTGGGACGGAAAAGTTAAATTAGGATTTTGTGGTGGGATTTTGTAGAATTGGAGAAGAATAGGGATTTTGGGGGTTGGATATGACCACGAATCGCAAGCCGGGTCTCGACTTCACCGCCTGGTTCGATTTATCCATGAGATTAAATAAACAACGCAAGATTTTCATAAGGAAACAATTTTTAAGCAAATAATCATTAATTTTCAAAGTCCACTACATGACTATATATAGCCTACAAAACGTGCACCACACGTGCAATTATTGATATGATCAAATCTACTTAAATCTAATCTAAATTAACTCCTAAATATTAACAAAATTTATTCAAATTTAAATTAAATAAAAATCTAAATCATGCCAAATGAAGTCAAATCTTTTTCAAATCTAAATTTAAATTAAATTCTAAATCTAAATAAATACTAGTACATCTGAACCATTTGATTCCCATCAAGTTTATTAGGGAATTTGAAGTTTGGACCATACTTCAAAGTAGTATGAGAGATGACTTTGAAGCACACAACTTCCATTAGTCATAATCGCTAAAGACAATCATTCTATCGACATATTATTGGATAGCCAACAGATCCATTCTTCTCATACTTTTTGACAAGTGTCATGACCCCAACCTTCAACTTAAAGGTCAAGGGTACATGCCTCTAATACTAGTAATTGAAATATTATTTTACATCAGTAATAACATATAATTAAGACTCAACCAATCTTTGAATTAATAAATAATCAAATACTAGGCAAAACTATCAACTTATAAAATTTACAATCAAACTTAATTATCATTTTTCCATCTTATAATCTTCAATTGCACAATTTCTTTCACAACATGGACTAAGAACAATACATCCATAGATTTTACCTTAAACAATAATAAATAATCAAACAGAGCCTAAGGAGATGATGAAAATTTTCTTTCCCATATCAATTATAGACTTTTTAAGCGTATATGTGCTACAACTTGTTCCCATGTGTAGATCGCCGCTCATTGTGATCTATGTATTCTCAAGGAATAGTGGAAGATCGTGGGTTTTGGAGATCATTTGTCCATCTATCAAGCTGCCTATAAACTTGTTTTATTCACATAAATTGTTGATGAACGAGCAATTGATGTCTAAAACTCATGATTTTTCATCCATACCTCTTTGAGGTTATGTAGATCATGATGAATGATGTAGATCATCTCCATTCCACATATGGGAAAGAGCTCCAACACATGTACACATATAAGCTTATATGTGCTTATATGTATGTGTGTATATATATAGAGAGAGACTTGTGTCATTCCGGAAGGAATCGAGCCCGAATCCTTCACACTCAAATACTAACATCCTGCATTCGAATACAAGATCTACTTCGTTGAAGTTGATCTATATTATTTCAAGTATCTACAAACCAAAAATCAAGTGTTTTGAATACTTTTTGCTCATGCATCAAGTAGAGAAAAAACGGACGGTCTAAATAGTGAGTTGGTTAGTTTAACGGTGTAGAACATTTGAAACCTAACAAAAATTGTTTTGTAAGGTTTTTAAATGTTTAGATCATGATCAAATGGCCAGATCGAGAATTTGTACGTCTAAAGACATAAATCTAACCCATTCTTTTGGCCGTCCATTTTGTGTCGCTTGATGGATGTGCAAAAAGTATTCAAAATGCTTGATTTTTTATTTATAGATACTTGAAATAATACAGATCAACTTCAACGTAATGGATCTTGTATTCCAATGTCGGAGGGTTATATTTGAGTGGGAAGGGTTCGGGCTCGAATCCTTTCGGAATGACACAAGTCTTTCTCTCTCTCTCTCTATATAAGTTGGACTATAAATTTTTTATTAATTTTTGGATAGAAAATTTTAACACTTTTTTAGCCATTGGATATGCTTTGAAATTTGTGTGAGGTTAGATTGGGAACAGAAGGGCCATTTTGTACAAAATTCCCTTTTTTCTTCCTCTCTCCGGATCTAATCTCAGCTTTATCTCCTCTCTTTCTCTCCATCTGGCACTGGCCTCCCACCTCCCTCTCTCCCCCCTCTCCCTCGCCCTCTTGATCTTGCCACCGGCCGCCCACCTTGCCTTCTCGATCTCACCATATGGAATCCGAGATCATGCAATAGCGGTAGGACCTCACCTCACAGACGGTGAAGACGAGGATCATTGCCTCCCTCGCCAGGACGACATGTAGAAGGGAACCTATAGAGAATTCACTGAATACTGTGGGAGATCGTGATGAAAACCTAAGCGAAGCCATTGTTTACAAAGAAGACGATGAGGCAGGAAGAAGCTGGAGGTCCCTGAGCCTTGAGTCCATGGCTTGTTTCTTCTGTTATTCAAGTGATGACATCAATTAATCGAAACAAGTACTCGCCTATTGTAAATAAACATTATCATCAAACATTTATATGTTTGGTATCACTAAAAGTTCAATGAATTGGAATTCATTCTGATCTTTCAGAGTAAGCTTTAACAGATTGGTTCTTCAATAGATATAGAATTGTGATATAATTACACACGGGGGAATCATCCATCTCACAATTGTTCCTCTCTTTCATCACGGAGATATACATTGCATGGTAGCATACCAATGGGCGTGGCAGCACAAAAATAATAGTGAAATAAATTGAAATGAGTGATACATAATTGAGACTGTCCAGAAAACACAATAGTTTCCCACAAGCAAAAATCAGCACTTGAGGATGTGTTCTGTGATGTAGTGCCTTTTTCCGAGTCATATATTGTCTTCAGCCGGGGCTTCCTACATCTAGACAAGGACCACGCTGTGAAAATTAGAACTGTGGAGACGACAAACGGGGGAAGATAGGATGATGAGTCTTCAAGATCGAGAGGGTGAGGGTGGGCGACCGGTGGTGAGATTGAGAGGGCGATGGAGAGGATAGAAAGGGAGGTGGGCGACCGGTTGCGAGATGCAGAGGGAAAGCATAGAGAGAGCTGAGCTGAGATCGGGAGAAAGTGTGTGGGGGGGGGGGTGAGAGAGAGAGGAGAGTTTTGTGCAAAATAGCTCTTTCGAATCTAATCTCACACAAATCTCAAAGCATATCAAATGGATGGAAAAGTGTAAAGTATTCTATCCAAAAATTAATGGAAAGTTTGTAGTCCAACTCTATATATGCGCGTGCGTGTGTGTGTATGTAGAGAGAGAGAGAGATAGACTTGCGTCCTTTCAAAAGGATTTGAGGTCGAATCTTTTCCACTCAAATACCAACATCCGACATTTGAATACAAGAAGCACTTCGTTGAAGTTGATCTATATTATTTCAAGTATATATAAACCAAAATAAGTGTTTTGAATACTTTTTACCATGCATCAAGTAGGAAAAAAAACGGACGACCTAAATAGTGAGTTAGTTAATTAACGTGTAGCACATTTGAAAACAAAAATTGTGTTTTTAGGGGTTTTTAAATGTCTAGGTCATGATCAAATGGCTGGATCGAGAATTTGTATATTTAAAGATATAGATCTAACCAACTCACTACTTTCTGCCGTCCATTTTGCGCCGCTTGATGGATGGGCAAAAAGTATTCAAAGCACTTGATTTTTAGTTTATAAATACTTGAAATAATATGGATCTACTTCAACAGAATGGATCTTTTATTCGAATGTCGGATAGTTGTATTTGAGTTGAAAAGAATTCAGGCTCAAATCCTTTTGGAAGGGGACAAAGTCTATCTCTCTCTCTCTATATATATATATAAAACGAAAAATTTAGATTTCTTCATATACACTACTATATTCATTCTTACTTTATTTAAATTTATTTATCCAAATCAAATTGCAATTTGATTTGGATAGAATAACTGGGGATTTTACATTTATGCATTCACAAACAATGTGTGTCTGTACATGCACATGTGTGTATGAAATAAAGAGAGTGCATATATACACATACATGCATGTCCATGCATCCAAAAGTTAACACATATTTTTAATAATATATGATATATAATAATAACACAACACTTACAACTAATCATGCATTTTTATGACTTAGTAAAAGGAATAATCCTTGACTCTTTTTAATTTTCTACAGAATAGCTTGACATATTTGAATTCTTATATTGAAACATTTCTAAACTTACTATAGTCTATATACGTTAATATTTAGACAACATTTTTTCACTAAAGTAAAGTTCCAAGTTCTAACATATGATGAAAGTAAATTGACATCGTCAACATGTAATCTGAAAATAAAAGTATATGAGAAATATAGGATATGTTTCCAAATATTGTTCATTAAGGGTCCTAATAAAAATAGTATATAATTAAAGACCCATTTCTAAAGTATGTGGCACATGTTTGAGAGGTGTTCATGAAGTCAATGTTTAAAATATCGATAATGTAATGATAAGGTTTTTCCTTTGTTATGTTAATATAGGTTATAACATAACGTAGGTTACACGATTTAGTATTTATTTAATAAAATTATATATATATATATTATATTTAAGAATTTATATAAATTGGAAAATAATTTTAAAAATCTAAAAAAATCAAAAAATATACAACATTTAACAAGTCTCACAGCAATTTTTAGAAAGTATCACAATAATTTTTCATATTTACAAGTTATAATTCATAATTTCATCTACACAAACAACAATCTGATCCATATATTTCATTATAATTCATAATTTTAGCCATGTTATTCAATCTACACAAATATTCATAATTTAATCTATAATAATTTATAATTCAATCATAATTTATAATTTTAGTCATGCTATTCTTTATAATTCATAATTCAATTTACAATTTGCTATTAATTATACCTCACTCTTTCTAATACTTTACCCCTGATCTCTGTGCTCTCTCTCCCTTCAATCTCTCTCAATGCTCTCTCTGCCTCCTGATCTCTCTCTGCTTTCTCTCTTGATCTCATCGGGAGGGAGAGAGAAGAGAGAGATCCTGGGGGGATTGGAGAACGAGAGAGAGAAGAGAAAGAGTGTACATGCCAGCCGTTTCATATCTTTTAACAGTTTCAGATGTTTCAGCAGTTTCAGGCTATCCAGATATCTTTTTCACAATTTGTCTTGCATCATCTTCTCCACAAATATGGATTATAGATTCAGGAGCTTCATGTCATTTAACTAAGAACCAAGATACATTGTCATCTTTTGATTTCAGTTTTCCTCTATCGATGATATTGGCAGATAGTTCTATATCCTCTCAACAAGGTATAAGTGCTGCCAATGCTTCATTATCTTTGTCATATGTGCTTTATATTTTAAGATTTTCTTTGACTTTGTTATCAATTAGTAGGATTATTAGATTCTTAAATTGCTCAGTGATATTTTGATACAGTCTGATGAGATTCCCTTGTCTTCCAGAGCTTCCTGATGGGTTTCCCTGTCCTCCAGAGCGATGATGACCCTGTTCTGAGCTCCCTGTTGAGTTCCTGTTGTTTCTTGGTGAGTTTTCCTGTTCTTCAGAGCTCCCAGGTTTGTCAAATCGTCCCTCCTTCTTCTTTGTGATCCGCAATGGACTGGAATTGGGTCAAGGAGGAGCTATGATGATATCTGAGCTCCCTCCTTCTCCTTGACTTTATCTGTAATGGCTGTGATGAGGATCTGAGCCAACTTCTTCTTCTTCCTGATTTGTAATGGGTGGGGAATTTGGATTCAGAGAGAGCTGTGATGAGAATTCTGAGCTCTCTCATTCTTCTCTGATTAAATTGTAATGGGCCGGGTTGGGTCAATTATGTAATCCAAACCCTTTGGACCCGGCCCAAACCTGAGACCCGAGAGAGGATTTAAAAGGGCCGAGTCTTTTCTGTTTTGGGATCGATCAATTGTTTTTAGCCCTAATCAGGGACTGAGCTCACTGAGCTCCTGCAAGAAGGAGAGCTCGTCTGAGCTCAAATTCTTGAAGAATAAAATCCTTTTTTCCCACTTCTTTCTATTTTTGGCGCTGCCAGTTCTTCTTCTTCTTCTTCTTCTTCCAATTTCTCAGGTCAAGACGGTGGCTGATCGGCGACCTGGGCGAATTCCGGTGACGCTTCCGGCGAGGTACGCATCAATGGTATCAGAGCTCAGCATCGCTGCACCTCGCAACGACTTTCCTGGAGGTGATCTCAATCCATGGCGATCTACTCTCGGATCTAGCAATCGGAGCAGGTGGTGGTCTGATCAATGGGATTCCGGCAACAGCAACAATTTTGGAGTTGGATTCAGGCACCGGAGATCAAATCTTGGAACTCGAAGTCCGATCGAATGTGATTTCAAGCGGCAGGCTGATTCAAGAAGATCGACTGTTTACGACGACAGTCTTGGAGAGGCAATTGATCTGCGCTTTGATTCCTTTGAAGAAAAGATGGATCATCACCATAGAGAGTTGATGGATTTGCTTGAGAAATTATGTCGTGGCAACCATACGCCGACGAGGAGTGAATGGATGATCGCCGATGAGTGTGCACCACCAAGCTCTCCGAGTCGCACACCAGCTGTTTGGAAGAACTCTCAGGTATCAATATCTAATCCAACACAAATGCATTCAAAAAATTCAAGGAAGGGCTACAGCAATGATCCTGTTCGACTTCAAAACTCTCGCACACAAGTGCCTCGTCCAGATCTGTGCGGCACATCAAGACGGTTAGTTGACTCCAATGGGTTTCATAGTGCTCGATTTCTAGAATTTGGATGTCAATCTCGAGATGACAGTTGGCTGGGAGTGGAAAGTCGATTGGTTGAGTGGAGAAAGGGTGGTAGACAGATCCATCAGAAGAAGGATTCCATGGTACTCAACTACATCCAATCTCACCAGTTGAAGCGCAAACTGATGTTAGATGATGAAGAAGCCGAGAAGAACCCCCTCAAGTTCAGAATTGTCAGCCAAGGCGGTTGGAGTGATGTTGGAGGAGTAGATTTTGTATTTGTAAGAGATGAGTATGAATTGTTTGATGCAATGCCTGCAGGGGTTGAGTACGAGTCTGATGAAGACGTCAATGCTGACGAAGAGCCTCGCTGCGATAAGGATGTGGGAGAAGTAGGAATTGGGGAAGGTGTTCGATTGAGTGTTCAACAGAAAAAAGGACAAGGTCATACTCTTGCTGTTAAGTTCCAAGAAATTACTGCTAATCTTCAAGAAATTGCTTCTAAGTATTCAGAAAAAGCTATGAATACTCATGCTATTGAAAAAGGTAGTGATGTTGAGAAGGATGGATTGTTACTTGAAGAGGTCTATGTTGCAGTTGGTGTTTTTGCTACTGATGATGCATCTGTTGTAGTTGGGGCTGTGGGCAATATTTCTGATATTGCAGCAGTTGACGAACTGAGATTAATTTCAATGGAGGCTATGTTCAAAATGGAAAAGAATGTTTTTGCCTTTGACCCTGGTGGATCTGAAATGAGCAATGATAGGGAAGCTAAAGAACAAGTTGGAGTTATTTTTGTAGAGATGGTTGCTGATGACAAATGTAGCATGAATTTGGTATTAGCTGTTGATGTCAAATTCAGGATACCCTTGTATAATAGCGAGGTAGCTCATCGAGAAGAAGGGAATAGGATGAGTGCTGCATTGGGACAGTTGCATATTTTGGATGGTGCACGTGTTCTGATTGCAGGCCATTGGGCAAGAGAAGCCTGGAGTGAGGAGAAGATTGCTGAAATAATGAAGGCTTTGTGTTCAGCTCTGGTGATATTTGGTGCGGGTGAAAAGTTCATCAGACCTTCAACTGTTACAAGAATGTAATGATTTTTGACCCGGATGGTCTTGGGCATGGAATTTCACAAAGGAGATGTATCAGTGAGTATGCCATTCTTGCAGGCTGGACCTCAAAACAGAAAAGATATTTCTATAACAAGAGAGAGGTTGCCACATCTAAATCTTCTGAGGCACTTTCAGGGAACATTGTAAGCTTCCATGTCAAGTTTTTTCACCTATCGATCCAGTGTGATAGGAGTTCTGATAAAAAAAACTTGAGAAGAAATCCATGTTCTGGCATGATGGGGGCAGTGAGATCGAAAAGAAAAGACCAACCAAGGTCATGTGTGGGAATTTTACTAAGAGCATGCCTGCTTCTTACCGGTCCCTATATAAGGATCTGTTGAATTTTAAGGAAATTCAAGTTTGCTTTGTTTCCATAGGTGTTGTTAAAAACATTTCTATTGCAATTGGAGAGTGCTCAGGAAAGTATCTCCAGTTTGCAAATCCTGTTAACATTAAAAGGGTATTGACAAAACTGTTAATGTCCTGGTGTGGGGGAGGCTATGAGCAAGGTAGAGAAGATTATGTTACTCTTTGATCTTGGTGGTGTGATGGAGATCATGTTAAGGGGTTTATGTTTGAGTTTTATGAAGAAATGGTTCATTAAGGAGCCACAGATTTGACCTTGAGGACAAGGTCGATTTTAAGGGGCCAGCTTTGATACAGTCTGATGAGATTCCCTTGTCTTCCAGAGCTTCCTGATGGGTTTCCCTGTCCTCCAGAGCGATGATGACCCTGTTCTGAGCTCCCTGTTGAGTTCCTGTTGTTTCTTGGTGAGTTTTCCTGTTCTTCAGAGCTCCCAGGTTTGTCAAATCGTCCCTCCTTCTTCTTTGTGATCCGCAATGGACTGGAATTGGGTCAAGGAGGAGCTATGATGATATCTGAGCTCCCTCCTTCTCCTTGACTTTATCTGTAATGGCTGTGATGAGGATCTGAGCCAACTTCTTCTTCTTCCTGATTTGTAATGGGTGGGGAATTTGGATTCAGAGAGAGCTGTGATGAGAATTCTGAGCTCTCTCATTCTTCTCTGATTAAATTGTAATGGGCCGGGTTTGGGTCAATTATGTAATCCAAACCCTTTGGACCCGGCCCAAACTTGAGACCCGAGAGAGGATTTAAAAGGGCCGAGTCTTTTCTGTTTTGGGATCGATCAATTGTTTTTAGCCCTAATCAGGGACTGAGCTCACTGAGCTCCTGCAAGGAGAGCTCGTCTGAGCTCAAATTCTTGAAGAATAAAATCCTTTTTTCCCACTTCTTTCTATTTTTGGCGCTGCCAGTTCTTCTTCTTCTTCTTCTTCTTCTTCCAATTTCTCAGGTCAAGACGGTGGCTGATCGGCGACCTGGGCGAATTCCGGTGACGCTTCCGGATATTTTTTCTCACATCTTGTGTATTTCAAAAACTTGAAAAAAGAAAGATGTTGGCACAGGACGTGAGTGTGACAAATTATATTATTTAGACTTGAATTTCAAAGTAGTAGCATGTTCTAGTTGTGTATCAGTTTTTGATCAACATTATCAGTTAGGATATCCATTTTTACAAATTTTAAAATATTTAGTTTATGAGTTAATTCATCTTATGTCTTTAGATTGTGACTCATGTCAACTAGGTAAGTATCATCATATGTCTTATCCTGATAAAGCTAATAAAATGGCTAACTCTTTTGTTTTAGTTCATTCGGATGTATGGGGTCCTTATCTAATAACGTCAAAACTTGGTTTTAAATACTTTATAATTTTTATGGATGATTATTCTCGAGTTACTGGGATGTATTTAATGAAAAATTATTCTGGAGTATTTTTTTCTATTTTTTGAGCTTTTATTCGGAAGTGAAGAATCAATTTAATACCTCTATAAAAATATTGAGAAGTTATATTGCTAAAAAAAAATTTTAGTTCATGTTTTTCGAACTTCATTTCTCAGTTTGGTATTGTGCATCAGTCCTCTTATTCATATACTCCTAAACAAAATGGTGGTGTTGAACGTAAAAAAAGGACATTTACTTAAAGTTGTACGCACATTATTAATTCACATGCAAGTTTCTAAACAGATTTGAGGGGTGTCGTTTTTACCGCATGTTATTTGACTAATCGCATGCCCTCATGTGTTCTAGACGGTCCGGTTCTATACTCAAATCTATATCCATAGTCTGATTTATTTTCTTTATGCCCCTAAAGTGTTTAAATTTGTATGTTTTGTAGACAGTACTAATCCTCATAAAACTAAATTAGATTCTCGTGCCCTTAAAAGTATGTATCTTGGATATTCACGTACTTAGAAGGAATATAGTGTTATTGTTCAGAACTGAACTATTTTATAACCAACCAAAGTCTATACAAAATGCACCTCTATTGTGCCACCTCATCTGATATTCTAGTTTCTACTTCACAATATCGTGAAAATACTTTACCCTCCTGTGATGTTACTTTCATTCTCTCTGACTCTAGTTCTACTAATTTTAATATTTCTAATATTGATCTTCTAATTTCTCTTCGAAAGAGTAAAATTTGTACTCATTATTTATTTAATTTTATCTCTTATTCTCATTTATCTTCATATAATGTTTTTTATTTCTTCTGTGGACTCATACTCAGTTCTCAATTTTGTAATAGAAGCTCTTTTTATCTTAGGATGAAGTGATGCCATGCAGGAGCAAATAATGCTATAGAACAGAGTAAGATGTGAGATTTTGTTTCTCTTTCTCCAAGCAATCAATCAGTGAGTTATCGATAGGTGTATAATGTAAAGTTGAATCCAAATGAGCTTTTACATCGCTTGACAACATGACTAGTAGCCAAAGTAGGATTGTCAACAAATCAGGTTCGGGGCGGATACGGTCTAGTAACAGGTACGGTAGTTACTAGACCCGAACCCAATTACCAGTACAAGTATCAGACCCAAGCCAATTACTCTCAGGTCTAGAATAGTTGTTCCTATACCCGTTCTGTTCAGTAACTGGCAGTGTTCTAAAAATCGGTTTCATTATTCGTAGGTACTACACTGAATAATGATTAATCGGATTAATCGAAGATTAATCGGGGATTAATCATTTTTGAAAATTATAATATATATAATTATATTTATACACAACTACATATGAATATATACAGTTTAATTATTGAAAATACCTAAATATTTTACAAGACAATATCTAGATGTGAAGTTATAAACCATGATATAATGAAAAAGACAATATGAATAAATAATAAAAAAGAAGAAGTAAAAGAACTTATCTCTTCACATTAGTAATCCAAGATTTCAATTTTGCAACATAAATATAAATCAAAGAACTTCTTGCAAAATAAGATAAACAAAAAAATTAGTCAAGTTTTCAATCAAAATAATGAGCTTTAAAGAATAATGGAGAAAGATTGCTAAATAAGTTAATTTGAAAAATAATCAAAAATAATAAAACATAAGTATCACTTTATGCAAAATATAAAATAATAAAATATCATAATTCATCTACTATTTAATAAATAACAGTTTATCTACTATTTAATAAAGATCATTATCAAATCATCAACATCACAATATAAATTATTTACCGATTCAACACACACAAAGTGATAAGTTTTTTCAAATAAAGATATATGAAATACCTAAATGATTAATCGAGGATTAGTCGGACTAATCGGAGATTAATCGGATTAATCGGTGATTAATCGTTTTGGACTCGATTAATCGCCTGAGCGCATAATCAGAGCGATTAATGTAATATTAAGCGGGCTGCCACCAATAGGATTAATCGGCCGAACAGTGGTAACTGGTCCAAACCCGATTACCCGACCCGACCGATCACCTTTCCTGTTCTATGCAACTACGACGGCAAGATTCTTCCTCGTTACGCTGAGTTCGTTATTTTGTCAAGGAGACCGGAATGCTCACCATTGATTCGTCTCTTATTCAGGTACATATGTAGATAGATAGATATATTTTTTTAAATTGAATTAATTTGATAATGGAATCAAAGTTGGAAATATGTATTGAATTTGGGGGTTTCGGTTGAATAGAGCTACAAGAAAAAAATGGGGGAATTGTGCGGTTGGGGGACGATGAGCTTGGGATGCCAGCTACAGACTGAAGATATGAATGCTCTTGTTTCGATCACATTCGATGAGGATCTGACGAATTTTATTGAGTACGATTTGGCCAGCAGAAATAGGCTCGTTCCTTTCAAGTTAGAGCTTTCTTTCATGAATAATCACCATCTAAGCGCCCGAAATCGCTGTTGTCTTCGTCGCTGATCTCGTCATCAACAGCTGTCTTGCCTTACGGCCGCTCCCTCCCCAGCATCATCACCCCCCATCACCATCAATTGATTTGCTCCGCTGCGTCAAGATTCTCCGATCAATGCCTCAACGATACCATCATCATCACCACCACCACCATGGGATATCACGGAATCAACACTATCTCGTGCATCATGGCAACAGTTCGTGCATCCACTAAGTGAGGGAAGTTGAGAGAGTCAGAAGAAGGCTATGAGGCTGAGGGAGTGGGAGGAAAGCAATGGAGAACGTGAGTGAGAGGGTTAAGGTTAGGGTTATTAATTAAACAGGTTTGGGTCTAGTCGTGTATGGTTCAAGTAAAACCTGACACGGCCCATTTACTAATCGGGTAAACGGTCGAGGTCCTATTCTGATCTGCGGGTATAGAACTAGTTACCAGACCCGTCTAATCGGGTCTGGTACGGGTGGGGTATGGGTCCAACCTGACCCATTGACAGGCGTAAGCCAAAGGATACTCAGGTTTATGTTGACTATTAGGATACGTATTCACCTGTAGCCAAGATAGCTTCAGTTCAAATACTTATCTCATTGGCTACAACTCATCATTGGCCTTTGCATCAACTAGATTTCAAGAATGTGTTTCATCATGGAATTCTTGACGAAGAGGTAGAGTAACCTCTTGGATTTATTGCTCATGAGGAGTCTGAAAAGTGTGTAAACTGAGGTTTTTATAAAGTGTGTAAATTGAAGTTCTTATAAGAGTTGAAACAATCACCGAGAGCATGGTTTGGATGGTTTGCATCAGTTCAAAATTTTGATCTTTCTCGTTCCAAAAAAGATCACTTAGTTTTCTTTCGTCAGCTTTAGGGAAAAATAATCTTATGATGGTATATGTAGATATATTGTGATCACGGGCAACATGCACAAGAAATTACAGATCTAAAATAATACTTACTACAATATTTTGAAGCAAAGGATCTTGGATCTTTGCAATATTTCTTGGGTACTGAAATGTCAAGATCGAAGAAAGGAATTTTTTTGTCTCAAAGAAAAATATGTGCTTGACATATTATTTGAGGCTGGCTTGTCAGAGTGTAAAGCTGTGAATACACCAATGAAGACTAATGCCAAATTGTTACCAGTTAGGGGGACTTGGATAATCCTGATAGTTATCGAAGATTGATTGAAAAGTTGAATTATTTAACTGTAATTAGACTTAACATCGCATTTATAGTTAGTGTGATATGATTTTCAGCATCGAAAACAAGTCATTAGAATGCAACAGGACGAATACTTAGATACTTGAAAAAAGCTCGGGGGAAGGATTATTTTATTCGAGTGACAGGTTTGTCAGATGTAGATTGGGCAGGCTCACCTATTAATAAGCGATCAACCACAGGCTATTATGTATTTGTTGGAGAAAATCTGGTGTCTTGAATAAGTAAAAAAACAAAGTGTGATATCACGGTCTATTGTAAGTCAAAATATCGTGCAATGGTAGATTTGACACGTGACTTGGTTTGACTCTCCCACTTTTGCTATAGTTTGCTCCCTCTTCCTCTTCCTCGTTGTTGGTGCATCCTCTTCATCCTGTGTCATCCCTGTTGATAGGTGATCCTTATCGTGACACGGGGACCTGAGCAACTCATCCTAGAACTTGAGATCAAGTCCTCTTAAGCACCAGTGTTTTCCACATTGATCTATATCTTCCTCATTTTCTTTCTCATCCACCTCTTTCTTTTCAATCTCATTCTCAAGGTAAAGAGTTATCCATGATTTGTGCAATTGAGACTGCTTTTTTGATTAGACCTTGCAGTTCACCTTCCCTACCATTTTCTTGCTTTGCAACTTTTGAGACTAACACTATAAGATTGTTTGGACTTTGGATAATCAGTAAGAATTGTCAACATGGTCTCTTTTTTTTAGATAGTTAGTTGCTTTCTATTTTATAAATAAGTATGACAGTAGCAGTTCTAACTCTTAAAAGATGCAAGATATTATTAACATAATCATGAATTTACATGTCTTCAATGTATATTTGTCACTTTGTAACACATATATTACATATGTTCCCAAGTACCATGACCCGAATACCAATGTAATCTAGCCTACTCCCATCCCACCGTGTAACATTCAAAGCACCATAACGCAAACCAAACTGAACTACAGATGTGTTGCACTGGTCTTCTAATCTTTACTCCTGCAATTAAATATTTAAGCTTAAGCAATTAAAGCACTGAAGTTGTGCAATAGGAAAAGGGCAAAATTGCAAATAACCCTTTGAACTGTATATTGAGAAACACTTAACAGCAATAATTGTGAGTTGAAACCCTTGGGATATGACAACATTGCAACAAATTAATGCCAGAATAATAGTAATGGCAAAAAAAAAAACAGAAAAGCAAAAATAAATAAAATAAACCCCCTCCACACACACACACACACAACAAACGCACACGCATGCCCACGCGTGCACGCACATGGGTTTTATTTATATTTTACTTTATATAATTCCAATTTCTTTTGTTATCTTCATTCAGCTTCAACCATATGGTCCATATCCTATTTGTGTGAATTGCCATATCCAGTTCAAGATCTCTCTCTCTCTCTCTCTCTCTCTCTCTCTCTCTCTCTGACATGTAGGTTTTGATTTACATTTTGCTTTATGTCGTTCCCATTATTTTTGTTTTCTTCATTCAGCTTTAACCATATCCAGATTTAACCATATCCATTTGTGTGAGTTGTATGCAATTTTGTCTTATCTAAAATGCAACTTTAAATAGGTCAGAGATTCATGAAAATATGAATTGTGCGCGTTGCCAGAGAACTGCTCAGATGTTCGAGAATGAAATTGATAACATGTATGAGGTTTCCAATGGTCGAGATTCAACAATCGGAGGTAGCCTTTGCAGTGAAAAAGCCGAGGATATAGGTGGATTTGCTGAACTTGCTGGTTGCTTGCACAGATTAAAAACTTCAGAAAAACAAGTGGGTTATTGTTGCTTTCTTCATAAATGTAGAATTTATCCTACAGTAATAGTTATTTTTGCTATTTGTCATATTTACTTTCAGATTGGAACTCCACTTGAAGAGGATCTAGGAAGCTGGGGCCATCATTTTGTCCCAACAACAATTCCTGATGCAATACTTCAGGCTTCAGCTGGTGATGAGGTGCTGTACCATATTATACTTTTCATGTTTTGTACCCATCACCTCAAAAATATGACAAACCTCACAAATTCTGACACATCCTCAAAGTTTATGGTTATATGGCGACTGCATCTCACTTGTTGGGTCAACCTGAAAATACATTGTTTTTTATACTCAATAAGATTTAACACTTTGTTTCTCTTTGAAGTCTTGAATGAGCTGACTCTTAACTTGCACTGTTCCCCTTATCATGCTAGACTTTTATCTGCTTTATCTGGCTGCTAGGGCCAGAGTTGATCAGTCACTAATATCATATTACCTACTGATGCAGGTTACATTTGTTTTTACTAATCAAGTAGATGGGAAACTCGTGCCTGTTGAATCTGCAGTAAGATCAACAAATCAACAGTTGGCCACAGAAAGCGGACACATTAAGGAAGAGAGAAAAGTACTTTCATTTCCATTACTTAGTAAAAATTCCCCAGAATCAAGTCAAAATTTTACAAGAATTATACCAACATTCAATAAAAGGTCTACTAAGCTTCTGAGAACTTCGCCAAATGGTATACATGCACAGAGAAAGGTGACCATTAATAACCAGTCTACCCTAAAACAGACACATGCTATTACCGATGTAAGAGATGATGATTTTGTGTGAATAGTCTGTTAGAATCTTTTGTGGAAATGTTAACGCGTGCTTAAGGGATTTTTGACGTGAGCCCTTATGCTAGTTGATGTCTGCCGCCAACTTGCACGAGGTTGTATTGCAGATCAGCTTGTCTAGTAACAGAAGGGGGCTTAACAGAAGGGGGCTTTTTATCCAACTAGCCAATGATACATTTACAAATTCTTAGCCGTGGAGGAAGTTCAAGTCAAATTACACTGGTTGGGATGCATTATGTTTCAGACACAGGACAATTTGATCAATTTGTAGTGTTATACAAAGTTTGTCCTTGAAATTTTCAAAGAGGACTAATAAGTGGAAGATACTTCTGCTAGGAAAAAGCCTCATCCAAAATGTAAATATGTTTGGTTATTTTCTCCGCCTGGGATGAAACATAACTATATACAGCCTGTGATTCGAAACCCGTAAGTGACTATCATCCCATTCAGGTTACCACACCAGTTCTTACAATTGTAAATGCTTAACTCGGCACTTGTAACTGTACTAATTTTATTCTGATGTATGATACATTTTTTTTTTTTTTGTAATATTTGTATTGCTCAAATAATTCATCTGTTGTTTGTGTGTTGATTGTTTCACCAGCTTAGACTGATTGATTCAAACGATCTCTTTATGCATGTTGAAAAGTTAAACAAATGGCTGTTGCAATCTTAGTAGACTTGTCATGCATGATCATGAGAATAGTTAAAGTTCCAGATCTACTATTTGTTGTAACCAGCAGATGATAGCAATACTTCGCTTACAGGTGGCTTCAAACCTTGCTGTTGTGCAGTCATTATCATTGATGACTTCAAAGATAACAGTTTCTAGTACCCTTCATGTTTCTGTGATGTTCTGACTGCAGGAGCAAAGTGAGCTTTTGATGATGGAGCTATTTGTACCCCACTCCGTAGAGAAAATTGTAAGGCCACGTTTCCTTTGGCAATTGCCAGCTCACAAATGTTCAATGTGTGGTCCTTAAGTATTGTGTTGCTCCCAGTAAATGTCATCGTAACACAATGATAAAATTTCTTTGCAGTGAGCAAGAGGTGAGGGGTTCAAATTTTACTTGTATCAGGTTACGATTTATATTTTTAAAAAGTATAGTGTTGCTCCAAGATGGACCCTTTTATTAAAAATTGTATGATTTTGCTAAATCTACAGTTTTCTTGCATCCCTTGAGATTAAAATTAATTCTAAAATAAATATCCTAAATATTAGGAAGCTGTGATTTTTTTTTTTTGTCTTCATGGGTTAGTGTCAACCAGAGCACTGTTTTGGGTCAGAAATTGGTACTGCCATTTTCCTGCTGTGTAGAGGTCAAGGCTAGGGAAAGTTAAACCAGTTGCCGTACAAACAACGAAGCAAATTAAAACTTAAAAACAGAGGGGACGAGCCCTTATTGTGATGAAAGACATCACAACTTTTTCTCTGTCTGATGTAAAGAAGGTTAGTAAACATTCTTGACTCACTCGTTTCCTCCTTCCAAAGGCTATATAATCTGGCACTCTAATTAAACTTTTTTCTTAACAGTAATGACAAAACTCAAAAAATACAAATACAATTGGAATTGCAACACAGAGTTGTCCCTGTTGGAGTTTTGTAATTTAAAACTCATTTTGTGAAAAAAAATTTAGTTCCATATTAGATAGACCAAAAGAGGTTAAGTGGTATAAATATCAACTCCTCTATAGTCTATTGTTATGAGTGTTTGGGTCACAGGCCACAGGCCACCTTGCCACACACGCCGAACTGACCCGAGCCCAGGTCGGGCTCCGTTCGGGATGCACGCTCACGACCTGCGGACATGAATGCAGCTCTGTGACTTGCCACATTTTAGATCTTATTTTTTATTCTTTCAACCTCAGAGCGTGTGTACTCGGGGAGTTCGACTCGGAGACGCGATACCTCGAGTGACAGCTTGGACTCGGGATGATGAGGTATCCGAATGTGGACGCAAGAACAATGCGACTATTGAGCGTGAACTCAGAGCAGTGCGAACTCGGGATCCGCTTTGGAGAGACAACTCGGAATGACATGTAACTCTAGCAACCAGTTACTAACAAACTTTAAACGTGGTTAATCAATTAGCGACTAATTAATCGGATCTACAGCGGATTAAACGGATCACTAGCTAACTAATTGAATCTAAATCTTTGACGTGGTAAAAACACCTTTTTATTATGAGAATTGAAATTTTTTTTTTTACAGAGCCTAAAAATTCACCTTTTGTAGAGTACAGAAGATACAACAATTGAGATATTGAATCATCTATGCTACTCTCTGCCTCTCCCTCTTCTGAAATTTCCTTCTTAAAAGTTTTATTCTCCCCTAATTTTCTGAAAGCCTTGGAAGAATTCGCAAAGCCTTATTGAGGTCCGTGCCGACGAGAAAGAGGTCACTTGATCGAGAGTCATTATATCTCTAGAATCATTGCTGTGAAACCCTGCACTAGAGGGGGCAATTTGATTCTTTGGACAGTACCCAACACGACTCGATCATCTGACTAAACTCTTTTTCCTTTGTTTTATTTACTGTGATTTTGATCTTTTCATATGATATTGATTTAATTAAGTAGTTTCAGGTTCTAATTCTTCCCAACATTCTAAGAATCAAATTTGTTGTTTCTATGTTTGAATTAAATCATGTTTTTTAGTCAAATCATTATCATGATGCGTGATCTATTCGTGCTACTTATGTTATTCATGTTTCTAAAGAAAAGCATGTTGTTAAAGAATTTATTCATGTGCATTATGATAATTCTATTGAGTCGATTTACATGCTTCGATCTGCATAATGCTATTTTGAAAACTATCTTCATGTCTGTGCTATCAAGTTTCTATAAAACAATTGTTCATGCTATCAATCTTGTACTTTTAATCTTGAGCACGTCAATTATGCTATTTTTTGGGATGAACTTTGGACTATATTTTTGTAGCATTATAATAACAAAAATATTCATGCATCATCAGATAATGGTTACAAGTGAAACCCTCTCAGAAAAGCCAGAAAAGTTTGATTGCTGCAATCTCTATCATTGACAAAACCAAATGAGATTATGGTTAACAAATTTAAACTTAATATCAGCCATTCAAAATGACAATCCATCTTCCTCTAGACCAACTACTAGGTCCACTATAGAGTCTGTCCCTACTCCTAGAACTCCTCAAGAGATTGAATATCACTGCCTTCATAGAATTCTAGGAGCACTATCATATAGATTGTATGACATTTACTACACAATTACTAGTCCTAAAACTCTTTGGGATACTCTAGAAAAGAACTACGACCTAGATGATATCGGAATAAAAAGATGTAAAGCATCTGATTTTAACAAATTTAAAAAGGCAGATTCAAAACCAATGAATGAACAAATTCATGAATTTATTCACCTAGTGCAACAACTTAAAATCAATGGATCTACTCTTGATGAGATATTTCAGATTGTTTGTCTCATAGATAAATTACCTGATACTTGATCAGACTTTACAAAAACACTAAGTTATACCCAAAGAGATCTTACCTCATCCAAGTGCTGAACTCAATTAGAATTAAAGAACAACATAAGTTGAGAGAGAAAGCCAAATCTAAATCAAAGCCTAAAGTAAACAATAAAGAATCAAAAGATGAATCCAAACCTATGTTCAAGAACAAGACGCGTCCTTTCACCAAATCAGAATAAGAATTTCAAGAGGAAACTTTTCCATCACATCAAGAACCCCTTCAACTCTCAAAAGAAAGAAGGAGCTGAATGGCGTGACTGCTTTGTTTATGGTCAGACCAATCATCTAGCCAATGATTGCTTCTACAAGAAGACTGAGCCACCCAAACCTAGGAAGGGAGAACTTCCGACATCCAAATCTCAAGTCAATATGATGACTGCAAGTTCTGCTGAGACTGCTTTCAGGTCAGTACTCTTCACTCCTGAAGTGAACATGACCTTACAAGCAAATGATTGTTGGATTGACACTGAAACTAACATACATGTCTGCTCTGATTAATCTTTATTTTCCACTTATCAGGTCTTACATAGAGGAATTGTGACCATGAGAAACAATGTTGTGGCTCTTGTGTTGGGATTTGGATCAAACAAATAGTCCCACATTGATTAGACATGGGATAGTCTTGGGTATATAAGGATTTGAGCAACTCTACCTATGAGGCTAGTCTTTTGGGATGGTGCTCTGAGTCCTTACAAGTGGTATCGGAGCCATGCCTCGAACTTAATCATGTGTGTGGGTGATGTTCGATCCCCCAGGCGTAGTGGAAGGCGCAGTGGGCCCCTGTTAAGCTGTTCTATATAGATTGAGCTCTCGAGAGAGGTAATCTTGCTCCATATGCTTCTTCTAAGACGTGAACGCAGTGAAGAGGAGTGCTCCAGGTGCTTCATGTAAGATGTGTTGTCATCCAACACAATGAAGAGAAGTGACCTCGATTGAGCACATGATTTTCTCGAGCGAGGAGTGAGGAAGATTGGCTTGCAGGGATGCCCGAACTCTTTGTTTGAGGGGGGATAAAACCTGTTCAATTCCCAGGGCGTAAAAAGGCACAATAAAGTCCCTGTAGTGCTAATTGAGCTCTTGAGATTGACAGCGGAGCCCTACTTCACGTAAGGCGTGTGCTGTAACGGAGTGAAGAGGATCTCGATCTCGATAGAGCATATGTCTTCCAGGTGTGAAGATGAGCTTACAGGGAAACTCTTTGTTCGAGAGAGGGATTGTTGAGATTTGGGTCGAACAAATAGTCTCACATCGGCTAGACATGGGGATGGTCTTAGATATATAAGGATCTAGACAACTCCACCTAGAAGGCTAGTCTTATGGGATAGCCCCCCAAGTCCTTACATCCTGTTCTCTGGATAGGCCGAATCAATTTAAAGCTGACATCCGAGAAGATCTTAGCCCTGTAGGATGTCCATTATTTACCCGAGATTAGGAGAAATCTTATTAATGAATTTTTATTTGTCCAACAAAACTATAAGCTTGTATTTAAATCATATTAAAGTATTAATTACTAGACTAAGAAAAAGAGAGAGAAGAAAAATGTAAGAGCACAATATTAAAAACCACTAATCAGAACACTAACAGACTCTCATACTTGAACAATGATTCATCCTCCATGCAAAGATGATTCAGTATGTATTTTTTTCATATTATTTCGTTCTATGTCGGGGAGAATTGTCGGTCTTTTGAGTCTGTAGCCTGTGGGTGACATGACATGCAGTTGGCTAGACTACAAACAAGGTGAAGGAGAAAGGGGCAATTTTCTCATATTTTTGTTTCTCATTTTAACTCACAAGAATATCATTACCAAATTATACATGAACTATTTCTTGACGTTTATAAATATGAGTGAGACCATTTTCGTGCTATTTGAAAGGAGACTTGTCACTATTCTTTATTTCCTTCATTTTTCATTCTATTTGAAGAAATTTGAAAAAGCGTCGAAGGGATATCGCCGGAATCTAGGCTGATGACACTAATGTTTCTTCATTTTTGCAGGATCTGAGACAAGGTCTTGATCCATAAAGGATGAAACTACCAAAGTTGAATCCACATCACACCACCCCTCTCCAGTCCATAGTTTTCTCATTTGAACTTTACCTAAACTCTGAAACATATGTTCATGTTTATCCTCGTTAGAAAAATAATAACACTAACCATATTTTTTGTCCTTGGATCTGACATTGGCATCAGAAACATGAGGACACACATGCAAGGCCTCCAATCCAATTAAACTAAGCATGAGGACCTTTCCCTCAAATATACAAGCCAGAACAAAGGAAACATTGCTAACAAGATGGGAGACCAAAAGAGAGACCAGCACCCATAGGTCACAAGCTCTGCCCTGTCCACATACAAAGAGTGGGGAGATTCATTCTGACTTTGACCACACCTAAAAAGGGCCACCTCCATGTGAGTGACAACCCTACCTTTGGGATGGGAGTGACAGACAAGCTATGAGCCATGGGAAAACTCTCCTCTTCTCCCACTCTGGTTTGCTTTTCAATTAGTCAAATGCTAGCTCCAGCCTTGCAAAGCAAATTAAATAGCAGTCACATTGATGCCACCAACATGGGACATTTACTCATTTAAGTGCAAAGCACCCTATTCTCTAGTTTAGACAAAAAGCTTTTTTCTCACAAATATTTAGTTGGATTCTAATTTAAGTCATGGGTGGCAAATGGGGCTTGATAACCACATAACCTGATCCCAAGAATATCTTAAATTTAGGGTTGGATAGTTGCTTGACTCTTATCAGGATGACGACACGTGTTCCGGCTACCGAGAGCTTTCACCGAGAATCCACAACTCCCAGAGTCCATTTCGGAGTCTCCACCACATCCAAATCTTCCTGAAATCATCCTCTATCCCGAAGATCCTTTCATCCTGAAGCCACATTCCACCATTCCGAAACTTCTACCTTCTCAACGTCTTTAACACTCCGAGGTCTTTCCTATCCTGAAGGTCCCAACTACGAATCTGAAGCTCCAACAACAGATCGTCCAAGATCTCTGCCGATATTTATGCAACGCCTTCCTTCCCACATTCATAACGTATAACGCATCTATCAATGCAGACAATTATGGACAATAGCATATTCCTTGGCATGTAAACCCACCAACCAGCACCAATGATCACAGCTGTTACGACAAACTCAACCGTGTGGATCGTACAGTTACAGCGGCCCATCAATTCCACCTCCACGCCGGCATGTTTTGCCGGTATATAAGATCTGTCTTCTCCTAGGAGAAGAGAATCACTTCCCTAACCCTCTAAGCATACACATCACACACCTCACCAGACAATTCTTATTTGCCAACGCGCCAATACACCCGTAGTTATCCTCTGTGCGGTCCTTCCATCTACCACACTGACATTTTTTCTCTGTCGGCCCTTCCTTTCAATCCACATATTGATTCTAACACATGAGGGTCTTAGGACGGTACCACATTGGTGCTCTTAACCTGAAATGTGTATTTTCCTGTGTGTGCTCAAACATGTATCATCTGAGGAGCTCCTCAATCATTTGTGGTGGGTTCGATCCACGGTAAGCCAGTTTTTATCTACCACAAATTAGTACTTTTTTCATTAAGATATGAGTGTTGGTCTAAAGGCCCATCACTCTAATTTTGATGATGATTAACTCATGTAGTTATAGTACTAATGATCTTGTGTTTATTTAGTCTTAGATAGTTGATCAAGATCTTAGTAGGTGTTTAACTTTAACATAAGATTTAAAGTCAAGTTTTAGCGCTAGCACGTGTTGATTCAAGAGCTCGCGCATCAAGATTGCATCAAGTACTCAAGAGGAGTCTGACTCATTGGATCAAGGTTTGGACCAAGTCAAGAAGGAGAAGAAGATTTTCAAGAAGACTTGTGTCAGGTTTTGTAAGTGTCAAGATTTATTTTACATAAAATGTAAAGAATAGATTAGTTGGTGGATTGCTCAAGTTCATATACACTCACACACAAGATTTATATGTGTTTTCATAAAGGAGTTTTTGTTTTAGAAAATACCGTTTTGATTTTTAAACTTCAAAATATACATGTGTTTTATCAAAACTTATTTTAGAGCTTATTGTCAAAAATATAGATATTTAATCATATATGTGTAGTGGATCATATCCATACACATTAAGTTTTAAAAGTGTTTAGAATATCTTGTTTTTGTATTTGGAGAAGTTTTGGAAAATCGTTTTTGAAAATACAGGTTTTTGTTTAAAGCAAAACTTCTATATTACAAAAATAGTTCAAAAAGTTTGTAATATGTGTTGATTTTTCATCACACATATTTCTACTTCAAAGTATTTCAAAGAACTCATTTCTGTAGAATTTATGAGATTTTATGGGATTTTATTGAAGATAAAAAGACCAAGTTTTCATCCCTAAAAATGTTGGATCTGGCTTTCTGCCGGTCGACCGGACGGTCGACCGCTCCGGTCGATCGATGTGCATAAACGTGCACAGTCAAGGGCCGGTCGACCGCATAGTCGAACGCCGAGAGCTTCTGCTCTCTGTAAATGGCCCCGGTCGATCAGGCGGTCGACCGATAGGTCAAGGCCCAGTTTTCGGTTGACCGTCCGGTCGACCGCTTTCCCAATGGTCGGAAATCCGACGGTTGGCTGTCGACCGGGCGGTCGACCGACAACAAAATTTCCTGCTGAGTTGGCCTCCAACGACCATATTTTGGGAGCCTATAAATTGGGGTTCCCTTGGACTGTTTTCCACAAGATTTCAAGTGAGTTTTCAAGCAAGTTTTTCCTATCTTTCTAAGTGTTTATCTCTACTTATTTTAGAGCTAAACTTTCATATCAAAAGGAGAGTTTATCAAGAGTGATTTTCAAAAGAGATTTCTTGAGTTTTTTACCACAAAATCCATCCTAGTTTTCTCACACATACTTGAGCTTTCCATTGCTATATCAATCTTATAGGAGAGTTATTGTGAGAGTGTTTTTAGGTGATCAAAGTGTTTAGATCACTAAGTATTTCATCTTGTATTTGAGGAGGCGAACTTGCGGATTCGTGTTGTTTCGAGTTCTTGTGGGAGCTCCGTGTAGAGGTGGGACCTCGGTGTAATACCCCGTTCCCGGAATACGTACTTAGTTGCGTATTCAGATTTTCAGTCGTATTTTTTCGATTTGTTTCCTGTATTTATACTGTATTATGAATTCCTTATATGATTGTTTTGTCTTGGATTTGGATTCGTGGTCTTGGAGTCAGCCCTAGTCTGAACCGAGGGCCCGATCCTAAAGTATACTCGATTTGGATATTCTGGTAATCAGATTTGACCGTTTTCAGTCTCAAATATTATTTTCCAATATATTAGATTTTCTATGATTTTCTAGATTTTTCTGGAATTAAAATGAATTTCTTCAAAACCGGTGTCGGCCAGTGTCGCTGACCGCTTCCCGGATTTTTAATTCACAAACCACTTGGAATTTCCAGAAGAGTCTTTAGACTTTTCTTCTTAGAATCATATTTTCTACCTACATTCTTTTTCTGAGGATTTTATGATTTTATGAAAATTCTTTCGGAGTCGGTAGGTAACTGATTCCGGGATTTTTAATATTAAAACCGTAAAGTATTTCTTAAAACGGATTTCGCTATTATTCTTCATATAATATTCTTGATTTTTGATATTTATTTCGGGTCGTTCCGAGATACTTGATTTCGGGACGTATCCGGTATTTTCCCGAAAGATTTCCGTATCCACGACTCAATCCCGGTATCTGTCCTTCCAGTATTTTCACATTCTGATTCCAAGAAAATATCTTCCCCACCAAAAATATCTTCTCCAAAATATCTTCTCATTATAATTTCTTTTCCATTTTTCCTTTTCCTTTATTCTTTTCTTCCTCCCTAAGCTTCCATTTTCATCCACACAATTCTCCACCAATCTCCACCACACAAATCTCCACCTCACCTCTCCACTTTGCAAGTAAGCCCCTCCCTTTTATTTAATTGCAACTCCCTTTACAAAATCCAAATCCTATATATACATTTCCTTTTCATTTCAATCCCTTTCTTTTCATTTCTCTTCACCAAAAGCCAAACCCTAGCTTTCACCACCTCCATCTCCTTCATCTCCACCAAGGCAACCACCACCACTTCTCCAACCTAGCTTCATCTTCTTCTTCCTTCATCACCATGGAAACAAC
Organism: Agave tequilana; assembly: GCA_038442645.1. Classification (NCBI taxonomy): domain Eukaryota; kingdom Viridiplantae; phylum Streptophyta; class Magnoliopsida; order Asparagales; family Asparagaceae; genus Agave; species Agave tequilana. The sequence goes on from JAVJIF010001455.1 coordinate 447,187, forward strand.
CACAAGGTCAACAACTCCACCAAAGACTCCACCTTTCTCTTCATCAACAACTTCCATCACTTGGTGCCCTTTGGTGAGTAATTTTCATCACAAGGACTTGATTTATTCTTAAGTGTACTTTAGTATTCATATCATGTTCAATTATGTCTTCAATCCATGTTTATTTAGCCATCAAACCCAACCCTAGAAAATCTGTTCTGTTTGCTGTTTTCACAGTATTAGTCGACTTGACCTAGAACCTAGTCGACTAGAAAACCTTAGTTGAAACGTAGCTTTTCCGGAAACACAGTATTAGTCGACTTACCTTAGTTCCTAGTCGACTAGAGACCCTTAGTCGACTACACCCTTGACCCTAGTCGACTAATCTTTCCTGAACCAGAAAACATCAACTCTCGGCTCCAGTCGACTTAAGCCTAATTACTAGTCGACTTGGCATCCCTAGTCGACTACTAGAATTCCCCTAGTCGACTCCTGAAACAAATCCCAACTCTCTGTATCTCAGACTTAGTCGACTTAAGTATCTGTTAGTCGACTTGACCCTCCTATTAGTCGACTACCCCTTCTAACCTAGTCGACTGACTTTCCCTGAAACAGAAACCCAAACTCTCTGGAACCCAGTTCTAGTCGACTATACCAGACTGTTAGTCGACTAACTCCACTATTAGTCGACTACTCTTCCATCCTAGTCGACTAACTTTGCCTATCTGTCTTAGTTGATTTCCTTCTTGAATATGAACCTTACCCTTTAGACTTACATCACATATAGGTATCACTTGACTTGTCACTTGACAAACATCGTCTTCTATTCTTTCTCTCTCTCATCTTCACTCTACATATTTATATCACAGGTTGTGGCGCATCCCGAACTTCAGTGGATTCCGGATATTTCGGCGTTTTGGTGATTTGGGCGAGTATTCTTACTCGCTACATTCTTGCATTCTTATTTCATTGATTTGCTTCATGTTTTCATATACTTTATTCCATATATCTTTTACTGTTTTCATTCTATGCGTGGCCGACCCTTCGTGGTCGTTGACTTCTGAGTTTCTCCTATGATTGCCATGCTATTATTTCAGACTTGTCCAATTGCATGTTTCCTTTTAACACATGTATATCACCTGACATCTACTGTGTTATCGCCAGACCACTTGACATGCCACTACTTGGCAAGACCTTTATGTTGTACCATGACTTACCCTGACTATTATCAATTCTTTGATATGTTTGGTTGCTTGTTAGATATACATCACCACTCATCATGCTATCTCTTGACACCAAGCATGATACACCGATTCTTATAATTATCACGATAAAGGGAATGTAGTACCTGATTACTGTTATGTACTGATCACTGTTATGTATTACTGTTATGATATTGCTCATTCCCTTAATCTGATAATTATGTTAATAAATCATAAAAGGACAACTTGTATGAGTATGGGAGGAAGTGATGGATGCCGGAATGATACCTTGCTTATAGTGATGGATATGATATTATATATGGCGGACGACTATAGTGGGACTTAGGGCCCACATGAGTACATATAGGGGGACTTTGGGCCTCCAAACCGGTCCCAGGTGGTGGGAACCGTTGGACCAACAAACTGGTCCCCGGTGTATGTGAACCACTATAAGAAGCTCTGTCAGTTCTCCATCTGCTTCCGTTAACAACCCTCGACTCGCTTATATATGGATGTATGTGTGTTGGGGTGCACACCTGGACACATACCGAGATATATGAGTCAGACGAGTAATAATAATAATAGACATTGCCTATTGACTTCTGTTGTGTTTCCTGTTATGGTTTCCGTTATGTGTATCCGTTACTCGTGTTATGGACCCCTGATCATTATTGTTATGCATTCCTGTTTTTGACTATGATATGATTTGCATCTCTGATTCTATACGCTTGGATACTCTGTGGCATGAGACAAAGGTATATATATGAGGGTTTCCTTGTTTGGATTATTCCTTCGACGTACTAGTCTCATGGGACCGTGACCTAAGCGTATAAAATCACCTTTGCTTATAATCAGCTTTACCTTGGATTTCCGGTTTTGCGATTGTTATGTTATACCTGTTCTTATATATATACTTCATTATGTTCTAACCCTCCTGTCTTCTGAGTTTCTCACTTGTGCTTACCCTGGCTCGCCACCTGGCATTGTATCATACTCGCCTGGGGAGTTTCACTGACTCCCCTGGATTCTCATGTCCAGGTCATGGAGCTTGGAGCGTGAGGATTTCCCCCTGTTTATTGATCAGAGTAGCGCAGCGGTAGCGTGGTCTCTCCAGTTACCTCGTGAGCACTCTTTTGTACTGTTCATATACATGTATCTTTTATGTTGTCCATACATGTATATTCCTTTGTTCTCTCGCATTTGCGCATATTAGTGATATGATATTCATGTAATATTGTAATCACTCTGATGATAACTGTGTAATTGTACTATATGTGTTGGAATGTATAATGCACCATTTGCTTCCGTACTCTGATTCTTGTTTGTACTGATGCTTAGCGTATATACGGGAGGGTAGTTCTGACCTACGTATATACGTTGCAGTGACGTCCCCGTATCCGTGGAATCGGGGCGTTACAGGTTGGTATCAGAGCTTAGGCTCTAACCTCCTCAGTACGTCCAGAAGGCAAATCAATGGTAAAGAGATTTGCAACTGAATACATGAGTCTTGGTTATACATTCCAACTACAAGTGCAGAGTTATCTATTTCTTGATCATCTTTCCTTTGATTTCTAATCCTTCCTTGACTATCTTTCCTTTGATTCCTAGATCCTTTCCATATCCTTACCCTGTTTTGGTTTTATGAAGCCTTTATTCCAGCCTTTGTCCTCCTTGTGTTCAATTTACCCCTTAACGAAATTGCGAGGACGCAATTTTTTGTAAGGTGGGTGGATTGTAATACCCCGTTCCCGGAATACGTACTTAGTTGCGTATTCAGATTTTCAGTCGTATTTTTTCGATTTGTTTCCTGTATTTATACTGTATTATGAATTCCTTATATGATTGTTTTGTCTTGGATTTGGATTCGTGGTCTTGGAGTCAGCCCTAGTCTGAACCGAGGGCCCGATCCTAAAGTATACTCGATTTGGATATTCTGGTAATCAGATTTGACCGTTTTCAGTCTCAAATATTATTTTCCAATATATTAGATTTTCTATGATTTTCTAGATTTTTCTGGAATTAAAATGAATTTCTTCAAAACCGGTGTCGGCCAGTGTCGCTGACCGCTTCCCGGATTTTTAATTCACAAACCACTTGGAATTTCCAGAAGAGTCTTTAGACTTTTCTTCTTAGAATCATATTTTCTACCTACATTCTTTTTCTGAGGATTTTATGATTTTATGAAAATTCTTTCAGAGTCGGTAGGTAACTGATTCCGGGATTTTTAATATTAAAACTGTAAAGTATTTCTTAAAACGGATTTCGCTATTATTCTTCATATAATATTCTTGATTTTTGATATTTATTTCGGGTCGTTCCGAGATACTTGATTTCGGGACGTATCCGGTATTTTCCCGAAAGATTTCCGTATCCACGACTCAATCCCGGGTATCTGTCCTTCCAGTATTTTCACATTCTGATTCCAAGAAAATATCTTCCCCACCAAAAATATCTTCTCCAAAATATCTTCTCATTATAATTTCTTTTCCATTTTTCCTTTTCCTTTATTCTTTTCTTCCTCCCTAAGCTTCCATTTTCATCCACACAATTCTCCACCAATCTCCACCACACAAATCTCCACCTCACCTCTCCACTTTGCAAGTAAGCCCCTCCCTTTTATTTAATTGCAACTCCCTTTACAAAATCCAAATCCTATATATACATTTCCTTTTCATTTCAATCCCTTTCTTTTCATTTCTCTTCACCAAAAGCCAAACCCTAGCTTTCACCACCTCCATCTCCTTCATCTCCACCAAGGCAACCACCACCACTTCTCCAACCTAACTTCATCTTCTTCTTCCTTCATCACCATGGAAACAACCACAAGGTCAACAACTCCACCAAAGACTCCACCTTTCTCTTCATCAACAACTTCCATCACTTGGTGCCCTTTGGTGAGTAATTTTCATCACAAGGACTTGATTTATTCTTAAGTGTACTTTAGTATTCATATCATGTTCAATTATGTCTTCAATCCATGTTTATTTAGCCATCAAACCCAACCCTAGAAAATCTGTTCTGTTTGCTGTTTTCACAGTATTAGTCGACTTGACCTAGAACCTAGTCGACTAGAAAACCTTAGTTGAAACGTAGCTTTTCCGGAAACACAGTATTAGTCGACTTACCTTAGTTCCTAGTCGACTAGAGACCCTTAGTCGACTACACCCTTGACCCTAGTCGACTAATCTTTCCTGAACCAGAAAACATCAACTCTCGGCTCCAGTCGACTTAAGCCTAATTACTAGTCGACTTGGCATCCCTAGTCGACTACTAGAATTCCCCTAGTCGACTCCTGAAACAAATCCCAACTCTCTGTATCTCAGACTTAGTCGACTTAAGTATCTGTTAGTCGACTTGACCCTCCTATTAGTCGACTACCCCTTCTAACCTAGTCGACTGACTTTCCCTGAAACAGAAACCCAAACTCTCTGGAACCCAGTTCTAGTTGACTATACCAGACTGTTAGTCGACTAACTCCACTATTAGTCGACTACTCTTCCATCCTAGTCGACTAACTTTGCCTATCTGTCTTAGTTGATTTCCTTCTTGAATATGAACCTTACCCTTTAGACTTACATCACATATAGGTATCACTTGACTTGTCACTTGACAAACATCGTCTTCTATTCTTTCTCTCTCTCATCTTCACTCTACATATTTATATCACAGGTTGTGGCGCATCCCGAACTTCAGTGGATTCCGGATATTTCGGCGTTTTGGTGATTTGGGCGAGTATTCTTACTCGCTACATTCTTGCATTCTTATTTCATTGATTTGCTTCATGTTTTCATATACTTTATTCATATATCTTTTACTGTTTTCATTCTATGCGTGGCCGACCCTTCGTGGTCGTTGACTTCTGAGTTTCTCCTATGATTGCCATGCTATTATTTCAGACTTGTCCAATTGCATGTTTCCTTTTAACACATGTATATCACCTGACATCTACTGTGTTATCGCCAGACCACTTGACATGCCACTACTTGGCAAGACCTTTATGTTGTACCATGACTTACCCTGACTATTATCAATTCTTTGATATGTTTGGTTGCTTGTTAGATATACATCACCACTCATCATGCTATCTCTTGACACCAAGCATGATACACCGATTCTTATAATTATCACGATAAAGGGAATGTAGTACCTGATTACTGTTATGTACTGATCACTGTTATGTATTACTGTTATGATATTGCTCATTCCCTTAATCTGATAATTATGTTAATAAATCATAAAAAGGACAACTTGTATGAGTATGGGAGGAAGTGATGGATGCCGGAATGATACCTTGCTTATAGTGATGGATATGATATATATATGGCGGACGACTATAGTGGGACTTAGGGCCCACATGAGTACATATAGGGGGACTTTGGGCCTCCAAACCGGTCCCAGGTGGTGGGAACCGTTGGACCAACAAACTGGTCCCCGGTGTATGTGAACCACTATAAGAAGCTCTGTCAGTTCTCCATCTGCTTCCGTTAACAACCCTCGACTCGCTTATATATGGATGTATGTGTGTTGGGGTGCACACCTGGACACATACCGAGATATATGAGTCAGACGAGTAATAATAATAATAGACATTGCCTATTGACTTCTGTTGTGTTTCCTGTTATGGTTTCCGTTATGTGTATCCGTTACTCGTGTTATGGACCCCTGATCATTATTGTTATGCATTCCTGTTTTTGACTATGATATGATTTGCATCTCTGATTCTATACGCTTGGATACTCTGTGGCATGAGACAAAGTATATATATGAGGGTTTCCTTGTTTGGATTATTCCTTCGACGTACTAGTCTCATGGGACCGTGACCTAAGCGTATAAAATCACCTTTGCTTATAATCAGCTTTACCTTGGATTTCCGTTTTGCGATTGTTATGTTATACCTGTTCTTATATATATACTTCATTATGTTCTAACCCTCCTGTCTTCTGAGTTTCTCACTTGTGCTTACCCTGGCTCGCCACCTGGCATTGTATCATACTCGCCTGGGAGTTTCACTGACTCCCCTGGATTCTCATGTCCAGGTCATGGAGCTTGGAGCGTGAGGATTTCCCCCTGTTTATTGATCAGAGTAGCGCAGCGGTAGCGTGGTCTCTCCAGTTACCTCGTGAGCACTCTTTTGTACTGTTCATATACATGTATCTTTTATGTTGTCCATACATGTATATTCCTTTGTTCTCTCGCATTTGCGCATATTAGTGATATGATATTCATGTAATATTGTAATCACTCTGATGATAACTGTGTAATTGTACTATATGTGTTGGAATGTATAATGCACCATTTGCTTCCGTACTCTGATTCTTGTTTGTACTGATGCTTAGCGTATATACGGGAGGGTAGTTCTGACCTACGTATATACGTTGCAGTGACGTCCCCGTATCCGTGGAATCGGGGCGTTACACTCGGCAAGCTAGTGTACTTGTGTGTGTTGTTCTTACTAGAACAAGAGAGGGACTAGTGAGTCCAAGAGTTCTAGTGTGAACTCCTTGTAGGTGTTGTGGCACCGAGTGATCCGGTGGGATCGATTCTACTGGAAATCCTTCATAGTGTTGAAAGCGGGGACGTAGAGGAAGGGTGCTCGAACATCGAAACAAATCTCCCGTGTTTGCGATTGCTCTCTCTCTCTCTATCTCTCACTTGTATTTATATCTTGCATGCTTACATTACTTTTATCTTTATATGCTTGATATATCTTGTGCCTTATTGTTATATGTTTGGGATTGTTTGCTCACACTTGTATTCAACCAGAGAGCCATAGCGGCACCTCAACTCTTATCTAGAGGAATTTTGAGGAGATAGTGCAGAGCCCTTTACCGGAAATTCGGCTACACTCTTGTGTTATACTTGGTGTGTTTAACTTATAGTTTTTAGTTTGCATAAATAGTTTAATTCCGCATTAATTCATCATTATATTAACTAGTCACCTATTCACCCCCTTTAGGTGATTTCAATTGATATCAGAGCTTGGTGCTCTTGATTTGGGTCTAACAACCTAGAGTTAAAGATCTTCCTTTTTAGCTAATCACAATATTTGTACACACACATGGATTTCATGTCACCTCTCATGTTTGATATTCTTAACATCCAAACTTTGAAGGTTAAGATGTCAATGTACGTCAAAGCCCTAGATATTCATGTTTATTTTGCCACTATTAAATATTCATATTATTTAAATGGCAAACACCTTGAGGTTAATGCAAAAGCCATTCATGCTTTAAAATCAACCCTAAATGATAAATATTTATCTAGGGTTTCTAACCTTGATTCGGCTTTTATAGCATGGAATACTTTAGTGTTCCTTAGTGAACAAAAGCAATACTATGCGGGGAGTGACTCGGATGATGGAAGTGATACTTCCAACTTGTGCTGCATGGTTCAAGGGGATAACCCCTATAAGGTAAACTCCAAATCCGAGCTTGATGAGGATGTTGACATGTCATATGCTGATCTTGCTTCATTTTGTCAACAACTTCTTGAAAAATATGATTTGCTTAAAAAGGACCATAAAAGATTGAATAATAAATATGAGTCCATTTCAAAAGAAAAAGATTCTTTTCAAAACAAATTGGACAACATTTCTAAAGAAAATGAATCTTTGAAAAAGGAGAATATTTCCTTATTTTCTAAATTAAATGATCTTTGTGAAGGAAATAATTCTTTGAAAAATAAAATTAATTTGGTGGAAAAAGAAAAAGAGATTGCTTTGAATGAAAACAACTCTTTAAGAAGAAAAATTATTTCAAAGAAAAGAAAAATATTTCTAAAAAGAACAAGACTGTTGATTCTCATACTTTCCATGCTCTACATGCTACTATTGATAAAAATGAGATTCAATTTTTAAAAATAGAATAAATTATTTGAGCTCAACTTTGAGCAGTTGTGCATTTAACTATTCTAGATTGGAACCTTGTTTCAAAAGAAACAAGCTCCACATGTTCATGCACATCACCCACGGCATACATATGGACACTATGCACATCATGATCACACTCATTTTCATGTGCATGCTAGAGTGTACAAGTGTACACATTGCGGCTGCAAAGGCTAAAATTTGTTTTGATAAGGTAAATTCTATTAATTTTGCTAATAAAACAGTTTGGGTCCTTATAATACTAACCCCCGTGGACCCAAAAGAAAATGGGTACCAATTTCTCACCACTTGTATTTGATGTAGGTGTGGGCTCTCACATAACGTGAGAGGGTTGGCGCCTTGGTGGTGGATGCATGGCTAAATAGACACACAATTGATGCATCGCTATCAAGAAAGTTTGGTGGGAGGACCACCATGTTTTGGAGACTTAGAGTATAGTTTTTATGGTTTAGTAACTATCTCTAAACTCTTTTTTGTTTATATGCTTTTACATAGATAATATTTTTAGCATGTTTTGATTTTGTACTTCATGTGGTGAATACTTATTTAAATGTAGTATTTATCAAAACTTGTGTATATACTTGTACAAGTAATGAGCAACATTTAATTCTTATACGTTTGCACTTCATTGCTCATTTGTATTTATTACATGCACATGTATAACTTAGTTTTGATGATTCTTTTATTTACACTTATTTTCCCTATTTTTGTATATATTTTTGCTTCATGTATATGTAATTCTTGTCCAAAATTAATAAATATATATGTATACCCTTGAGTCACTTGCCTTCATGCAAATTACATTATGAACTCATTTATTTTTGGATATGTATATATATTGTTAGTTTTGATAGAACATACATATACCTTGAAGTTTATTTAAATTCGATGGAAAATAAATTTTTATGATTTTCACATGTTTGATGTTTTGAGCTTTATTGATTATTTTCATGAAAATGCTAATCACATAATTCTTATGCACTCACACTTCATTTGTTTACTCATGACATTGTTTTCATGAGAATTTTTTAGCTTTATAGATTTCGAGTGTCAACTCTTGTGTTTTTAGCATGCTTCATAGGATATATAATTTGTTTTCATGTTTGAAGAATTTTTAACTAGTTTTTCAAAAATTACTTTAACTAGTTATTTATTCTTCATTTGGTAGTGTTTTCAAATTTACAACTATCCTCAAATCATATTTTTGAAAACTTCTACCCTACAAAGGGCGGTTGGATGGGCGACCATGCCTTATATGCTCAAATTGAAAATCTTTTTAACATGTGCATGAATAGGGTGGATAGTTATGAGTAATATACATGATCTTCATGATATTTCACTTTTGTATAGTTATACATGTTTTCTATATATATGTATGCTTCAAATTTCAATAATATCAATTTCAATTGGTATTTTCTTTTTCATACATATATATGTTTTGATTGTACTTGATTTATAATATCTTTACATGTTAAAGCATAAGTTATGTTTATGCTAAGCTTGACTAATTTTTAAATATTAATTGGTATTTTAATGAGCTTATGCATTATTTTCAATTGGTATTTCAATTGATATCAAAATATACTTCATATTTTACCTTTTAATTAGTATCAAAATTTACAATGTTTCAATTTCAATTGGTATCAAAAATCTTCTATTGGTATCTTAAAATTTTGTTTACTTACAAGTGGTACCAAATTTTATTTTTAAGAAATTTCAAAGTTTTTCTGTAAGTATTATCAAAATTTTGTTCAAAATTTCTTGATATGTATTGCCTATATGCAAGGGAGCTTAACATCTCTTCTATATATAGATTCATGTTGAGTGTATCTTGTATTGAGGAGCTTGACATCTCTTCTTTATGTGATACACGTGTGTAGGGGGAGCTTAACATCTCCGCTTATACATTATATATTATGCTCTATGTGAGTTAGGGTTTTGTCATCCCTTCTTCATGTAATGCATGTATGCAGGGGAGCTAACTTGACATCTCTCTCTTCATGAATGTATATCGCATATATATCTTTATTGTTTAATTTGTTTTCACTCCTTTGTTGATGATTTGACAAAAAGGGGTGAAGTTTTTGGAGTTTATATATGCAAGTTTTATTTCATTTCCCTATTTTATACAAAAAGAGGGAGAAAGATTTTGAGAGTTTATATGCATATATGTTTTGGAGTTTATGCATGTTTATCTCCTTATTTATGCATATATGTTTGTTTCGTTTTATGCACAATATATTTATGTTTATTGTTATGTATGAGTTAGGGGGAGTTTCTATGAAGCTTATCTTTAATCCATGCATATATACTCCATGAGTTTTGTCATCATCAAAAAGGGGGAGATTGTTGGCCCAAGGCCCATCACTCTAGTTTTGATGATGATTAACTCATGTAGTTATAGTACTAATGATCTTGTGTTTATTTATTCTCAGATAGTTGATCAAGATCTTAGTAGGTGTTTAGCTTTAACATAAGATTTAAAGTCAAATTTTGGAGCTAGCATGTGTTGATTTAAGAGCTCGCGTATCAAGATCGTATCAAGTATTCAAGAGGAGTCTGGCTCATTGGATCAAGGTTTGGACCAAGTCAAGAAGGAGAAGAAGATTTTCAAGAAGACTTGTGTCGGATTTTGTAAGTGTCAAGATTTGTTTTAGATAAAATGTAAAGGATAGATTAGTTGGTGGATTGCTCAAGTTCATATACACTCATGCACAAGATTTATATGTGCTTTCATAAAAGTTTTTGTTTTAGAAAATACCGTTTTGATTTTTAAGCTTCAAAATATACATGTGTTTTATCAAAACTTATTTTAGATCTTATTGTCAAAAACATAGATATTTCATCATATATGTGAAGTGGATCATATCCATACACACTAAGCTTTAAAAGTGTTTAGAATATCTTGTTTTTGTATTTGGAGAAGTTTTGAAAAAATCATTTTTGAAAAATATAAGTTTTTGTTTAAGGCAAAACTTCTATATTACAAAAATGGTTCAAAAAGTTTATAATATGTGTTGATTTTTCATAACACAAATTTATACTTCAAAGTATTTCAAAGAACTTATTTTTGTAGAATTTTTGAGATTTTATGGGATTTTATTGAAGGTAAAAAGACCAAGTTTTCATCCCTAAAAATGTTGGATCTGGCTTTCTGCCGGTCGACCGAGACAGAAGTCGGTTGACCGCTCCGGTCGACCGATGTGCACAAACGTACACAGCCAAGGGCCAGTCGACCGCTAGAGAGCTTTTGTTCTCTATAAATGGCCTCGGTGGACCGATAGGTCAAGGTCCAGTTTTCGGTCGACCGTCCGATCGACCGCTTTTCCCAACGGTCAGAAATCCGACCATTGGTGGTCGACCGGGCGGTCGATCGATAGCAGGATTTCCTGTTGAGTTGGTCTCCAACGGTCATATTTTGGGAGCCTATAAATTGGGATCTCTTGGACTGTTTTCCACAAGATTTCATGTTGGTTATCAAGTAAGTTTTTCCTACCTTTCTACGTGTTTATCTCCACTTGTTTTAGAGCTAAAACTTCCATATCAAAAGGAGAGTTTATCAAGAGTGATGCCTCAGGGAAGGGTCTTGGATGTGTATTGATGCAGCATGGATATGTGGTGGCTTATGCATCTAGGCAGTTAAAGCCACATGAGAAGAACTACCCAACGCATGATCTAGAGCTGACAGCTGTGATCTTTGCATTGAAGATATGGAGGCATTACCTGCTAGGTAATCGAGTGTTGATTTACACCGATCACAAGAGCTTGAAGTACATTTTTACCCAGAAGGAGTTGAACATGAGGCAGAGACGATGGCTCGAGTTGATGGCAGATTATGATATAGATCTGCAGTACCATCCTGGTAAGGTTAATGTGGTGTCTGATGCCCTGAGTAGGAGACCTGAAGCCAACATGGTAGTGCTGCTCACTCAGCAAGAGGAGTTACTCAGGGAGATGAGGCGGCTAGACTTGATGGTGATTCGGAGGGCCAATGGATCCGTACAGTTGATGGCATTTCAGATCCAGCCGACATTGATGGAGGAGATCAGAGAAGCACAAAAAGAAGATCCCAGATTGCTGAAGTTCAGAGAGCAAGTGGAAGCAGGGCTAAGGTCAGATGTTTGCATACATACTGATGGTGCACTCTATTTCAGGGGCAGAATTTGTGTACCTCAGGGGGAGATTAGACAGAAGATCTTAGCTGAGGCCCACAGCTCAGCTTATTCTATACACCCTGGAGGAACTAAGATGTATCAGGGTCTGAAGCAACATTTCTGGTGGAATGCGATGAAGAGAGAGATCGCACAATATGTGGCGAAGTGTCTAGTATATCAGCAAGTGAAAGCTGAATATCAGAGACTAGCTGGATTACTACAGCCTTTGCCAATACCAGAATGGAAGTAGGAGCATGTTACTATAGATTTTGTCACCGCTCTACCCCCTAGTCCAAAGGGGAACAATGATGTATGGGTAGTTGTTGACCGTCTCACTAAGTCAGCACATTTCATACCATTCAGAGTGGAACAATCTACAGAGCTTCTGGCAGACAAATCATGAGGGAGATAGTCCGACTGCATCGAGTTCCAGTGAGTATCGTGTCGGACAGGGACACGAGATTCAGATCTCGCTTCTGGGAGAGCCTTCAAGAGAGTTTGGGGATCCGTCTGAAGTTTAGCACATCTTATCATCCAGAGACAGACGGGCAGTCTGAACGGACCATTCAGATCCAAAAGACATGTTGAGGGCTTGTATGATAGACTTCAAGGGATCGTGGGAAGACCATCTACATTTGGCAGAGTTTTCCTACAATAACAGCTATCAGGCGAGCATCAAGATGGCTCCGTTCGAAGCCCTATACGGCAGAAGATGCAGATCACCATTGTGTTGGGATGAGGTTGGTGAGAGAAGACATTTGGGACCAGATGTGATAGTACAGGCAGTGGACAAGATCAGGACCATCCAAGAGCACCTTCGTGCGGCACAGGACAGACAGAAGAGTTGGGCAGATTCAAATAGAAGACCGTTGGAGTTTCAAGTGGGAGAGCATGTGTTTTTGAAGATAACTCCGACCAAGGGAGTGATCAGATTTGGTGCACGTGGGAAGCTGAGTCCAAGGTAGGCCCGTTTGAGATATTGGAGTGAGTGGGAGAAGTAGCTTACAGATTGGCGCTGCCGCCATCACTGGAAGGAGTGCACAATGTGTTCCATGTGTCACAGCTGAGAAGATATATCAGGGACGAAGCCATGTATTGGATTATTCAGAGTTGGAGTTGCAATCGGATTTGTCATATACTGAGCAACCTATGGCTATTAAGGACAGAAGTGTCAAGACCCTGAAGAATCGGACCATCCCGTTGATGCTAGTTTCATGGAACAGGCATAGTCCGGGAGAAGCAACTTGGGAGCGGGAAGACATTATTCGTGACCGTTACCCGCATCTATTCGAGCCTTGAGTGGTAATTTTCTCATGAACTCCATCTCTTGTCTCATCAATTCTTTATTTCCATGTTCATCTCCTTATAGAAATTTCGAGGACGAAATTTTTGTTAGGTGGGTAGATTGTGGCACCCCGTTCCCGGGATACGTACCCAGATACGTGTCTCAAAATTTTTTTGACCGTATTGTTCAATTTTCTTTCAGTATTTGCTTTTAGGGTTGTGGTTACTTATGTTATTGTGTATCGGATCTGGATTCTCAGAGCTAGAGTCAGCCCTGACCCGGACCGGGAACCTGATACTAGCCTGCTGCCCGATTTGACCATTTTGGAAGTTCGATTTGACCGATTTTAGTTTCAGACACTGTTTTCTAATATTTTAGATTTTTCATGATTTTCTAAAAATTTTCAGAATTTTTCTGCAAAATCTCCAAAACCGGTGTCGGTCGGCATCGCTGACTGATTCTCAGATTTTTAGTTTTCAAATGTGATTGAATTTTTAAAACGGCTTTCAAGTTACTTCTTAGAATTTCATTTTCTGCCTAAATACATTTTTGAAATTTTTCTAAATTTATCAAAATTTGACTGATTTTAGTGTCGGCTGGTATCGTTGGAAGATTTCAGAATTTTTAATTTGAAAATTACATTGAATTTCTCAAATCTGATTTCACTGAACATCTTAAAATAATATTTTCTATTTTTGAGAATTTTTCGGAACGTTTCTGAAACAGTCAAATTTTCGCCCTATTAAAATAATAATATTAATTACCAATCTTATCTTTTCTTACTTTTTCCTTCTCTACTCTCCTACTTTATACTCCCAGATATTATAATAAATAAATTATTTAAAAATAAAATTTTAAACTAATTTCCTTTCTTTTTCCTTATTTTTTCCTTTTCTTTAATTTTCTTTCTTTTCCTTCTTTTTCTTTTCTTCTCCTTCACTCCACCCCCCATACCCTGCGTTTCCCTCTTCCACAGCCGCAGCAGTAGCAACAGAGGCATGATGGGCTGCTACTGCAGCCCATCCCCCCCATCCCCATTCATTATCACCATTTTCCCTCCCCTCCTCTTTTCTTCTCTTTTCAATTTTCATTTCAAAATTCAACTCTAAACCAACTCCAAACACAAAACCATCTCTTCAACTCCACCGCCGCCTCCACCATCACCACCACCGCCGCACCCTCTCCATAGCCGTTGGCCATCCCCTCCCCCACACCCCCTCTCCACTCACCACCTCTTCAACCTCCATCAACCACCCACCACCTCCAATTTCACCAAAATCCATCACCACCACCTCCCTTCCTCATCCAAATTCACCATCATTTCTATTAAATCTACCACTCCCACCACCCCATCATCACCTCCTCCTCCTCCTCTAACTCCCCACCATCTCCAACAACCACCACAACCACCATAACCACCACCACCATCAACTACCACCACCACCCACTTCACCAAACAACAACAACCACCAAACAACACCACACCCCTCCTCCCCTCCCCTAGGGCAGCCCCCCCCCCCCCCCGGCGGCGCCGCCGCCGGCCATTGGCCACCTCCCCCTCCATTCCATTTTTTCTTTCTTTCTTTCTTTCTTCTTTCCTTCTTTATTCTTTCTTTCTTTTCTTTTCTCTTTCTTTTCCCTAAATAAACTTACTTTCCACATCCCTAAAATACCCTCCACCTCACCCCCAAATTACTTCCCCATATTTACAATCAATCACCCTCCCCTTTTAATTCCTAATTCCTTTCTAAAGATACCCTATTATCTCTCTCCTTCCTACAACTTTCTCTCTCTCTCCTCTCTCATTCCCTCTCTAATAATTATATAAATATTTATATTTATATATTTTAATATATACATAGGACTAGTGGCTTGCTCGTACCGGTTCGCGGAATTCTCGGATTGTAACCCGGTATTTCATTCTGGTTCAGGCGAGTGTTTATATTAAACTTAAAAATAACTACACTTGATTTATAGCATGATATTTATATGTTGACATCTTATTATTAACGTAACATGTCTAACACTTATTAATGTAATATTTAGTACATGATTTCTTACTATACAAGCTTATAAATGGTATTGTACTCGGTATTTACCCGACACTTGACATGTTATACTTGATGCATGATTTATGGCACCGGCACTTGATATATTATATTTGATACCTGATCCACGGCACTTGATATCTGACACCGGCACTTGATATGTTATATTTGATACCTGATCCACGACACTTGATATTAGACACCGGTACTTGATATATGTCATATTTGTCACCTGATCCGACCCCCGGTATATGACACAGGCTAACCCTTACTTGATATGCTTTCATGTGGTACAAGTACATTGACCTGACATCGTGACTCTTGACCGGACACTATCACCCCTGATACCGGTATTATATGGCATATTCATGACTCACTTTTACGGGGACTTGGCACGATTATTATATTATTGCCAGACTTTTGGTACTCCTGAACTCCTGTATACTTGAACCCCTGAAATAGGGAGACTCCTGACATTACTCATGATATTATACTCCTATTGACCCCCGTAATAGGATAACCATGGATATTGGACTTTTGTGAATACCCTGTGGACTTTATTATTTGACACTCTGTTATATTTAAATAACTTACACCGGACGGGGAAATTGATGGGTATCGATATAGCTTCTGTGTTTATGGTGGCCATACATATGTTGTATAACTAACTCATGTTGGATTCGACCTGGAGGCCACCAGGCGCTTCTGAGGGGTGTACTGACACCCCTACCCCCTTGTCTGCCTGCCGGGTGTGCTATAATCCCCTGGGTATATCCCTGTGGGGAACGGTGACACTCTATTCCTGTTCGGGCGTACACTAAGACCTTCGGGCATATAGTAAGTCCCGGTACCTAGCGGTACGTTCCGGCTCAGTATCGGATACTCCTGGACCGTTGTCCAGGGCATGCACGGGACCCATTCTAAGCATGGTTCGTCGTTCCCCATCAATTTCCAGTAACCAACCTCGCTCAACTTGTATGCGGAAGTATATGGTACGTGACATATACTGAAACATACAAATTGAACGAGTCTTAATAATAACTTGATAATTGACTTCATGCTACATGAATTTTATTGTCATTTTCATACTTTCTATTTATTGTAGTTACTCCATGCTTGCTAATTTGATTACATGACATTTGACCTACTACACTTGCTTTTATTTCATGCCACATAAATTCTAATGTCATTTCCATATTTCACTATTATGGTGGTTATTCCATGCTTATTGATTTGGGTACATTATACTTAACTTGATGCACTTGCTTTTATTTATACTTACCATTTGGGTTCTTCTTGCACTCGTTGGGTTGCTCGCTAACAATCCTGAATTTGTATGTCCAGATTTAACAGTTTGGACTGAGGTGACCCATTAGCTGAGTACCAGGCTTTCTTCGAGGAGCAGGCAGATCAGCCGTAGTTTCATCCCGTCTTCCCCGCTCGCGAGATTCTCTCTTCCAGCTCGTGAGTCCTTATCTTTTATATCATGTACAATCTACTTTTGTACTACCTGGTGATGTAATATTTATGTAATATTGTGATCTGTGATGACTGAGTACTTGTACTATTTTGTATTGGAATGTATAACACCACGTATTTCCGCACTCTGATCCCTGTATTGTGTTGTATTGATGCTTAGCGTACATACGTGATGGTACCATCGCCCTGCGTATGTACGTCGCAGTGGCATTCCGTATCCGCGTGAGCGGGGCGCCACAAGTACCTAACAGATAAGAACAAATAAACAAGAGAGAAAGCCAACACAATATTTAACGAGGTTCGGCAATTTGCCTACGTCCTCGGGGCAAGGGGGAGAAAGATCTTATTGATTCAATGATCAATTACAAGTTTTTCGAGAAATATAATTCATGAGGGCTCTAACCCTTTATTTATAACCAGAGAGTCCTAGGGTTTTAGGAAAGCACAATTGGGTTCGACTCCTTTTTGAAACGAAGTCTGAATCCCAACAGGAGAAGAAGATTCGCCTGTCGGTCGACCGGGTGGCTGACCGACCCATCCTTTCGGTTGATCGGTCGGTCGACCGAGTCCAACAGAAAGTTGGCCATGCCAGTCGGTCGACCGCCCTCCTTATTACGTCGACCAGGCGGTCGACCGAGCTGTTCCTGTGCACGTTGTGCACGCCGGTCGACAGGGCGATCGGCCGGCCACTGTTCTGACGTACATTTTGGACTGTCTTCTCGCTCCTTTTAGATTCCGATCTCTACATTATTTCTTCTGATGAGTTAAAAAAAACTCTACCATCAAATGTTTATCTCCTCTCTCCCTGCAGCATTATAAACCTTTAAAAAAAACTCTTTGACCTCATAAAGATATGTTTATTAAAACTCTTAAAGAGTGAAGTAGAAACTTTTTGACTTCATAAAGCTTGAAGTTTATTAAAGATAAGTTCACATAAAAAGACCAAGGTAACAACGTTAGAGAAAAGACAGCACGGGAATTCAAAATTGAAACCATAGGTGATACCATACGTAGCAAACTCCGTTAAAAACTCGTTTATTTAGGCCCACCCCCCCCCCCCCCCCCCCCCCCCCCCCCCGAAAAAAAAAAAAAAGAAATGAAAAAATAATGTTTTTTTAATCTCTGCATTTAGAACTCTGTTTAGAAAGAAGGATGAGCAAAAATACCCAAGTTTTTAATAATATCTTTTAAAATCTGTATTACACACATTTTAACTTTTTTAAAACATATTTTTGAGAGAAATAATTTAATATCATCTATGGTAAATTCCCAGTTCTTTTAATAAAATTTATAAATTCTAGTTATGGTCATACATCTTTGTCAATAAACTTATAAAACGATCAAACAATCAAAAATATTCTAAAATAGACGTGAAGTATATATCATTTCTCAGTAATAGGTAGCACTTTGTTATATATATATATATATATATATATATATATATATATATATATATATATATATATATATATATATATATATATATATATATATATGGATTCCTGTGAGAACTTTCACGTGGGTCGTCGGATCTGATAGATCAAATCAAATAAAATTAGATCTCTATCAGATCCGATGGCTCACGTGAAAGTTCTCACAGGAATCCGTGAGAACCGTTCTTAGGGGATCAACTCGCTATATATATATATATATATATATATATATATATATATATATATATATATATATATATATATATATATATATATATATATATATATATGGGTTACTGTACCTCAGTCGATGGCTGAGAGAGTTTCTCAGCCCGCGGTGACGTGGCTGAATATATGCCACAGATCGGCCGCAGAGTGTAGGCGCCAAAAAAAACAAAAAAATCCCGCCTAAACATTCGTGAATCAAAATGACAAAAATACCCCATAAATCCCGCCTAAACATTCGTGAATCAAAATGACAAAAATACCCCATAAAATAATTTTCAGTTGAATATATCTACAGTTATAAAATTCGTAATTCTAATACATCAAAAATATAATAGAAAAAAATTGGATGAACATAATGTGAAATAAACAGAAGCATGCCTTCTGTAACAGAATTCTCACCGTTTTACAAATTCCGCGATCATAGTCGCAGTCATAATATAATAAAACTTTCAATCATTGCGTCATGGTCGCAGACTTAATACAAAATAACTTTCAATTTTAAATGATGACTGCGACACTAGTCGCAGTCATAGTATAACAAAAAAACTTTTTTATATCACGCATGACCATAGTCGCATTCCTTATAACATAAAAAATAACAGACGAAAACATGTTATCGTATAGCACTGCGACCTCCTTCAGCACTGCGACCAAAGTCGCAATCTTTTTTCGCATGCCTTATGTAAAAGATTTTTTATAATTTTATAAGGTAGTTTAGCCATGATCCCCTGAGATCAGTTCGCGTATATCACATCTTATAAAAATACAATATTAATTACACTGAATTTAATGAAGTAATTAATAATCTATCTACCGTGATACAACAACAGTCTAGAAAAAAGAGATGCACTAATGTTAATCACGATAAAGGAAAGATGTGCACCATACGAAATTTAAAGATATAGACAAAACATTCTATAACAAGTTTATTTGTACTTCACGTAGTAAACCTCTGGAAAAAAGGTACTCTTCGGATTCTCCAGCCATAACTCTTCAATTTAATATTTAATTTTTTTTTATCACTTCTAAACATACTCAACCGTCACCTATAACAATTATTATTACTATTCATGTTCTTTCACATTATTGACCTTTATATAGTGCTTGTAACTAATATATTATCTCATATCTAAAAACTATATTTTTGCTCCTTTTCAATTTGATTTCAAAAACTTCCAGAAAAATAATTCATTCTTGAATCATGTCTTCCCCATCTTCTTCCTCTGAACACTCAGAATTCAACTTCAATCAATCCCCCACCGGTCCTCTTTTTTCAGGGTATTCTAGTGAATCTGATACCAGTCTGGACTTCACTCCTTTTGACTATCTCACTACATCAAATAATATTTTAACTGATCCTCCTATTCATGATGATGATGAAGTTTTCATGTGGGTTAGTGAGGAGGAAATTATTCCTCTGCCACTTGACGGAGGCATGCTTGATGAAAGCATGTACTCTGATGTTATAGGCTCGCTTTCTCGCAACGGATCGGACGAAGAGCTTGATAGAGACGATCCATTCTGGGAGTTTATCGATGAACCAAAAAACCTCAAAAACAGGAAGATGATGAGGAAATAAGTGATGAACAGGAAGACCAGGAGAATGAAGAAGACGAATCTGCTTATGATGGTGATGATGACGAGGATTAGGATTTCCTGATCTTCTGATATTCAACGTTATTTTGTCTTCTCTTAAAAGCTTTTAATGCTCTTTTTTTGTAAGGTCTCTTTATCACCATATTATGTTATAAATAAAATTTACTTCTATCTGTAAAATAATCTTTCACATTTTTAAAATACAAAGAAAGTATACCGTATAGGTATTAATTCTGCATCTTATCTGAGATGATGGTCGCAGCACTCATATTATAATTACATATGAAACTGCGACCAAGGTCGCTGTCCAGTCATAAACAGTTTGATCGTTTTGCATTCAATAAAGTTATAAACAACTACCATGGTCGCAGTCCAAAAATAAATTATATGAACAGATAATACTGCAAAAATCATCGCAATCCTCTCAAATCAGTATATTTCACTGTATATTTCACTGTATATCACAAATTAGAAAATTGCGACTGTTGTTCTTAAACACTGCGACCATAGTCGCAGTCCTACTTCGCATGCAATAAGTTACAGTGAAGATCAAACATATAAAACCATACGTAAACTGCGACTATAATATCAGTCCTTAGACACCGTTATTACATATAACTTAGAAAAAAACTCACCCAAAAAAAATGCTGTCGTGAGTACTGCGACCATAGTCGCAGTACCACGTCGCAGTCCTACTTCGCATGCAATAAGTTACAGTGAAGATCAAACATATAAAACCATACGTAAACTGCGACTATAGTATCAGTCCTTAGACACCGTTATTACATATAACTTAGCAAAAAAACTCACCCAAAAAAAATGCTGTCGTGAGTACTGCGACCATAGTCGCAGTACCACGACTTGCTCTCGTTAAGCACTGCGATCATAGTCGCAGTCCTTATCCGAATTCAATATGTAAAAAAAAATAATTTATACATTACATGCGAAAAAAAAGTAAACTGCGACTATATTAAAAAATCATTAAATTTCAAATCAAATAACAAAAAAATAATAAAGAAGCATTCAAATTAGTTTCGTGATTTGATAAAAAAAATGTGTGCAGTTTGGCCGCAGTTATAAAAGATAATTGTGACAAAATTGAGTAACGTCAGAAAATATAAAAATATAATAAACTATACAGATCTACTGTCTTTTACAGCAGGGCTACTTAGTACATTCAACTATTTCGATAGGCGGGCCGTCCTTTCTAGTGTGGCTAATAATGTGCCACGTCACCGCAGGCTGAGAGGGTCTCTCTCTCAGCCGTTGGCTGATATACATTTTTCTCATATATATATATATATATATATATATATATATATATATATATATATATTATATATATATATATATATATATAAAACAAATTAGGTGATAAGCATAAAACTGTAACACACATATAGCTTTTTGTTCATTCTTTTTTAAAATTAAAAAGTTTTAAACACAATGTATTAGCTATCTGATTTTTTCAAATACAACGAGATATAAAGGCTAAAGGTCTTAGTGAAGACATGTTGCTAGATAGGAATGAGTGGAGAAAGCTAATCCATGTGCTCGATCCGGTGTAATTCTCTTTTGGTTCATGTAGCCTATCCCAAATACTTGAGACAAATGACTTAGTTGTTGCTGTATTGTGTTGTCGTATCTCGTTTTGATAACTCCTGAGAAGTAAAAGCTGAACTCTCACGTGAAATATAGTAAAAGGCAAGACAGGAGGAGAGCGCATCCAAAGGTGCCACTTATTTGGCCACATGGTTCATTCTCAACTTTAAATAAAACAATCCAAACTAAACTGGAGTTTTATTTTCCTCTAAAAAAAAGAACTAAAATAATTAGAAAAACAAACTTCTATGATATTTTCTTCATTTTTTTTTTTTTTTGCCTAAATAAATTGTGGTCAGTTTTAGGGCATGAAAGGGGGAGAGGGAGAGAGATCGGTGGAGGTCAAATCGAGCTGTCGACATGGCCAGCTCAGGTGTTGCCAATAACAAACCAGAGTCAAACACTGGTCAAGAGAAGCCCTCTCCCTTTCCCTTAAATTAAGCAACTCTACGACACAACAGATCAGTCTCCTTCATTGTGATTGGCTCACACACACACACACTCACTCTCTCTCTCTCTCTCTCTCTCTCTCTCTCTCTCTCTCTGCTTTTGCCCATTTATTACTCCTGTCCCTTTCCCTGCCACCAGGCTTGTAGAAGTTATGATCTCATGCTTCTTACCAAACACCCATGCACTCCCACATGCATGGACCCATATCCACCAGCTTGATTATTTGCATATCATTTCAGTCATATTGTTATGGAGAATTCTCCATTACAGGATAAAATTGAGGTCTTTCTCATCAAATAATGATTAATTATGGAGAGTTCTGAGAGAACACTTTCATGATATATGGTGATCAATAATTCAGAGGTCAGGTAGAATATTAATGCTTATGCAAGATTATTTGTGAAGATAATGGTTTGTACATAATGGATCTTCATGTAATTCATTAATTAATATGGAAAAAAGAAAAAGTGAAAATTTCTTCGCCTATAGACTGTCTTTTTTTAACAAAATGAAATTTACTTTTGCATCACAGATTATGTTCTCAATCAAAGTTTAGTGGACCAATGGTCGCAATAAGCACCACAAATGAACTATGAACTTTGATCTGGTATTCAAAAGGGAGCCTGGCATGATGATTTCTTCATGATGGGCTTAGAAAGCTGGGACACAGAAAATAACTATCAGAAGATATAAATGAACATCATTCATGTAAGGCACACAATAGCCTGTTCACAAGGCAGGGAACAAGCCATATAGATCTCTTAAAAAATGATGAATAATGGCACTACTTGATACAATTAAGGATCTCCCATGTGTTTGATGTGATACAAGCCAAATGTGGTGTATTGATTTTATATATATAATTAATTAAAGACGACAAGATCCATTATCAAATAGAAGAGGATATGTGAAAATAGATTATTCAATTTTGTTGGAACTTTACAGAAAACTATTGGAGTACTAAAACAATTGTTTTCAGTTCCCCATTTAGTTTTCGTTTTTGGGAACCACATAATAATCTAAAATGGGTCATTGCTGTTTGGTGATTGCCAAGAAGCAGCCGATCCAATTTCACAGTTGCCTGGATTAATTAGAACTCAAACTCCTTTATCACATAATTACCTTACGAAACAGATCTCTCTCTCTCTAAACTGTCTCTAATCTCTCTCTATATATGCACTACACACACTGACACTGACATACAAACACTACACCAAATTGCATATCTATTCACAGCCTCAGAGTGGCTTTTTTTAAGGCCCTCTCCTCTCTTCCTCCCCCTCAAACAATATGGCATGCAGCATCAACATCAACGCGTTCAATCCTGCAGCAGACGCCCAGCATCAGCAGGGCCCGTGCCCCCCCATGAGCCCTCGCATCTCCTTCTCCAATGATTTCGTCGTCGACCCGGCCCCGCCCCCCTCCTACTCCTCCTCCGGCCCCCGCCAGCTGTCACTCTCCGACCCCGACTTCGAGTTCTCCGTCGGCATCAGGCCGATGATGGCGGCCGACGAGCTCTTCTTCAAGGGCCGGATGCTGCCTCTCAGGGGCGGTGGTGGAGACCACAACCAGAGGGTCACGCTGCGCGACGAGCTGCGGGCGCAGGAGGGCGAGTTTGCCAGGCCCCCGAAGGGATCTGGCACGATTGGGTGGAAGGAGCTTCTTGGGCTTAAGAAGGCGAACAATTGTGCCAAGCACTGCTGCAGCACAGGTAATTGCTTGCTGGCTGTATGAATCAAACATACATTAACCTTCAGATCTTTCAGTTTCTATAATTTACGTTTGTTTGTTGTTTTGTTTTGTTTAAAAGGATCAATGCAGTGAGGGAGGAGCAAGAGCTACACTAGTAGAGATGAAGTTGTGGTACTACTGATCATCAGAGCTAGAGCTTAATGCCTTTTTTTTTTTTTTTTTTGTGTGGAGAGAAATCAAATCCTCTTCTGTCTTTTATTTCTTTTTCACTTCTTCTGAATTAATTGTGTTGGCAGGGAGTGGATGTTGGGAAAGTGTTGAGAGACTGGCAAAAAAAAATTTGTATGTGGATGAGAAGCTTCATTTTGTTTTTCTTGATCAGAAGTTTGATTGATGTGAGAGCAATTTAACTCTTGTGTCTAGCTTGTGTTGATTGATCTGCACCAATTTGTGGGGGGTATTTTAATTGTATTTTTGGACAGGGTTGGTGGTCTTTAGCTGTCTGTCTACTTTTTTTTTTTTTTTTTTTTTTTTAACTTTGTACAAAATGTTTGTAGCTGGACAAATCGGAATTCAAATCTGCAGCGATGCGGCTTTCTTGCTGGATCTGTCTTCAATATGTTTGGGCCCTTTTGGGATGGCTAGCAGTTCTCCTTTTGTCTTTTAGGGTGTGTGTGTGTGTGTGTGTGTGTGTGTGTTTGTGTATGATAAAAATTGAATCAATTATTATGCACTGCAATGCTCAATTTTGTAATGAATTTTTAGTTGATTGTGCTTAATTTCCATTGTTATCAGTAAACCTGTTTGAATGCAGAAGAGGACAGCAAAGAATGGGCTGTGTTTTGAAAATGGAGAATGGGAGGTAGGGATGGCTAACGGGATGAATCGGATTTATTCAGGCTAAATGATTCCTTCTTTTAGCCTAACAAATTCGTTACGAAAAGGGTTCAACCCGTCTCGTAACGAATCCAACAAGATGATCATATACTTGGGGAACGAACTGGGTCTCTTGATCCGATTCGCTACCCGGATTCGCCGAGACGAGTTGGACCTGTCTCTAATTTTTTATTAAACTTTTTTTGAAAATTTCAAATTTTTCATTAATTTTTAAATTTAAAAGTTACAAAGAAAATTTGCAAAAAAAATGGAATAAAGAGAAAATTTTTTTTAGAAATTGTCAGAAATTATTAAAATTGAAATACACAAATTACAAGTCTTTTTTGCAAAGTAAGTCACTTATTAATATCGAAAACTCAATTAAAAATTACACAAAAGCTATTATTATTTTTAATGTTTATCTCCAAGTATCAAAGGAAGAGGAGAGGACCCTAAATGTCACTCTTCATTTTGAGCTTGACAAAACAATATCGAATTAGATAGCAAGTTGTTCATCTTATAATACATAAAAAACTACTCTGGTGTTTCTTCACTCTTCATTCTCGTCTTGTTCAAAATCCTAATCTAGAATGGCTTTTTCTTTTGTGCATCTTTCTGCATCGAACCAGTCCTTTAAGCAAAAAATCATCTCCAACTTCTTCAGCATCAACCTGCTCCTACAGGGCGTCAAAACTCTACTACCTGCAGAAAATGTGCTCTCGCACGCTACAGTAAAGGCTGGAGGTGTAAGTATATCTCAGGCCATGGTGGAAAGAATAGACCATCATGACAAAATATCAAGTTTTTCTCATAGTTCATAATTACTTTCATTTATTTCAGCAGACATTGTGTTTAAATATAAATTAAGTTCATCAAATGAACTTGCCCCTGAATAGTATTTCTTTCTAGTATTGGTGGAAAGTAAACTTTTAAAATTAAATAATCTTTTACCTAAAGTAGTAGAAGAAGTTTGTGGTGGTGTTGATGCCCTAGCCTCAGAAGAAGAAGGGGTAATAACTCATCTCTGTACAATAAGTACATTTCTTCTAGAAGAACTCTAATTTCTAATAATAATTTATCTACATCTTGTTCATAATTTAAACATAAAATAAAATTGGATAATAACAGTTTTAAATTATCTATTTTAATTTTAAGATCTATGATTGTAACTAAGTAAAATGAAAAGGACATAGCTTCAAAATATTTTCTAAATTTTTCTTTCAAATCATGTATTGCCTCTTCAAGACTATCATATTTATATATACCAAATACTTGAGCAATCTCATTAAGATTATAAAAAACTAAGTTACATGTGGGATACTATATGCCAAAAAGTTCTTTTGTGGCAGTGCCAAATTTTTTTTAAAAAAGTACAAAATTTTTAATACAATTTCCCCTCTTCATCACTAATATAAAAAGATGAACATTCATGTACTGTAAAAATTGAATTGCTTGTTTATAGGGAAGGCAATTCTTAATCATATGGTAGCTTGAATTTCAACGAGTTTTCACATCTGCTTGCTTTTCCTTAGGTCAACATTGTCGACAATAACTTTTAAAAGATTATCTCCTACGACCACTGTGTTTTATATGTAAAATAATTTTCCCTCTCGCAGATTATAATAATTTAGAACTAAAAATAAAATAAGAGGGAGGATCGGAGAAAATTTTCCTGACCCGATTCGTCCCGTGATTCGTCACAGGATGAATCTGACATGTCCCATACGGGACGGGTCAACCCGCATTGACCCATATAAAATACGCGTTCGGCCCATGTACATACTGTGCAACTCATACGATGGTCCAATATCGCCTTCTCGGTGAACAATATCGCTCAGTTCATGCAAGCTACAATCGATGAGCATTGGAGCGCTGTAAAACAGATCTTCCGTTACCTTAAATCTACTATTCAGCATGGCCTTTTTCTCTCTTCATTCTTCTATACAACTTACTGCTTACACCGATGCAGATTTGGCGGGATTGATCGATGATCGAAAATCTACCAGTGGCTATTGTATCTTTCCTGATACAAATCTCATTTCTTGGAGCTCGAAGAAGCAATACACTGTGGTACGATTTAGCACTAAGGCAGAGTATAGAGGTGTGGTCAACGCTGCAGTAGAGATCATTTGTTGCAGTCATTGCTTCATGAGTTTGGACTTTCACAATCTCTCCCAATAGTTCTCTGTGACAACTTTGGTGCAGCATATCTCTCGTCAATTTTATTCGTTATTCACGCTCCAGATATGTTGAGATCGATATTCATTTTTTGCGAAGCTATGTCGCCAACGGAGTCCTAGATATTCGGTTTATGAACACTAAAGACCAATTAGCAGATATCCTTACTAAGCCTTTGAACTTATTAAGGCTTTCTATGTTGAAAAACAAGCTTTTTGTTCTTTCGAACCCGCTTCGCTTGCGGGGGGTATTAGAGATATCAATGACAATACGTGACTCATGTGAAACATGTGAAAGAATCCCTCATGAAATCAACCAGATCTTAAATCTCTCCATGAAGATAGGAACACATGGGACTCATGCACCATGTGTTTCTCATTCTCTCTCTCAATCAATATTTTCTATTGTTTCTCGTAAATCAGTGTAACATGTGATTAATATGTGTGTATATATATATAAAACTAAGAACCATACTAGTATTATCTTGTCATTACACAAATAAGTGTTCTTCTCTTTCTTCTTTATCTTCCACTGTCACCTTGTTACCAGTGAGCCATTCCTTACTGATTATTTTATTTTTATTTTAAATCAAATATTTGTTGAATTCACATAAAAGTATCTAATAAAAATGTAACAAGTATCCAGCCAGAATCATTGGCTATAATGGGATACACCGAAGGCAGAAACAATAAACGACTTAAGGTTATAGGCAGAAACAATAGAAGATTCTGTTGGCAAAAAAATGATCAAAACATAAAAGAGGGGGGAAAATGTGAAGACAAGTTAGGGTAAGGGAGAAAAACTAAATTCAAAGGAAACAAGGGCATGGAGATATTTTCCCTCTTTGTAACTCAAGTTAAATGGAATTTTTTAGTGAACTACAAAAACAGTCAAAAGAATAATACAACAACAACAACTACTACTACTACTAAGCCATTTGTTCCAGTACTGGGGTAGGCTACATGAACCAAAAGAGAATTATGCCGGATCGGGCACATGGATCAGCTTTCTCCACTCATTCCTATCGAGTAATATGCCTTCACTAAGACCTTTAGCCTCTATATCTTGTCGCATTACCTTCATCCATATTTTCTTCGGTCTTCCCTACGCTCTTTTAACTTGCCTTAAATTGATATGCTCTACTCGCCGGACTGGCGCATCTGTAGGTCTACGTCGCACATGACCAAATCATCGTAGACGTTTTTCTCTTATCTTCTCTTCTATAGAAGTTATACCTATCTTAATACGAATATCCTCATTTCTCACCTTATCTCTCCGCGTGTTACCACACATCCAACGAGGCATGCACATCTCTGCTACTAGGGGGTGAGTATCCGTCGGTTCGGTTCGGTTTTTACTAATTTTTGCAAAACTGAACCGAACCAATTAGACTTAGTAACCGAACCGAACCGAATTGACTCATTTTGGTTCGTTTTTTCAGTTTTTTTTCGGTTAGGCCAATTTATTGCCATCATTTTTGCATTTTTTAATCACCATTATATTATCATCCTTTAATATTCTAATCTCAAGTATTCATTACCTAAATTAGAAATAAGAAAAAGACTTTAAACTTAATGTGAATTAAAATTTCAAATTCTAAAACTTTTACATTGTATTTGAACTCTTATATCAACGCTCATATAATTATTACTAACTTTTAATGATAAGAATGGAAAAAACTATATTAATATAATATTATTCTCAATTGTTATGGTGTACTTAACATTAGCCTTCACATATTCAACATAAAAAAGATGGTATTACTAAAAGTAATGAGATAAGTTTCTACCAATTTTTGTTATAAAGTATATGATTCACTTAATTGAATTTGAGTAGGATAATATATAGGGTGAGAGATTCGGTTCGATTCGGTCGGGTTCGGGTTTTGGAACATAAACTGAAACCCGACCGAATTAGTGCGGTTCGGTTCGGTTCGGGTTCGGATTTCGGTTTTTGGTCAGTTATTTCGGTTATAACCGAACTCTGCTCACCCCTATCTGCTACACTCATCTTCTGGGCATGATGTCTCTTTATACCCCAACATTCTGTGCCATATAACAAAGTTGGCCTAATAGCAGTTGGATAAAACTTTCCCTTCAGTCATAACGGAATGTTACGATCACATAAAACTCCTGTTGCGCTACTCCATTTTAACCAACCGGCTTGAATCCTATGGTTGACATCACTATCGATCCCCCATCCTTTTGGATAATA
The DNA here is from genome assembly GCA_038442645.1 of Agave tequilana. Taxonomy (NCBI): domain Eukaryota; kingdom Viridiplantae; phylum Streptophyta; class Magnoliopsida; order Asparagales; family Asparagaceae; genus Agave; species Agave tequilana. Next base: position 476,489 of record JAVJIF010001455.1, read on the forward strand.
GAACCAAGTACTTAAAATGACTGCTCATCGGTATTTCTTGTCCATCTAGTCTCACAATACTATAATCTTGGATTCCATGTTTACTGAATTTACACTCCATATACTCTGTTTTGACCCTACTTATTTAAAACCTCGAGATTTTAGAGTTTGTCTCCCTACTTTATCTAATCAAAGAATAATACATACACCTAAATCCCGTGCATTGCTTGCACGAATGCTTTTCAAAAATAGTTCCCCACATTTATTTGTCTTATAGTCTATTTTGAGTTCAAGAAGTGTAGTCCAAATAGCATGGTTCTTAGTCTAATTTGTCATTATACCTTTGGCCAGGGTTTTTTTTTTCGCCTGGGTGCTCCTTTGGAGTCAAATAGTGGGCTTCTTTCTTAGAAGATAAAAGATCATTTGTTATGGCCAAACCATCTTTGGATGTCCAGATAAGCCCATGAACTGAGGAGGAACACTGGCTATAAAACTATTTAAAAGAAGGCTGCCAAGTTTCTTGGCTAAGGGCTTTTAGTTGGGCTTCAAGCTGAAAGTGGTAAAAAAAATTGGATTAGGCCCCGGTTGATATGGATGTTGAAATCTTAGGTCTGCTATTGGGCTGGAATGGCACCTCTTAGCCTATTATTGCCTTCTTTTCTTTCCTTTTTTTTTCCCTTTCTTGCTTGCTTTCTTTCTTTTTTTACCTTCTTTTCCTTTCCTTTTCTTTTCCCTTTCTTTTCTTTTTCTTTTTTATCCCCACTTATTTAGACAAAAATTCCAGTAGGATTATATGAGTGCAGTTATTTAAACTCAAATAAGTGATAAAGACTCATGTAGACACACTACCCAAAAAGTTACCATAAATAATCTTATATTCTACACACTCAATTTAATTGTAAAAACCCAATTATACTGCCCAATTTGAAATTAAATCCCCTCTTTTCCCCCATTTCCTCCCTCTCCCTCCCTCTCCATCACCGTTGTGATGCTCCCAAGTTGTTATTTACTTGTCTATTGTTTTTTGGAAACTGTGCTGGATGCTTTTTTTAAGGGGGATGAGTTTAAAATTTTTAAGGTTTATGGGTTGAGTAATAGAGAGAGTTTTAAGGTTGAAGAAGAATCAATTTATAAGAGTTGGATGTACTTACTAATTACATGAGTATACTAACTAATTGTTGTGGTAAAGTTATAATATTTGAAAAGTTAATTCTATATTTTTAGACTTTTCATTTGACAATAAACTGTCCAAAAAATCTTAAACTTATTTTTTGGGCTACTTATCACTTCTTTGGGATTAAATAACCACTCTGGAATTATATACCTGGCTTTTATATGGGAAATGTATTAAGAATTATTTCTTCGCCTTTGGAATTTCATCCTTGCTCTTGAGGCTCTCTAGTGTTATTGAGAACTGAATAAAAACTAAATGGAAATACAATGTGTGGTTGCGCTTCCTATGAGTGAGTATAATTGCATGAAAATATCTTCCATTCTATAATTGGTCATGAGCTTAAAATCCCCATGGACCTCTAGGCTCTCCTTCGACGATATTGTTGGCCCAAGGTTACAATCACCCGGTTGTTGAGTTTTGATGATTATAAAACATATATAGTTATTTGTACTAATCATAATTTAGTGTTTAAGTGTGTTTCAGAGTTCTAAGGATTCAAGATTTCATCTTCCCTAAAGGAAGGTATTTTTGACTCAAGTTGATTCGATTCGGGTTCAAGGATTCAAGCTTGCATATGGAGGAGCCCTAACTTGAAGAACTTGTAGTCACCTAGAATTCTTGTAAGAATTAGTTTGTTAAAGAATGAGGTTATGATAAGTTGGCTCAAGAAAACACACACACTTTCATTTTTCAAAATACGGTTTTGTTTTGGATAGTTGGATTAGGTGCATGTCTGGGTTATTATACATGTCTCTAAATATTTATATTTTACATCTTGTTTATATCATGTATACCAACCCTTATAGCATGCTACTTAACCATATAGCCATTCAAAATTATTTTAAAAATTATGCTAAGTTCAAAATTTTTCCTATAAAAAATATTGTTTCAGGCCAACGGTTTGACCGGGCGGTTGACCGCATCTATTTCAGGCCTGATCGGTCGACCGCACTGGTCGACCGGCCTTGTGGCTTTGGCGTGCACGTTTGTGCACGTCTTCCGGTCGACCGGACCGGTCGACCGACTGACAGACCCTTGCTCTCGGGTTTTTGTCGGTCGACCGGGCCAGTCGACCGACAGAACAAATAGATGGCATTGGTCCCTTGTAAAAATCAAGAAAAATTCCATTGTTTTGAGTTTCAAAAAGAAAGAAAAGTTTTCAAAGCTCTTACTTTCTCAAGTGCATTCTTGGTTAAAGTTTTCAGTAGTTTTCAAGCTCTTTTCTTACTTCTTTACAACTGAATTTCTCACTTCACTTCTTGAGCCAAAATCTTTCCCATTCTATAAGGAGTTATAAGAGAGAAGTTTGTGGTCTTTTTGATCACCTTGTTACTTGTTCTATCTTTGTGTTGAGATCCCTCCTGTGTAGAGGATTGGATTGGTGGGAGTTCGATACTCCGGTCTTGTGTAGACCTCTTGTAATTCCCTGTGCGGATTTTGTGAAAATCCTTCACGGTGGTGAAGGCGGGGACGTAGAGCGGTGGCTCGAACCTCGAAACAAATTCCTTGTGTTTGCGATTAGTTTCCTTATTGCTTTTTATTGCTTTACTTTTCTATCATGTGATATCTCTTGTTTGCACCTCATTGCACCCATTTCATTTACTTACATTTTTCGGTCTTTACTCATCTCAACAAGAAAGCAATTACGCGCCTCAACCCATAATCTAGAGGAATCAAAGAGGAGAAGTTCTAGAGCCCTTCACGGGGAATTCGGCTTCAATTTCTTATTTTGAGTGACCGGTTGCATCATATATACAAACTTGTTTAAAAAGATCATTAGATTAGCATTAACACCTATTCACCCCCCTCTAGGTGTTTTTCAATGGTATCAGAGCTTTGGTCTCTAGGCTCTAGGCTTAACAACCTTAGAGAGATCCTTTATTGCCAATCACTCTATTCATTTTTCATCTCATACACTTAGTAAAGATGGCCGAAGGAATTAAGACTCACCCAAGTTTGATGGCCTTAACTTTCCCATATGGAAGGTTAAGATGACCGTATTTTTGCAATCCTTAGGAAGCCGGGTTGCAAAGGCGGTGACCAAACCTTTTAGTGCACCCCTTGGTGAGGAGGACACTTGGTCCGATATTGCCACGAAAGAGTTTGACGCTAATGCTAGGGCACACTATGTAATCACCTAGAGGGGGTGAATAGGTGATGGCTAATCTAATGGTCAATTAATGCGGAATTAAAACTTATTTAATACAAATTAAAACTTCTTAAACTAAACACCAAGTATAACACAAGAGTGTAGCCGGATTCCCCGTGAAGGACTCTGGACTAAATCCTCAAGATTCCTCTAGATAAGAGTTGAGGTGCCGCGTTGGCTCTTTTGGTTGAATACAAGTGTTAGCAAACAATCCTCAAGCATATAACAATATGAGCACACAAATATATATCAAGCATGTAAATCACCTAGAGGGGGGGTGAATAGGTGATGGCTAATCTAATGGTCACTTAATGCCAAATGATGCAAATAATGCGGAAGCTAAAAACAATTATGACCTAATTAAATCTTTTACACTAAACACCACGTATAACCAAGAGTGTTGCCGAATTCCCCGTGAAGGGCTCTGGACAAACTCCTCTAGATTCCCTTGAATGGGTGAGGTGCCGCGTGGCTCTCTTGGTTGAATACAAGTGTTAGCAACAATCCCACTCAAGTATATCAATATGAGCACAAGGAATATATCATGCATATAAAGATGAACACAATAAATAACATGCAAGATATAACAAGAGACAAAGAGAGAGAGAGAGAGAATAGCAATCGCAAACACAAGGGTATGTTTCGAGGTTCGAGCACACTTGCTCTACATCCCCGCCTTCGACACACGAAGGATTTTCACTATGCAAGATCCCAATGGATCTCTCCTCGGTGCCGCAACACCAACAAGCCCTCGGACTCTCTAGTCCCGTACACACCGCAAGCCCACCGGCTCGCCGAGGCCGCACCTCAAACAACCGAGTCCGCACCCGAACTCAAAACAACGACGAGCACACTTGCCCGTCTCCTCAAAGAACAAAGAAAAGATCTTTGGTGATCACAACACTTTGATCACCTAAAGCACTCTCACTACAACACACCTATAGGATGTATAATCAATGGATAGCTCAAGTGTGGTGTGAGAAAAAGTAAGGATGTGAAAGGTGGAGGAAAACTCAAAGACTTTCTTTTAACACTCTTGATAAAACTTCCCTTTAGATAGGAAATATTTGCTCTCTATTTTATGGAGAAAACCCTTTTAAAAGTCTGGGAAAAACTGGCTCTAAGAGACTCCAAAATCTTGTTACAAAACAATGACAAGACCCCCCAATTTATAGGCCAGAAAAATATAGCCGTTGGGATCTGTCAGTACTGCCAGTCGACCGGCCCGGTCGACCGCCAACGGTCGGATTTCTGACCGTTGGAGCTACGGTCGATCGGTGCGGTCAACCGAACTTTCCAGAGAGCACTGCTCTCTGGAGCGGTCAACCGGCACGGTCGACCGACCACCAGTGCACACAGGCGTGCACGTCTGTGCACGTCGGTCGACCGGCCCGGTCGACCGACTTCAGGATTAGTCGACTAGTTAAGTCGACTAGTCGACTTGGCTGAAGCCTGAAACAGTTTTTTCTGGGATTAAAGAGTTTGTCTTTTTGGCTCATATAAAATCCCATAAAATACATAAAAATCTACAAAAATAGTTAACCAATATACTTTGATATACAAACATGCTTGCACAAAATCAAGGCATGTTATAAAAGATTGGACTATTTTGTAACTTGGAAATATTTAGCCCATGATAAAAACTGTATTTTTCTAAAACAATATTTTCCAAAACATATTTTTCCAAATCTTCATCAAATACAAAAACAAGATATACTTTTAAAGCATAGTGTGTATGGATATGATCCACTACACAATCAAGATGAAATATCTATGTTTTGTCATAAAGCTCTAAATAAGGTTTTGGTTGAAATATATAACTTTGAATACCAAGAACTAAACTTATATTTTTCAAAATGAAAAATCTTTTCTAAACTAAAAAATCTTTTATGAAAAGACAATAAAATCAAGAGAGTGTGTGTGATATGCACTTGAGCAATCCACCAACTATCTATCCTTTACATTTTTAACTAAAACAAAAACAAAATCTTATACCTAGACACAAATCATCTTCTTGAAGTCTTCACTTGAAGGCTTCTCATCTTCTCGACTTGGTCCAAGCTTGATCCAAAAGCTCCTTGGATCACACCGTGCTAGCTCCAAATCTTGATATTTTATCCTTTGTTGAGCTATGCACCTACTAGGATCTTGATAATGAATCTGTCACTAATTAAACACAAGATCATTAGTAAACATAACTTCATGAGTTGATCATCATCAAAACTAGGGTGATAGGCCTTTGGGCCAACAATCTCCCCTTTTTGATGATGACAAAACTCATGAGGTTATATATGCATGGATTAAAGTAAAGCTTCAAGGAAGCTCCCCTTAACTCATGCATAGACATAAATAATAATATATGACAATGAAGCTCATAAATATGTATGCAAATGATGGAGATGAAACAAAATAAATCTTTTTCTCCTATTTGCAAAACAAAAACATATATGCATAAATAACAAGGAAGACAAATACTACTCCCCCTTAAGCAATGAAAACATGCATATATACTCAAATACTTCTCCCCCTTTTTGTCAATTATCAACAAAGGGTTCAAAGTAAAATGAAATCAAATAAATTTTTCTCCCCCTTTTTGTCAAAAACAAAAAGATCAAGAAGGGGTAGTACAAATCAATCAATAAAGATTTATATGCGATATACATTCATGAAGAGGAAGACGCTAAGTTAGCTTCCCTACACATATGCATTACATGAAGAAGGGATGACTAGCCCTAACTCACATAACACATATTATGTAGTGCATAAGAGGAGATGTGAAGCTCCCCCTACACACGTATATCATATAAAGAAGAGTTGTCAAGCTCCTCAATTTATAATATACTCAATATGAATCCATATGTAAAAGAGATGTTAAGCTCTCCTGCATATAGGAAATACAAAGCAACCATTTTGAGTTTTTCTTTAAAATTTTTGAACTTACTTAATAAAACACATTTTGAGATATCAAATCAACATATATATTTTTTTATTTTGATATCAATGGTAAACATATGAAATTTTTTTTTTATTTTTCATCATAAACTTGTGCTTTAAAATGTGAGCCAATTGTGAGTTAAGCACATGGAAATCATATATATGTATGAGAAATGAGTATACCAAGTGAAATTGAAACATACATATATATAAGAAACAAAATATGAGTATATACAAAATAAGTTCATATTGATACCAATTGAAACGATTCAATGATACCAATTGACATAATAATAAAATCAAGTGTATATCTCATAACCTACCACCTTCATATGCACATGGTAAAAGATTTTCAATGAAGCATACAAGGCATAATCGCCCATCCATCCTCCCATAGATGGTAGGGGTTTTCAAAAATAGATTTGAAAATAAGCTTAGTTTGAAAAACTCTACCAAATGAAGAATTGCACTAGAAAAATGTTTTTCATGAAACACAAGTAAATCACATGGCATTAAAAACACTCTAATATCCATGAAAGTCCATAAAATTTTCAAAAGAGGTGAGTGCACTAGTGTTATGTGGAACATGGTATCATGAAAATGTCAATAAAGCTCAATATTTCTTTAAATAAGAAAACATGAAAATCATCACAAAATTTTTTTTATTAAAAACAAAATTTATATTTCAAGATATATGTATGTTTTGACAACACAATAAGTATACATACATATCTCTTAAACACAATTGAGTCCATATAAATAGATTTGCATTAAAGGCAAATGACTCAAGAGGTATACATGTATATCTTAAAGTTTGGCAAAATACACATATACATGAAATGAAAAACACATGATCATAAATCAAATCCAAAAACGTGGGAATATAAGTTTAAAAATGTATGTATCATCAAAACCAAGCAATACAAGCACATTTCATGGGTTCAAATAAGCGTTCAAGCACAATATAAATAGATTTATTTGTGGCCCACGACATGTACAAGTATAAATCCTAGTGTTAACAAAAACTAACATATAAACTAATATTCAAATCATGAAGCATCAAATCTTTAGAAAAATAGAATCATGTGGAAATCTAAAAGAAATTATTTGAAGAATAAATAACTAGTATAAATTGTTTTTGGAAAACTAGTTAAAGATCCTTCAAATATATCAAATCTTATGTTTTTCATAAACATAACTAGATACATAAAAATTTAAGCACTCATGGTCTATAAGGCTCAAAATGTTTTTAATAAAAATGTGAGTGTTAAACGATCATATAAATAACATTTTTATGAAAATAGTCAATGAAGCTCAAAAGTCACATTTTTAACAAAAAAACACTAAAAATCATTTTTAATCAAAACACTAATCATCATGGTATATGTATGATTAATCCAATCCTAATAATATACATACATATCCCAAATATTAAAAGAGTCTATTAATGATGTTTGCATGAAGGCAAGAGACTCACGGGTATACATATATATTTATTAGATTTGAATTTAAAATACATATACATGAAGTAAAGCATAAAGTAGGTAAAACATGTATAAAAGAGAATCATCAAAACTAGTCTATACATATGCATATAGTGGGTACAAATGAGCATGAAGAGTGAATGTATATGAATCAATTGATACTCACTAAGTGTACATGTATAAAAGCAAGTTGACACATTCTACATCTAAGCATGTAAATACCACATGAAGCGCACAAATCATAAAACATGAACATGCTATGAATATTATGAATGAACAAGCATGAACATAAAAGGTAGGAGTTTAGAAATTGTTACCAACTCCAAAGCTCCAAATATGGTGGTCTTTCCACCAAAGCTCCTTGATAGCGATGCATCCAAAAGTATGTCCATCAAGTATATTGCATCCACTACCAAGGCACCAATTCTCTTACGTCTTGTGAGAGCCCTCACTACATCACAAGCAAATGGTGGGGGTTTTGGTACCCATATTTTCTTGGGTCCACGGGGGTTAGTCTTATGTTGAGGAACCCAAAATTTTTATTTTTAGCAAAATTAAAATGACCTAATCTATCATAACAATATTTTGCTAAATGGCCTTTGCGGCCACAATGTGTACATATGTACACCTTAGTATGCTTTGTGTAGGAGTGTGATCAAGTTGTGCAACATAAGCATATGCATGATGGGTATGATGTGCATGAACATGTGGAGTTTGTTTCTTTGAAAACATTGACTCCAACGTAGAATGATTAAAAGCACAAGAGTTCAAAGTTGAACTCAAACCATTCATTTTATTTTTCAAATTCTTAATCTCATTAGTGGTGGCATGAAAAGCATGATGAGATATATGATCATTTTTCTTTTTCTTTTGTGAAACAAAATCTTTTTCTTTTTCAACAAATTTTCTTTTCAAAGAAATATTTTCTTGAAAAACAACTTCTTTTTGTTTTTCCACCAAATCAATTTTATTTTTCAATGTATTGTTCCTTCACACAAATCATTCAATTTTGAAAATAAGGAAACATTTTCATTTTTCAAATCTTTATTTTCTTTTTCTAAGTATGCAATCTTAGATTTGAAAGAATCATTTTCTTTAAGCATACAATCAAAATCCTTTTTCAAATTTTTGTTATCTTTTTCTAAACATGCAATGTTAGATTTAAATGCATCTTGTTCTATATGCATGCAAGCAATGTTCTTTTTCAAATTTTATTTTTCTTTTAATCATGTCATATTTTTCAAGCAATAGATGACAAAAAGTAGATAGCTCATCATATGACATGTCCTCATCATCGGATTCGGAGTTTACCTCAAGAGGGTTATCCCCTTGGACCATATAGCATACGTTGGAGATGTCGCTTCCAACGTCCGAATCGCTCCCCGCATAGTATAGATCCTTTTCGCCAAGGGAGGTGAGGGTGTTCCATACTACAAAAGCCGAATCAATATTAGCAACTCTAGATAAATAAACATCAACTAGGTTAGACTTGATAGCATGAAGGGCTTTTACATTAGCCTCAAAATTCTTACCATTTGAACAATATGAATCATTAGATATGGCAAGATAAACATGAATGCCTAAGGCCTTGAGGTACAATGACATCTTAACCTTCCAAATGTTGATGTTAAGGATGTCAAAGGTGGGTGGTGACATGAAGTCCATGGTGTGTGTACAAATCTTGTGATTAGCCTAAAAATGAGGATCTTTAACTCTAGGTTGTTAGACCCAAATCATAGTACCAAGCTCTGATACCAATTGTAAATCACCTAGAGGGGGTGAATAGGTGATGGCTAATCTAATGATCACTTAATGCCAAATGATGCAAATAATGCGGAAGCTAAAAATAATTATGACCTAATTAAATCTTTTACACTAAACACCACGTATAACCAAGAGTGTTGCCGAATTCCCCGTGAAGGGCTCTGGACAAACTCCTCTAGATTCCCCTTGAATGGGTTGAGGTGCCGCGTTGGCTCTCTTGGTTGAATACAAGTGTTAGCAACAATCCCACGCAAGTATATCAATATGAGCACAAGGAATATATCATGCATATAAAGATGAACACAATAAATAACATGCAAGATATAACAAGAGACAAAGAGAGAGAGAGAGAGAGAGAGAGAGAGAGAGAGAATAGCAATCGCAAACACAAGGGTATGTTTCGAGGTTCGAGCACACTTGCTCTACATCCCCGCCTTCGACACACGAAGGATTTCCACTATGCAAGATCCCAATGGATCTCTCCTCGGTGCCGCAACACCTACAAGCCCTCGGACTCTCTAGTCCCGTACACACCGCAAGCCCACCGGCTCGCCGAGGCCGCACCTCAAACAACCGAGTCCGCACCCGAACTCAAAACAACGACGAGCACACTTGCCCATCTCCTCAAAGAACAAAGAAAAGATCTTGGTGATCACAACACTTTGATCACCTAAAGCACTCTCACTACAACACACCTATAGGATGTATAATCAATGGATAGCTCAAGTGTGGTGTGAGAAAAAGCAAGGATGTGAAAGGTGGAGGAAAACTCAAAGACTTTCTTTTAACACTCTTGATAAAACTTCCCTTTAGATAGGAAATATTTGCTCTCTATTTTGTGGAGAAAACCATTTTAAAAGTCTGGGAAAAACTGGCTCAAAGAGACTCCAAAATCTTGTTACAAAACAATGACAAGACCCCCCAATTTATAGGCCAGAAAAATATAGCCGTTGGGATCTGTCAGTACTGCCGGTCGACCGGCCCGGTCGACCGCCAACGGTCGGATTTCTGACCGTTGGAGCTACGGTCGATCGGTGCGGTCGACCGAACTTTCCAGAGAGCACTGCTCTCTGGAGCGGTCGACCGGCACGGTCGACCGACCACCAGTACACACAGGCGTGCACGTCTGTGCACGTCGGTCGACCGGCCCGGTCGACCGACTTCAGGATTAGTCGACTAGTTAAGTCGACTAGTCGACTTGGCTGAAGCCTGAAACAGTTTTTCTGGGATTAAAGAGTTTGTCTTTTTGGCTCATATAAAATCCCATAAAATACATAAAAATCTACAAAAATAGTTTAACCAATATACTTTGATATACAAACATGCTTGCACAAAATCAAGGCATGTTATAAAAGATTGGACTATTTTTGTAACTTGGAAATATTTGGCCCATGATAAAAACTGTATTTTTCTAAAACAATATTTTCCAAAACATATTTTTCCAAATCTTCATCAAATACAAAAACAAGATATACTTTTAAAGCATAGTGTGTATGGATATGATCCACTACACAATCAAGATGAAATATCTATGTTTTTGTCATAAAGCTCTAAATAAGGTTTTGTTGAAATATATAACTTTGAATACCAAGAACCAAACTTATATTTTTCAAAATGAAAAATCTTTTCCAAACTAAAAAATCTTTTATGAAAAGACAATAAAATCAAGAGAGTGTGTGTGATATGTACTTGAGCAATCCACCAACTATCTATCCTTTACATTTTTAACTAAAACAAAAACAAAATCTTATACCTAGACACAAATCTTCATCTTCTTGAAGTCTTCACTTGAAGGCTTCTCATCTTCTCGACTTGGTCCAAGCTTGATCCAAAAGCTCCTTGGATCACACCGTGCTAGCTCCAAATCTTGATATTTTATCCTTTGTTGAGCTATGCACCTACTAGGATCTTGATAATGAATCTGTCACTAATTAAACACAAGATCATTAGTAAACATAACTTCATGAGTTGATCATCATCAAAACTAGGGTGATAGGCCTTTGGGCCAACAAAGCATATAAAGATGAAAGCAATATAAGCATGCAAGATATAAACAAGTAAGAGATAGAGAGAGCAATCACAAACACGGGAGATTTGTTTCGAGGTTCGAGCACACTTGCTCTATGTCCCCGCCTTCAATACTATGAAGGATTTTCACTAAAATCGATTCCACCGGATCACTCGGTGCCACAACACCTACAAGGCGAGTTCACACTTGAACTCCTTGGACTCTCTAGTCCCTTCACTCGTTCCCGCAAGAATACACCGCAAGCTCACTAGCTCGCCAAGGCCGCACCTCAAACAAAGAGTTCACACGCGAACTCGAAATACCGTGAACCCGCAAGTCCGCCTCCTCAAATACAAAGATGGAACTTGGTGATCACAACACTTTGATCACCTAAAATTCTCTCACAACAAAGATCCCTATAGATAGATATAGTAATGGATAGCTCAAGTGTTGTGTGAGAAAATTAGGATTAAAATTGTGGTAAAAAACACAAGAAAATCACTTTCAAAACACTCTTGATAAACACTCCTTTGATTTGGAAACGTAGCTCTAAAACATGTGGATATAACCACTAAAATGGGTATACAAAACTAGCCCAAAACTCTTCTCAAAAACTTGTGTCAAACAGCCCCAAAAGCCCACTTTTATAGGGCTAGAAAAACTAGCCGTTGGGAGCCAGAATGACCTGTCGGTCGACAGCCCGATCGACCGACCAACGGTCAGATTTCTGACCGTTGAGCCAGCGGTCGACCGGCCGGTCGACCGTGGCAAGGATACAGAGAGCTAAGCTCTCTGCCGATCGACCGCCCGGTCGACCGGGGCCTTTTTCAGAGAGCAGCTACTCTCTGGCGGTCGACCGTGCGGTCGATCGCCCCCATCATGTGCACTTTTGTGCACGTCGGTCGACCGTTCTGGTCGACTGGCTCCTGGTCCGGTCGACCGGTCGGTCGACCGCCAGAGCCTGGCAGGCCATATATAGGGATTAAAACGAAGACTTTTTAATTTAAATAACATCCCATAAATTCACGAAAAAACTACAAAAATAGGTTCAATATAATACTTTGATAAACAAACATGTTTGAGTAAAATTAAGACATGTTACAAACAATTTGAATTATTTTTGTAACTTAGAAATTTTGGCTAAAAACGAAAACCGTATTTTTCCAAATTGGTTTTTCAAAACTTATTTTTTCAAAACTTCTCCAAATACAAAAATAAGATATTTTAAACACTTTTAAAGCATAGAGCGTATGAAAATGATCCACTACACATACATGAAGAAATATCTATGCTTTTGACAATTTGCACTAAAATGGTTATGGTTAAAGCACATGTATATATGAAGTCCAAAAATCAAACCGGTATTTTTCAAAAAGAAAGCTCTTTTGTATTTTTTCAAAATAAAATTTCTTTATGAAAACTCATCTAAATCAAGAGTGAGTGTGTATATGGTATACTTGAGCAATCCACCAACTATTCTATCATTTACATTTTATCTAAAAACAAAATCTTATAAAAACAAACCTAGACACAAGTCTTGATCTTGAAGTCTTCACTTGAAGTCTTCTCATCTCCTCTTGACTTGGTCCAAACTCGATCCAACGAGTTAGCCTCCTCTTGAGTACTTGATGTGGTCTTGATGCACAAGCTCTTGAATCAAACCGTGCTAGCTTCAAAACTTGACTTTAAATCCTTTGTTGAAGCTACACACCAACTAAGATCTTGATCACAAATCTGAGACTAAATAAACACAAGATCATTAGTATTATATGTAAATCACCTAGAGGGGGGGTGAATAGGTGATAATGGCTAATTTAGAAACTAAATGCGGAAGCTAAAACAAATGCAACAACACTTAGTGCAACCAACGAGTGTAGCCGAATTTCCCGTGAAGGGCTCTGGACTAACTCCTCTTGATTCCTCTGAATAAGAGTTGAGGCGCTATATGAAGCTCTCGCGGTTAAGCACAAGTGAGGCACACAAATAACCAAGCATATAAGATATAGGCAATATGAAATAATGCAAGGCACAACACAAGCAATATATATGATATGGATGAAATGAATGATGCACAACACAAATAAAAGAGAGAGGGGTTAGAGGCAGTGGATCAAACACAAACACAATCACAATGATATGTTCCGAGGTTCGAGCCCCTAGCTCTACGTCCCCGCCTTCACCGAGAAGGATTTCTAATCCACTAACTTGTCCACCGAGGACTCCCACCGAGGGAACCTCCACTGAGGAGGATTTATACAACAAGGGAGTACCGAACTCCTCTCTCAACCAACAACCTCCACCGAGGCAAACACAATCACCACCTCAACAAGAGGGGTAGGCCCTTAGCCAAACAACCACAATCCACCTCACCAAGAGGGATACAAACAATCACCAACTCTACCTCTCACTAGAGGGAGCAAACCAACAACCTCAACCTCTACCAAAGAGGGAGCAACCAACAAAGGGTTTACAACTTGGTGGTATCTTTCAACCACAAACAATCTCTTTTCCCACAAACAAATGATCCTAATAGAATAGGATAGAAGATATAGCTCAAGTGTGGAATCAAGGTGTTTTGGAAATCAAATAACAAAGAAAAAACTACTTGGGAAATCTCTTGTAACTGATAGAAATGAAAATCCAAAACAATATCCCAAAAACCTAGTTTTCTTTGATTTTCCAAAACCCTTGAAAACAAAACAAAGAATAGCAATTTGATTCAAAAACTTTTTGTTTAAAACACTAGAAGAGATCTGGAATTTTTGGCTCTAAAAATCTTGGAGAAAACCACAATCAAATGGGGTATATATAGCCCCAAAACTAAACTAGCCGTTAGGCTGTATTTTTCAGCCTGAACAGCTGACGGTCGACCGCCCGGTCGACCGCCAACGGTCATATTTATGACCGTTGGCTGCCTGCGGTCGACCGTAGAAAAACAGAGAGCAGAGCTCTCTGGTCCGGTCGACCGCCCGGTCGACCGGCCCAAGTGCCAGGCCAAATGTGCACAGGCTTGTGCACGTCGGTCGACCGATTTTGGGATCGGTCGACCGGAGCGGTCGACCGCCAGAGCCTGGCAGGCTGCTCTAGATCAGAAAACTGAGATAGAAAATATTCTAATAAATCCTATAAATCTTCTAAAAATTCATAAAAATAGTTTTATCATTTTTCATTGATATATAAACATGTGATAAAAATTTCATCACAAAAATCAAACATTTTGAACTATTTTTGTGTCTTACAAATTTTATCAAAAACCAAAAACTGTATTTTATCAAACTTGGATTTTCAATAGGAAATCTGATTTTTCTTAAAACTCATGAATAGGCATATCAAAATAAGTTTGTCTAAGATATGAAGCATGTATGTATATCGAACACATCTAATATACATAAAAACCATTTAAACTTGTTTTGATCTAAACTATTCATGAAAACCAATTCCAAAACATAAAACTTGTGTGTGTTGTGAACTTAAGCATTATCAACTATCTAATCTTTACACATGGATCTAAAACACACTAAACTAGGGATACCTAAGTCTTCTTGACGATCTTCAATCTTCAAGTCGACTCGATCCAAACCGTGATCCACGAGCGAGACTCCAACGAGTGCAAGGTATGATCTTAATGCTCGGGCTCTGGAATCACCATGTGAAGGCTTCAAAAACTCATCTTGTTGAAGCAATCACCAACTAATATCTTACTTAATGATCTGAAACTAAAATCACAAGATTATTAGTAAACATAACTACATGAGTTAATCATCATCAAAACTAGAGTGGAAGGCCTCTGGGCTAACACTATAACTACATGAGTTGATCATCATCAAAACTAGAGTGATGGGCCTTTGGGCCAACAATCTCCCCCTTTTTGATGATGACAAAACTCATGGAGTTATATATGCGTGGGTTTAAGTAAAGCTCCAAAGAAGCTCCCCTTAACTCATGCATAACAATAAATAAATAAATATGCAATGAAAGCTCATAAACATATATGCAAATACAAGGAGATAAACATGCATAAACAAGCATGAAACACATCAAATTCTTTTTCTCCTATTTGCAAGACAAAACAATATGCATAAACATAAATCCTTCTCCCCCTTTATGAATAAAGGAAGGAAAATATGCATATATACTAAAATACTTCTCCCCCTTTTTGTCAATCATCAACAAAGGGGTTAAAGTAAACACAAAATAATGTTCTCCCCCTTTTTGTCAAAAACAAAAGAAATCAATAAAGGGGTGAAATCAAATCAACCAATAAAGAGGTATATGCGATATACAGTCATGAAGAGGAAGATGCTAAGTTAGCTTCCCTACATATATGCATTACATGAAGAAGGAATGACAAGCCCTAACTCACATAACGCATAATATGCAATGCATAAGAGGAGATGTGAAGCTCCCCCTACACACGTGTATCACATAAAGAAGAGTTGTCAAGCTCCTCAATATAAGATACACTCATCATGAATCTATATGTAGAAGAGATGTTAAGCTCCCCTTGCATATAAGCAATACACATTAAAACATTTTTTAATATTTCTTATTAAAACAAAATTTTGAGTTTTTCTCAATAAAATAAATTTGAGATATCTTAGTAAATCAAATTTTTAGATACGAATTTTAAGATATCAATTATATATAAACATTACAAATTTTGAATTTAAACCAAAAAAAATAGAATCATATTGATACTAATTGAAGATTATTACATATTTTTGATATCAATAAAAATACCAATTTTAAAAATAATGCATAAGCTTATTAAAATATCAATTGAGATACCAATTGAAAATAAATATTTGAATCAAGCTCAGCATTAACAATCTTTGTGCTTTAAACATTTAAAATATCTTGAAAATCAAGCACAAACAAATCATATATATGTATGAAAATGAAAATACCAATAGAAATTGATATTATATGAAATGTGAAGCATACATATATAAAAATAAAATATGAGTATATATAAAAGAATCAATTGTAATACCAATTGAAAATATGATGTAAATCAAGTATATAACTCATAAACTACCACCCTTTTCATACACAAGATAAAAGATATATAGTTTGAGCATACAAGGCATGGTCGCCCATCCGTCCACCCATGAAGGGGTTGGTAGGGGTTTTCAAAAATAGGATTTGAGAATATTTTTATTGTGAAAACACTATCAAATGAAGAATAAAAAACTAGTTAAAAGTAATTTTTGAAAAACTAGTTAAAGATCCTTCAAAACATGAAACCAAAATTATATGTATATCATGAAACATACTAAATACATAGGAGTTGTCACTCAAGATCTATAAAACTCATAAAGACTCATGAAAACATAGTCATGAGAAAACAAGTTAAATTTGAGTGTACAAACAACATGTGAATAGCATATTCATGAAAATTAGTCAATCAAGCTCAAAACCAAATATCACTTAAACAAGTGAAAAACATGAAAATTCATTTTTCATATAAAGATGAAAATCATAAAAATTCATTTTTCATCTTAAAACAAACTTCTAGGTAAATGTATGTTTTTATCCAAAACTAATAATATGCATACATATCCCAAACATAAAAGAGTCTATGATGTAAATTGCATGAAGGCAAATGACTCAAGGGACATACATGTATATTTATTAGATTTGAATACAAAATACATATACATGAAGTAAAACATGAAAATTGGCAAAACAAGTGTAAATGAGAGAATCATCAAAACTAGGCTATACATGTGCATATAGTGAGTACAAATGAACAATGAAGTGCAAACATATATGAATCAATTTGTTGCTCACTACTTGTACATGTATATATCCAAATTTTGACAAATACTACATCTAACCATGTTTTTATCTCATGAAACACAAAACAAATAAAATATGAACATGCTAAAGATATCATATATGAAAAGCATGTAAATAAACTAGGAGTTTTAGAGATAGTTAACAACACATGAACTATACTCCAAATCCCCAAAACATGGTGGTTGTCCCTCCAAACCTCCTTGATAGCGGTGCATCAAAAATATGTCCATCATGTCCATATGCATCCACCACCAAGGCACCATCTCTCTCACGTTTTGTGAGAGCCCGCACCTACATCAAAAGCACAAGGTGGGAATTTGGTACCCATTTTCTCTTGGGTCCACGGGGGTTAGCATCTAATGGAACCCAAACATTTTTGTTAGCAAAATTTATAGCATTTATCTTATCATAACAAAATTTTGTTAAATGGCCTTTGCGGCCACAATGTGTACACTTGTACACTCTAGGATGCATATGTGTATAAGTGTGGTCATGGCGTGCAAAGTGTGCATATGCATGATGTCACGCCCCGCTTCCCAAAATACGCTGGAAATGGAGTCGCGACGAGAGTCGGCGACGTATATACGCGAGGAAAATACCCCACATATATACGCTAAGCCTAAAGTAACCTGAACAGCTATAAATCTAAACCATAATAATCAACGATCACTGCAATAATACATATAAGCATCTAACACAATGATAACAGATGAATAAGAATAAGAAATGTGACAGGATGCGATATATGAATAAAAGAGTAGGGATACCGATAATCAAAAGGGAGAGACTCCAGCCAGCTCCTCAAGGTAAGTATAATCCTCTCCAAAAACCTGATCAACAATAAATAGCCCTGGATCTGGATATGCAGATCCAGGGAGTCAGAACTCCTAGTGAATGTATAAGAGAAAAAGGGAAAGACATGCGAATATAAATGTGAGCAAACTAAGAAACACATATGCTGGAATAAAACAGAAGTAACATATGAAACATGCATAGAAAATAATAAAGCCAATCAATACAACATCAGATGTCCAATCGTGTGTCAGGTGTACAATCAGTTCATTAGTATCATTAGATGTTTACAATCAGTCAGTATATCAAGTTCAGTCTACAATGTCAATGTGAGATTTCAGTTTGTTATTTATTATGTCATCGGACACCAATTGCCACCTATAATAGACGCATCCCATACTACGCCTACTACACGTGTCAATCAGGATCCTAAGTTATTGAAATTAGTGGAAGAGACTTTGTCCATGCTTTAGGTGGGTTCCGTACATACCCGGAACCACGGCCCAATCACCTGGCGCTGAACCAGGTCCTACCGCTAGGTAGTCAATAACAATAACAATGTGTCAATAATAATGACAACAATGAAAAATACGGGATGTCAGTCATCCCCCAGAACCCTGCAGTGGAACCGTATCTCGACTGCGCAACCTGTATCCTAGGTCCACCCAAAATACAGACGCTGTCTCCTCCATCAATTTCCCCAATCCCAGTGTAAGTTGTCAATTTAATTATCATTTATAACAAACAATATCCATGTTATTTCGACTACTGGGACGATACAGTGATAGTAACAATATCAATATGACAATAACAATGCGAACAATATTACCGTGTAAATGGTAGAACAATAGAACAATGAAAGTGTTACGGTACAATAATATTTTTCCAGTAACTTTCAATAACATGAATTTATACAATAACGAATCCAAATACTGCTCAATGGACAGGCTAATCTAGGACTAGTCAACATCTCATATCCATCTGCACTAAAACACAATAGTAACTAATCTGTCAACCAACAATCTCAATACAATCATCGTGAACATCAAGTATCAATCTGCATCACTAATCTGGTACAATAAACTACGTCTCAATATATCAATAATCAGTCTCTCCATATCAATCTGCTCTGATCCTCAAGTCATCGATATATATAATCTCTGAGTCGTCGATATATCTAACTCTTAATAACTGAAATACTATATGTTCTGATACATATAATCAAATTCTCATATTTCAATTCGATCAAGATTATCACACACTCTCACTCTATCAAAGTCAATCAAAGGATCCCAAAATCAAGTAACATATCAGATATATATATCTAAGATCTATCAGGTCAGTCAATTCAATTAGTACCTATTCCTCAAAACCAGATCCATCCAATTATAGCCAAGATCAACCCAAATCATGTCCAACACTCCTAGCAACCAACTCCGAATCTAGGATATTAAACAACTAGTAAAAACTATCAAGAATACTAATATCAAATAGATCGCTATCACAATAATTCAATCTCTATTAACTAAACATGAAGCACATGGTATGTCCTTGAGATCAACAAGTCAACTGATACTGAAATCATATCTAAATAAGAAACATCCTCAAACAACTGCAATATAGAATAGTTCACTTATAAGTCAATACAACAACTTAGCCATACTCAAATAATATAATCAGTGGTACATCTAAGAACTCTAGCATCTAATAATCTAAAGTCGTTACAACCAACTCATTATTCCAATAGTCACATGATCATTAAGTATCAATTCACATCGAGTAATCTGATACAATAAACTGTTATTCCAACATATATCAATAACCTGTGCTCAGCCCTCTCACTCTATCAATCCACTCTGATTCCCAAGTCCTCACGAGTTCCCACTTCTATCACGGTCAATCGTAAGATCCCAACACTTGGCAACATAACAGATACATGCATATAAGATTCATCAAGTCAAGTCAATCCAACTAATATCTATCCCTCAAAATCATGTTCATCTATCTATAGCCAATACATAACTCGAGGGTAAAGTCCACAATCCATAAGGAAGCTAAACACAGCTGACAACCTATGGTTAGTCGAGTACAAGAGATAAGCAAGTCGACTATGGAAGAGTTAGTCGATTATAAAGGTGGTCCAAGTCGACTAGGGGCAAGGCAAGTCGACTACACAGGTAAGGCTAGTCGACTAACAGAGATACAGTGAGCTACACACTTCCAGGTCACATTATTAGTCGATTATAGTAAGAGGGTAAGTCGACTACACCAACTGCTAGTCGACTACTATATGTATCAAGTCGACTAACAGTGGAAATACAGAGAATCAATGGTTCCTGGAAGCTACACTAGTGACTAGGGTTCTGGGTTTAGTCGACTAACAGAGGTGTTAGTTGACTAATAACAGGTATTAGTCGACTAATACCTCTGCCAGAACAGATATTAGAGGCATACTAAATCTGGTCTCCCAAGCTATTAAACCCATATATGCATCTCTCTCTCTCTCACACATCAATATACACAATCTCTACACTAATATAGGTACACATGGAATCATAAATAGAATCAAGTACACATAATAAAAAGAATCGAAAGGAGGAGAAAAACACTCACAAAGAGAATGCCGTGTACGCGACGAGGGCCTGTCAGAGATCGCCGTGTTGCTGTTGTGGATGCTGTTGTGCTATGCTCGGCTGGGGATCCGGCTGTCGCTGTCCTGCTGCTCCTGGGACTGGTGGTGGTACTCAACGGAGAGGTGAAGCCTCGGCCATGGAGACGCACGCACGGGGCTGCTGGATCTGGGTGCGGGGAGCTGCTCGCTGCTCGCTGATGAAACCTGGGCGTGTGCTGATCTGCAAGGAGGGAGGAGCAGCAGTTCTGCCGCGCTGCTGTCGTTGCGCCATGGTCCCAGGGAAAGGGGGCCCTGCTGAACTGGAAGATGGGCGCGCTGCTGCTGGATCTGTCGTCGAAGAGGGCGCAGGAAGGTGCCTGGGCTGTTGCCGTGTCCTCTGTTGGTGTTGCGGCTGCTGCTGCTGTTCTGCTGTGTGGAGAGGGGCTGCTGGGCTCGGTCAGGGGAGAGGAAGGGGGCTATCATGGAGGGGCTCGGCCATTGGTTGTTACCGGCCTGAATCTGGAGATCTGGTTGTGATCAAAGAGGGGGACTGTAGATGGATGGGGGTGTGCGGCAGGGAGCAGCAAGGGGGAGGATTAGATTAGAATGATTAAGGATTTGGTGGAGATTTTTGAGGAGATTAGTTAGGATTTAGATATGATAGGATTTGGGTTGTTGAGATAGGTTTCGGGTTGCGGGTATGCTACTGGGTTGAGGGTTTGAGTCCAAATAAATAAATGGGTTGAGTTCCAATAGATGAGTGGATATGCTAATGGGTAGGATTAGGAACGGGTCTAATATGTTACGAAATCCAAACGGGCAATTGGGTATGGGATCACCACTGGGTAAATGGGAAGTGGGGTGAGAGGCTAACAAGGGAAACACAACCTGAATGAATAATATTAGTACCAATGCTAATATCAAACTAAATAGATAAAATAATAGTAATCACAAATAATAATCACTGAACGCTAACAATAGAATAATAATATATTAACAATAAATAGTAAACATAATGGAATAAAAATATTAATAAAGAATAGTGACCTTAATGAAATATTGGAAATAATAATTAAATATCAATCAATGATAATAATGGTAAATGTAAAATGTCAAATTACCATTTACTGCCCCAAAAATAATCTCCATACTTAATAATAATAATCTCAGGAAAAATAATAAATTAACTTGATTAAATAAAAATACTCAGTAAATCAAAATAAATACTTGAAGAAAATAAAAATACAGTAGTTTAGATTAGGGATATTACATTCTACCCACCTTAATAAAAATTTCGTTCTCGAAATTTCAATAAAGCGGGGAATGACAAAATCAAATTAAGAAGAAGATGAAGCTTCCACACCGCTTCTCACTGCATCAAGACTTCACCACGCTTCCGCTGCGCGCTCTGATTTCGGGTACCGGCTTCAATAAGGAGTAACCAATCTCAAGAGATAGAATTAGGAGAAACGAATAGGAATGAAGGATGAAATCAAGATGGACATCCAAATCACTCTAAATGAAGTATTGGAATCATGGATATCAACAGATCAAGAATGGAATTCCAAAGGGAGGACGATCAATTTCAAATGGAGTCAATATTATCATGTGAATAGTATATGTATATTGCAGTGTAAGTATAACTTATTTCAAGTTACTGGTATGAACTAGGTCCTCTTTTTAATTCGAACCTGGCTCTGATACCAAGAAAACCCTGTCACGCCCCGCTTCCCAAAATACGCTTGAAACGGAGTCGCGACGAGAGTCGGCGACGTATATACCATGAAGGTGGCACCGTCACCTTCGGAGATGACGCCAAAGGAAAGATCATTGGTATTGGTAATGTTAAACTTGGTACATCTCCTTAATAGAAAATGTTATTTTAATTGATGGCCTCAAGCATAATCTCTTGAGTGTTAGTCAACTTTGTGATAAAGGCTTTAATGTTATTTTTGATGACGTAGCATGTAGTGTTATTGATAGACAATCCAATGCATGTATATTTTCCGAATTTCGTGAAAACAATGTATACATGATTGACATGTCTAATATGCTATGCAATGCTACTTGTTTGAAAGCCCTCGATGATGACTTTTGATTGTGGCATAGAAGATTAGGCCACATTTTTTTTGACCATCTATCTAGATTAAACAACAAGGAAATGATGAAAGGTATTCCTTACTTGAACTTTGAAAAGGACCGCATTTGCGATGCGTGCCAACTTGGGAAACAAACCAAGTCTTCTTTCAAGTCAATTAAGGATATCATGGCATCACGACCTTTGGAGTTGATCCATATGGATTTGTTTGGTCCTACACAAACCAAAAGTCTAAGTGAGAATCGTTTTGCTTTCGTTTTAGTTGATGATTTCTCTCATTTTACTTGGGTTTCTTTTTAGAATACAAAAATCAATCCTTCTCATATTTTCAAGCCTTTAAGAAAAGAGTTGAAAAGGAAAAAGATTCTTCTATTTTAAGAATAAGAAGTGATAGAGGTGGTGAATTCAATAACCAACCCTTTACCACTTTTTGTGAAGAACATGGAATTAAGCATGAACTATCTTATCCTAGAACTCCACAACAAAGGGTCTGTTTGGTTGGCGTAATTGGCCGTAATTCGTAGTTGTAATTGGTAAAGTCTTTTGCAATTGTAATTGAGTTGCATCAATGATAGTTTTACGGTGTTTGGTTGGTAAAATAAAGTTGTATGTAAGAAAGTGTATTGTATTTTACGGTGTTTGATTGGTAAAGTAAAATTGTAATTGAGATACAGTATTGTGTTTTACAGTGTTTGGTTATCGGTGCGTAAGTCATAAGTGACTCAGTTGACCCAAAAAATAACTGTTTGCTGATATTTTGAATTTTTTAATAATAAGTCAATAATTACAATAAATAATTAACAAATCCATAATAGTTATTAACAAACGGATTAATTAGGTAAAATACTATTTAATGTATAATATAAAATTTTATAAAAGACAGAAAACAGTAAACCAAAAAAAAAAATTGAGATATTGCGAAATGCAATATATTAATTAATATAATAATTCATTAACGATTATTTAGAAATCTAATGTTCCACTGTAAAATATTAAATATTAATTGTAGTAAAGTTCAAACGCTCTAGGGATTTATATTTTAAAATAAAGGTTAATTTTAATAAATAAAATATAAAAAGAGATTAGTTGAATAAATTAATTACATCAATTATTAAAAAGATGAACAGTGGTCAAATAATTCTCTGCATAACATCAAAAAATTCACAAAATTTTTTGCTTACAATAGGCCAATTGTAACTCAAATATGCTAGAACGTATATGCAATATGAGTAGGCAGCTAGATATCTGAATTGAAATTTACAATAGAATACATACATAACACAATTCAGAACATCCGATCTATTAATTTCAGAAACTTGGCAGACAAACAATAAGCTCATATTCAAATGTGCTAACATGAGTAGAATGTACAGTCTCTGTTTCTTAATAAATCAATAAAAAACTCCTATTGCTACATGTACAATATCTGCTGGGACATGCAGAAAGTGCAAGCCGGTGCGACCTCCATCCACATATTTGACCCTAGCCTACGACCATGTTAGGCCCAGTAACGCCCGGCTCTCTTCTCCCGATGATCCCAACTCGTTCATCCTCCGAACCTAGCTGTCAAATTAAGAATCGTCTCAATTAGGTATATATATATATATATATATATATATATATATATAATATATATATATATATATATATATATATATATATATATATATATGATAAAGAGGATGAGATGCTTAAAAAAAGTCCTGAAAATATCTTAAAGTGCAAATTAAAGTGTATGGACCAAACCATTCATGAATCTCCAATCAGAAACCTTCATTTTACAGTATCACCTCACTTGTCATCTGAGAGTAATGTACCCAATAAATAAATAATGAGACATAATAATGCATAGGAAAGTAATAATTGAAAATTGGTCAGTTTCAATACCTATAACTGGATGGATAGCTGCGATGTGTTAGGCATCTCCTGTCCACCAAAATAGCATATATCTCAGCCGCCAGAAAAAACTGAACCAGCAAAGAGAAGGTGAGAGGTGGCCTGTCCTTCCTGAAAACAAATGAACCAAGAAAACATATTTAGAGAAAGAAACTACTTCATACATAAATTTTGAATTCAAAAGGAGAATACATAGTTTAGAAGCTTGCTTGCTTGCTTACCAATCAAGGAAGAAGGCAGAAGGGGCCAACAATGCACGAGCAATGACATACCTGTATGTTCTGTCCACAATCTTGCTGACCCTCATGTTGAGTGCAGCCAGTAAGAGGAAAAATCCAAACTCGGCCCATTACAATTCAATGAAAGAAAAAAAGAAAGAGCTCAGGATTCATCACAGCTCTTAACCCAAATCCGAACCGTTACAATCCAAGCAAAGAAGAAGAAGATAGCTCAGAGTTTCATCACAGCCATTACAAACCCAGCAAAGGGGAAGGAGTGAGCTCATGGTGAGTTGTCTGTTCTATTGGTTTGCTTCCAGTTGAGTTGTCTGTTCTCCAGGCCTGCTTCCAGGTGAGTTGCCTGTTCTTCAGGCCTGCTTCCAGATGAGTTGTCTGTTCTTCAGGCCTGCTTCCAGGTGAGTTGTCTGTTCTTCAGGCCTGCTTCCAGGTGAGTTGTATGTTCTTCAGGCCTGCTTCCAGGTGAGTTGTCTGTTCTTTCTTCTTTGTGACACTGTGGGCTGGATTGGATCAATATTGAGCCATGATAGTGTGTAACGAACTGCTGTCCAATTACAGAAACCAAACAGGAACTGTAAAGAGACGTAGGATATTGAAGGCTAATGTCAAAAATGAAAGAGCTCAGGATTCATCACAGCTCTTAACCCAACCCGATCCGTTACAATCCAAGCAAATAAGAAGAAGATGGCTCAGAGTTTCATCACAGCCATTACTAACCCAGCAAAGGGGAAGGAGTGAGCTCAGTTTATCATCATGGCTCAAGCGTGAAGGAGAGCTGCGATTTGATCGCCACCTCATCCCGTAGTATGATAACTGTAACCCAAATTCTCATATTTATATATATTTTCAGTAGACCAAAAGGCCCGGGAATTGGAGAAAAAAAGTGACAACTAACAGAACAGTTTTTCAGTAAAGGTCAAAAAACAGGTGACAAAATCTCCAACACTGAAAACAGGCCAGAGAAACTCCACCAAATTAAACTCCACCACTGAAAACTCATAGACAAACTCCCCCACATAAACAGGAAACACAAATTCCTGTAAGAGGAAAAAAAATCATGGCTCAATATTGATCCCAATCCAGCCCACAGTGTCACAAAGAAGAAAGAACAGACAACTCAACTGGAAGCAGGCCTGAAGAACAGACAACTCACCTGGAAGCAGGCCTGAAGAACAGACAAGTCACCTGGGAGCAGGCCTGAAGAACAGACAACTCAACTGGAAGCAAACCAATATAACAGACAACTCACCTGGAAGAAGCAGGAGCTCAAAAGACAACAGGGAGCTCAGGAGGGTGTCAGTGTGTAACGAACTGCTGCCCAATTACAGAAACCAAACAGGAACTGTAAAGAGACGTAGGACATTGAAGGCTAATGTAAAAAAAATGAAAGAGCTCAGGATTCATCACAGCTCTTAACCCAAACCCGATCCGTTACAATCCAAGCAAATAAGAAGAAGATGGCTCAGAGTTTCATCACAGCCATTACAAACCCAGCAAAGGGGAAGGAGTGAGCTCAGTTTATCATCATGGCTCAAGCTTGAAGGAGAGCTGCGATTTGATCGCCACCTCATCCCGTAGTATGATAACTGTAACCCAAATTCTCATATTTATATATACTTTCAGTAGACCAAAAGGCCGGGAATTGGAGAAAAAAAGTGACAACTAATAGCCCACAGTTTTTCAGTAAAGGTCAAAAAACAGGTGACAAAATCTCCAACACTGAAAACAGGCCAGAGAAACTCCACCAAATTAAACTCCACCACTGAAAACTCATAGTCAAACTCCACCACATAAACAGGAAACAGAAATTCCTGTGAAGTAGACTGGTTGGCTCAATTCCATCTATTCTCATATATATATATATATATATATATATATATATATATATATATATATATATATATATATATATATATATATATATATTATATATATATATATATATAACTTAAGGGTCAGCAAACATGTCTAGTAATCATACCTGTAAACATACAAAACTTTAAGGAGAGCTGCGATTTGTTCGCCACCTCATCCCCAAGTTAAAAAACTTGTTACTCAAAATTCTTTTTGCATGACACTTTGTATTATCCCTTGCAGCTATTACCTGCAGTCAAAGTAAGAGAAAAAAAATAATGGCTCAATATTGATCCCAATCCAGCCCACAGTGTCACAAAGAAGAAAGAACAGACAACTCAACTGGAAGCAGGCCTGAAGAACAGACAACTCACCTGGAAGCAGGCCTGAAGAACAGAAAAGTCACCTGGGAGCAGGCCTGAAGAACAGACAACTCATCTGGAAGCAGGCCTGAAGAACAGACAACTCAACTGGAAGCAGGCCTGAAGAACAGACAAGTCACCTGGAAGCAGGCCTGAAGAACAGACAACTCAACTGGAAGCAAACCAATAGAACAGACAAAACAGAAATGTAAAGAGCCATTACAAACCCAGCAAAGGGGAAGGAGTGAGCTCAGTTTATCATCATGGCTCAAGCTTGAAGGAGAGCTGCGATTTGATCGCCACCTCATCCCCAAGTTAAAAAACTTGTTACTCAAAATTGTTTTTGCATGACACTTTGTATTATCCCTTGCAGCTGTTACCTGCAGTCACAGTAAGAGGAAAAAAATCATGGCTCAATATTGAATGATTGATACAAAAAATAATGAAATTAGATTAGTGTGACAAAAGTGTACCTAGTAATGCTTCAACCTTAACCACTTACCTGAATCAAACGTCATCACAAATCGATTAGAACAAAACAAGTTACAACTAAGAATAGGTTAGTTCATACAACTATAAAGCAACAACAAACCTAACAGTCCGGTTTCTACTTAAGTCCACCATTGTACTCTGATTGCATGCAGCAATCTTAATATTACATACCATAAATGTATCAATCGATAAATAAAAGCGATAAAAATAATGCAATGTTCTTATTCTGGACGAGAAAGATAGCTACCACTCAAACTTTTCAGCCCATCTGTTTACTCTGCACAAATTGGAACAACCAGCAGGCCCTCATCTCGTTCTTCCTCTTCAGAAACCCTCTTGCTATATTTGGGTGCTCCACAAGGAAATCATAGGCGGCGTTTACCACCTTGGTAGTAAATATGACACCCTCATATTCAGTGTCAATCATTCCTTGTAGAGCTTCCAAGCAATTGTCAAGAAGCTTTTCTTCGTCCGCCTTAACCTCCCTAAGGTGACTGGCGATACTACCTAATGAGCCGGCGAAGTTCTCCATTATCTGCAATTGAGGGTTTGTCCTTTTCCCTTTCCCCCTTGATCCTTGGGAGATGGACATGCTTTGGGCCTGGTCTCCGGACCTCCTCCCTTGGCCAACTGAATCCACATCATTACCATCACCTTCATCAAACTCCTCCACATCTGCCTCATTTCCCAAACCTCCAGGGCCACGTCCATCCTTTGCACGCATCCCAGTAGCCACCTCATCTCCAAACACAATAGCCATCTCATCATACATATGTATGGGCTTGTTCAAATACGGCTTATCAAGCCTATTAGCCTACATACAAGGGGTAAGCATTACACAGGAAATAAACAGCAGACATGGGATATAAAGAATTGATTATTCTATGAAAAAGATGTTACCTTGATATAGACTTTATACTCCTCTTCTGGCATCCTTAATGTTCGGGTCTCTGCCTCCCAAACAACACATCCTGACAATTTCCGAACATTTAAAATCCTGTTCCACTTGGCCCTCCATGTTCGCAAATGATTGTAAACTTGGGATTCAGAGACGTGCTCTTCAAACTTTTCGTTCACCGCTTTCGCTGCGGCCGCATAATTATGGCCCCTTAGACCCGAGGTGATTTGGTCTGCCATAAACTGAATCAGGAAGTCTCCCATCTCCTCTGACCACCTGAAAGTATGGGAGACCTGTTTCCTCCTCTTCCTTCCCTCTTCAGAGGGCCCAATATCAGTGTCACTGGGACGAGTCTCTCCCGACATCCCCTACAGCAAAAGCGTTATATATTGTTGCGAACAATATTTTAGATGTTTGCCAATAATACTTAGTAGTACAAAGAGATTCCTTTACAAACCAATAGAGTCTAGTCAAATTCTAAAGGCATAATAAAACAGTAAATTTAAAGATAAATAATACAAAGTACATGGTATGTAGTGGTAGTTTCAAAATATTACATATGAAATCAAAACACGCCTACTACATCAATTCTCGTTATCGTGCCACATTCTTAGTGCAATTTCTTCCCTAAGTTGAATCCAATAATTGGACT
Organism: Agave tequilana; assembly: GCA_038442645.1. Lineage (NCBI taxonomy): Eukaryota > Viridiplantae > Streptophyta > Magnoliopsida > Asparagales > Asparagaceae > Agave > Agave tequilana. The sequence continues at coordinate 505,674 of JAVJIF010001455.1, forward strand.
CCTCTCTAATCTCTCTACGAGAAAGTCCAGATTGGGAGACATCTTGCAAATTGAAATCCTCCTCACTTATGACAAACTCATCTGGCCCATGGCCAATGATATAATTGTGAAGAATGCAGCATGCTATTACAATGTCCACTTGAGTGCTAAAAGGAAAGAAAGGTCTTGATGCTAGAATCTTAAACCTTCCTTTCAAGGCTCCAAATGCCCTCTCCACAGTTGTCCGGAGGGAAGAATGACGGTAATTGTAAAGCTCCTTGTAGTTTGACGGCTGTATCACACGATAATCACTTAAATGGTACCGAGTGCCACGATACGGTGCTAAGAATCCCGGCCTGGTATTGTAACCGGCATCACACAAAAAATATTTCCCTAAAAGATGTTAAGTCATTAGATACGATGGAGACTTAGAAACGAACATAACAAATTTGCAATACGGTAAATGTTGCAATTGTTAATGAACTACCTTCTGGGACTCTAAGACCATTTGGACGTGTGAGTGCATCACGTAGTACAGTGGCGTCATGAGCTGATCCTTCCCATCCCGCTAAGACATAAGTGAACTTCAAATCGAAGTCCACAGCTGCCAAGACATTTTGAGTGGGATATGGTTTCCTTCCATAGAAAGGTCCAACCTCATTAGCTGGTAGGGTAGCATGGATGTGTGTCCCATCGATTGCTCCGATACAATCCTATACACAATAAAATTAAGTTGATTTCAAATCAACACTTAAAACACAGTACTCATCTAAGTTTGCAATGTTTTAGGAATTCGTACCTGAAAATAATTACAGAACCTAGGGTCTCCAGAGATCTTCTCATGAGTTTGGTTGCTAGGTCCACATAAATACTCCCATCTTAGTTCACCAATTGCTCGTAGGGTACGTTGAAAATATCGACTCACAGTTTCACCAGAACGTAAGAAGTTCATACCCACGACTCTGTTACGAACGTTGTGACCTATGGTGTACAAGAATATACCTAGTTGCTCTTCAATGGTCACCTGATCAGAATCTTGTAAGAGTCCCCTATTCCTAAGCATTCCAGACAGATTGAAAAATAATTCTCTATCCATCCTAAACATATTGATGCAATTGGTGTCACTGTACTCCATCACCCTTCTCAAATAAAGCCCTCTTTCCATATTCCTTATCTCTCTCGGGATTGGTTCTGTGATGTCATTGCGGCCGGTCATCCACATCATTATGACATACGCGCAAGCACAAAGTATAATGATGCCCATCTCCTGGTCGGCACCATCCAAGCCCAAATCCAAAAACCTATCCATTCACTACATAACGGGGAAGAAATGGTTGTAATTAAATTAACATGAATATAACAGTCTATAGTCATAACCTAGGAGTATAGTTGTCATAACATAGGAGTATAGTCGAGTAGAAATTTGATAAGATTAATATTCATTACTAACAGGGAAAGTAATAAATATTGCAGTGATTATTTCAAGAATTATGAATATGTGCATAATTATTCTAAGCATGCTGATTTTTTTCCTTCTTACATTAAACTTTAGGATCAACATACAAGGCCATTAATGATACATGTTAGCAAACATAACCAACATATCACGCAATGTACAACTTGCATCGTTTACAAGAAGATATGGCAAAACATGTAACGCACCTGAAAATGCATGTATCATATTTATTACCTTAGATTGTCCTAGTGAATACTCCACAAATTATGAGTAAGGCCATAATTATTCTAAGCGTCAAAGAATTTTGCCCTTCATATATTCAACTGTAGGCTCAACATAAAAGGGTATGATATGAATCATAGATATAAATCTCATTTCCTACTATTTGTATATAGGGAGCAATAAAGATCTAAACCTGACAGTCTGATTTAAAAAAAAAAGTTAAACTCGCATATAGCTTACTTTAAGGGATCTTCTTTGTTCTAAACATAACCTACACAGGATTAGCAGCATATGTTAAAATTCTATCAAATTAGTGCAATTCCTAGAACTATCAGTGGGCCAATTTGGTATTTGAGAACAGTAAAAATATCTCGTCAAATTCAGCAGTCATTATTAAAAAAAAAATTTAATCAAAAGCCAACTTCTTTAATAACAAACATTTGGTGATTAAAAAGGTTGTTTGTGAGCATGTGGGTTGGTGATATGTCTTTCATTAATCATCTACAGGATTCTTCCTCAAATAGTCTCTGTTGCTACCAAAGGCTCCTTGATGGCTTCCACAAATTCATGTCCATGCTCTCAACTAGAGCACAAATTAATTTAATGGGAGCTTGTCAGCCAAATTCTACTTAAAATTAATGGCACCTTAAACACAACAAAATCCCTGCACTGTGAGAGGCACAACGTATAAAAAAACATGAGTATGCTTGAACATAAAAACTAATGAGCCTACTCTATCTATAAAGTTTACTTGGACAATGTACCAAATTTTAACAAAGGATCAATAATAAAGAATGTACTTTGGGTTTGAAACCGACACCTGAGCTAGGTTAGGTCCTAGTGGCAGCTCTCATAACTCGAGAACGCAACACAATTGATCCAAGCAAATACAAACTATAATTGCAAAATAGAAGTACTGTAGTCATTCACATTTGCTGTTTTTCCTTGTACAGTTTATCTTCACGATGAATTTTAGAATTGGAAATTGTTTGGGGGTTGTTTCCTCACTTATGTTTTTCCTTGTTTGTTTCCTCATGAATCACCAAAGGAATATCACAATAGAACTATCACCTTCTGCAGCATAAACACCCGTTGCCATATTTGAAAAAGGCACAAGTATATGTTATCAAAAATTAGAAGATCATGCAATTTGGTTCTTCTAGTTGAACAAAATTAAAAAAATGCATGGAGAAGGATGGAATTTTTATTATAATTACACCTTAGGATACTGCACAAGAAACTTTTTAATTGTCACTCTTATTTTAGCTAGTAAGTTACTCATTAGCATCTTAGCATGCAAAAGAGAATTTATTTTTTCTTTTTTTCAATTGTAATTCTAGACAACAATTTTGATAGTTAATTAAATGGTATTTTGAGGCACAACCTTTGAGCACAGATTGATATGATCATCGAGGACATTTTGTATCGTGATAGACTTGATCAAAGTTTGCTCAGGGTCATTCTGAACTTACGCGTATACTGTGTGCAAGTGCACAGACAAGGTCAAGGTGCAACATAAGCATCTGAAAATATGAAACATTAAGAATTATAAAAACATAAGCTTGCTTCTTTTAATATCTATGAAGGAAGCCCTAATAAGAGACTTATTAAAAAAAAAAAATAGAAAGCAACTCATGTAATTAAAAAACATGGTTGCCAATCCTAACTAACTTAAATAATCAATCTTCAAACTCAAAGCTTTAAAGCATAATATAAGTTTTGAAACTGCAAATAAGTGTAATAAGGAAAAAGTTAAATACTACAGCAAGATAAATACTGCATCAGGAATGCCACATGAACCTGATCAAATTCAAATGGCAGTGGTACAGGAATGATACATCAAATGTATTAGAGCACAATATCGTTGGCGAAAATCACATTCACAACTAATAATGAAAGTAGATTGGTAATGTTTCACAAAGAGAAGACTACCTGAAAATGGAAGTAGAGCAGACTACCTTAAAATTCAGATTATCGGAACAGGATTCCTGATCGGAGAGGACAGAAACCCTACGTTTCTTCCCTTTCCCACAGAAGCAGCACGAAGGAGAAGATGTGCTCGCCATTGAAGGCTTGAGGGGGGATTTAAGCTTCCTCTGTTGCCTCATCTTCAAGGAGTCAACAGGGAATCTGAACTGTAGACTCGTGACAGAGAAAGCGATTCTCTGCGTGTGTCGGGAATCCGAGCCTTAGCCCCAAATTGAGAAGAAGCGACAGATCACAGTCCCTTTTTGACCGTGAGAAACGGCGATGCAGGCCAAGGGAAAAGCTCGAGGGCACAAAGGGACAGATTCGAGAAGGGAGGGATCAATCTAGGGCTAGATCTCAGGCCGATCTGGGTGGAGGAGGCGGCGGCGGCCTCGGCTGGTTGAGAGAGAGAGAGAGAGAGAGAGAGAGAGAGAGAGATCGAGAGAGATCGAGATCTGGAGTGGAGTGATCGAGGCGTTGGAGGAGATGCAAAAGCAGAAGTGAGAGGGTGTCAGCGTCGATGCAAAAGCATTTGCAGAAATCCCATCCCCGCACGAGATTCCTTTCTCCGCACACGCAAGCCCAAATGCAATGGGCCGCACTGCAGCGAAGTGAACCCCAATGGACCAAACACTTGGGTGTAATTGGGCTGCAGTACAATTACGAAATGCAGCCCAAATACATAAACCAAACAGACCCAAAATGGAGTCGTTGAGAGAAAAAATCGTACATTACAAGAGATGGCTAGGACAATGATAAATGAGTACGGTCTCCTCATTATCTATGGGCCGAAGCCGTTAACACATCTTGCTACATATCAAATAGAATTTTCTTATGCAAAAACACTTCTAAAACATCTTTTGAGATTTATTTTTCTAGAAAGCCAAATGTTTTACTTTAAAGTTTTTGGTTGTAAATGTTTTGTTTTGAATACTAAAGATAATTTAGGTAAATTTGATGCAAAGTCTTATGAAGCAATTTTTGTTGGTTACTCTAACAGTAGTAAAACTTATAGGGTATTCAATAAGTCATCCTTGACTATTGAAGAATCTATACATGTAAAGTTTGAGGAATCTAATGTGTTTGTTGAGAATGTTGTAGAAATAGATTCCCTAAATGAAGACATGGAGAAAATTCTTTGAAGGACTCACCTATTCTTGAAGACATGCCAAAGGGTGATGAAGAAAATGAAGTTCAAGAAGTTGAAGTGGAGTCTACTCAACCACTTCCAAAAGATTGAAGATTCAATCCACATCATCCCAAGGATCTTATTATAGGTGAAGTATCAAAAGGGGTAACTACTCGTTCTAAACTTCATGATCTTTGTAGGCACTATACATTTATTTCTCTCTTTGAACCAAAGAACATCCTCGAAGCCGAGAGGGCGACTCATATTGGTTGCTAGCCATGCAAGAGGAGCTCAATCAATTCGAGCGCAACCAAGTTTAGCATCTTGTTCCTAGGCCTCACGATAGACCAACAATTGGTACTAAGTGAATCTTTAAGAACAAGTTGGATGAGTCGGGAAATATTGTTAAGAATAAAGCTAGGTTAGTGGCCCAAGGTTACACTCAAGTCGAAGGTATCGATTTGAGAAAACTTTTGCACCCGTAGCACGGCTTGAAGCCATACGGATGACACTTGCATTTGCTTCATATAAAGATTTCAAACTTTTACAAATAGATGTAAAAAGTGCTTTCTTAAATGGATTTATTGAAGAGGAGGTGTATGTTGAACAACCCCCTGGGTTTGTTGATCCTACACATCCGGATTTTGTTTTCAAACTAGACAAAGTTCTTTATGGTTTAAAACAAGCCCCTAGGGCTTGATATGAAAGACTTTCTTCATTTTTTATTTCTAATGGTTTTAATAAAGGAAAAATAGATACTACTTTGTTTACCAAACATGTTGAAAATGATATACTTATAGTTCAAATATATGTTGATGATATCATATTTGGTTCTACTAATGAAAATCTTTGCAAAGCTTTTGAATCATGCATGAAGGAGGAATTTGAGATGTCTATGATGGGCGAGCTTAACTACTTCCTTGGTCTGTAAATCAAGCAAAGGAAGGATGGGATTTTCATAAATTAAGTCAAGTACACAAAGGAACTTATCAAGAGATTTGGGCTTGAAGGGGCTAAGACAAGCAAAACTCCCATGGCTACCACCACAAAGCTTGTAAGGATGAACAAGGTACAAATGTAGACATAAAACTTTATCGTAGCATGATTGGTAGTTTGTTGTATTTAACGGCTAATAGGCCGGATATTATGTTTTGTGTATGTCTTTGTGCTCGATTTCAATCGTGTCCTAAAGAGTCCCATTTGATTGCGGTAAAACGCATTATTAGATACCTTAAGGGCACAATTGAAATGGGTTTGTGAAATCCGAAGACCGGACAATTTTTCATGATGAGTTTTTCGGATGCCGACTATGCGGGTTGTAGAGTGGATAGGAAGAGTACTAGTGGAACATGTCAATTTCTCGGTAATTGTCTTGTTTCATGGTCTTCCAAGAAACAAAATTCGGTAGCCCTCATAACCGCCGAGGCAGAGTATGTTGCGGCGGGGACTTGTTGTGCACAAGTCCTTTGGATGAAACATACTCTCCTTGACTATGATTTGCATTTTGACCATATTAAAATATTTTGTGATAATACTAGTACTATTTATATGATTTAAAATGCAAATCAACATAGTAAGACTATGCACATTGACATTCGGTATCACTTTCTTAGAGATCATTATGAGAAAGGTGATATTGACATTGATTATGTTTCTACCGATTTTCAACTTGCCGATATTTTTACAAAACCACTAGACTACACTAGATTTTCTTTTATTTGTGGAGAATTGAATGTTTGTGTTATGGACTCATAAAATTTTTTTACCCTTTTTAATGTATGACAAAAAGGGGGTGAAAAAGTTAGTTTATCATTTTGAGTTTTTGAGTTTTGAGTTTCGAGTTATGTGCTTTATGTTTTGAGTTATTATTTGTTGAGCTATATGTTTTGAAGAGCTATATGTTTTGAATCCCTATATCCTTTTTAAGTTATGCCAAGTTCTTGTTTTTACTATTTATTCATGTATATAGCCATTCATATATATAGCATGTTTTGAGGGAGAGCTTCCAAGCTCTTTTCCCATTCATATATATAGCATGTTTTTGAGGGGGAGCTTCCAAGCTTTTTTCCCATTTTTCTCATTTTTTGTTAAATAACTCATATGTTTTGTCATCATCAAAAAGGCGGAGATTATTGGCCCAAGGTTACAATCACCGGTTGTTGAGTTTTGATGATTACAAAACATATATAGTTAGTTGTACTAATCATAGTTTAGTGTTTAAGTGTGTTTCAGGGTTCTAAGGATTTAAGATTTCTTCTTCCCTAAAGGAAGGTTTTTGACTCAAGTTGATTCGATTCGGGTTCAAGGATTCAAGCTTGCATATGGAGGAGCCCTAACTTGAAGAACTTGTAGTCACCTAGAATTCTTGTAAGAATTAGTTTGTTAAAGAATGAGGTTATGATAAGTTGGCTCAAGAAAACACACACACTTTCATTTTTCAAAATACGATTTTGTTTTGGATAGTTGGATTAGGTGCATGTCTTGGTTATTATACATGTCTCTAAATATTTTATATTTTTATATCTTGTTTATATCATGTATACAAACCCTTGTAGCATGCTACTTAATCATATAGCCATTCAAAATTATTTTAAAAATTATTCTATGTTCAAAATTTTTCCTATAAAAAATACTGTTTCAGGCCAACGGTCAACCGGGCAGTCGACCACATCTATTTCAGGCCTGATCGGTCGACCGCACTGGTCGACCGGCCCTTGTGGCTTTGGCGTGCACGTTTGTGCACGTCTGCCGGTCGACCGGGCCGGTCGACTGACTGACAGACCCTTGCTCTCGGGTTTTGTCGGTCGACCGGGCCAGTCGACCAACAGAACAAATCAAGTTTTTTTGTTTAGCCTCCGGTCGACCGACCGGTCGACCGAGTCCAACGGCTAGTTGCCAAGTTAGACTGCCGGTCGACAGGGCCGGTCGACCGACAGTCGCCAGCAGCCCCAACAGCTAGTTTATTGAAACTTGTTTCCTGGATTTGATGGGGTTAAATCTTTCAGCTATTTTTGAAATTTTGGAGGCTATTTCCTGACCTATTTACCTAGCCTAAATGATGATTAGATCCTTTCAAATCCCTATAAATAGATGGCATTGGTCCCTTGTAAAAATCAAGAAAAATTCCCATTGTTTTGAGTTTCAAAAAGAAAGAAAAGTTTTCAAACCTCTTACTTTCTCAAGTGCATTCTTGGTTAAAGTTTTTCAATAGTTTTCAAGCTCTTTTCTTACTTCTTTACAACTGAATTTTCTCACTTCATTTCTTGAGCCAAAAATCTTTCCCATTCTATAAGGAGTTGTAAGAGAGAAGTTTGTGGTCTTTTTGATCACCTTGTTACTTGTTCTATCTTTGTGTTGAGATCCCTCTTGTGTAGAGGATTGGATTGGTGGGAGTTCGGTACTCCGGTCTTGTGTAGACCTCTTGTAATTTCCTTTGCGGATTTAGTGAAAATCCTTCACGGTGGTGAAGGCAGGGACGTAGAGCGGTGGCTCGAACCTCGAAACAAATTTCTTGTGTTTGCGATTGGTTTCCTTATTGCTTTTTATTGCTTTACTTTTCTATCTTGTGATATCTCTTGTTTGCACCTCATTGCACCCATTTCATTTACTTGCATTTTTCGGTCTTTACTCATCTCAACAAGAAAGCAATTACGCGCCTCAACTCATAATCTAGAGGAATCAAAGAGGAGAAGTGAAACGCCCCGATCCTAAAGATACGGAGACGTTATGGCGACGCATATACGCGAGGAAAATACCCCACGTATACACGCTAAGCCTCAAATGTAACCTGAACAAGCTATAAATCAGAACTAAAATAATCATCGAATCACTGCAATAATACATATAAGCAACCACGCATGATATCATATGAATCAAGAACTAGAATAATGACTGGAATAAGAACTGAGCTGATATGACAAGAATCAGGAAATAATATGAAAGCTAAAAAAAATAAGAGTACCAGAATAGAATAAGAAGAAGCTCCAGCTATTCGCGAAGCATACGGCCTCAACGAACACCTGCACAAAGGAAACCAACCGTCCAATATCTGGACGTGCAAATCCAGGGTCGTCAGAATGCGACCATAATGAGTGTGTGTGTAAAGGGGAAACAGCTCGTGCAGAAGAAACCATGTGCATATATAATAATAAGGACAACTGCAGATAGAAAGACTAAATAACACAATAGATAACTGAACAGTAATACATATGATGAAAACATGAATACAGGTAGCAGACAAATGGCACAACTGTAAATATGCAATCAATGTCAAGGCGTGTAATCTATCACATGTCACTAATCTGATATACAATCTGGTCCTGGTTATGGTTATATGTCTATCTCAGTGATATATATATATATATATATATATATATATATATATATATATATATACAATCAGGTGATTAATGTCAGTCATCATACATTAACAGTTTATTGTCATTTATTATGTCAGCGAATACCAATTGCCACCTGTAGTAGACGCATCCCATACTACGCCTACTACACGTGTCAATCGATATCCTATGTTATTGAAATTAATAGAAGAGACTTTGTCCATGCTTTAGGTGGGTTCCGTACATACCCGGAACCACGGCCCAATCACCTGGCGCTGACCAGGTCCTACCGCTAGGTAGTCAATATCAATAACAATGTGTCAATGTAATGACAATATGAACAATACGGGATGTCAGTCATCCCCCGGAACCCTGCAGTGGAACCGTATCTCGGCTGCGCAACCTGTATCCTAGGTCCACCCAAAATACAGACGCTGTCTCCTCCATCAATTTCTCCAATCCCAGTGTAAGTTGTCAATTTACATTATTATCTTTTATAACAATTAATGTCCATGTCATTTCGATTACTGGGACGATACGGTGACAATAACAATATCAATGTGACAATAACAATGTGAACAATAATACCGTGTAAACGGTAAAACAATATAACAATGTATGTTATGGTCTGACAATATTTTCCAGTAACTTTCAATAACATGGATCAATACAACAACAATAGAACTCGATAATACTCAATAGCCGTCTCATCTAAAACCGGTCATATCTCATATGCCTGCATGTAACAATAGTCGGTTTACATCTCTACCAATCCATATAAGCTCTGAAATACAAAATCACTGATGTTGACTAGATTACCATCATCATAACTCAATCTCTATCAATAAGTGTAATCAATCACTATGCATGTCCTCGAGATCAACAAGTCAAACATATACCACAATCATATTAAATAGGAACATCCTCAACCCATGTGATCTAGAATATCTACTCAACTACTTCAGTCATATCTGATATGTCCTCAAATACTCACTAATAAAGACATTTCTAACTACTGATCATCATTCAATGTAAATAACATAAGTCCCAAATCAATCCAAAGTCAACACAACCAACTCATGTTCCCAACAGTCATGATCATCAATTATCAATATACATCAATGATTCTGACATAATAATTGTCATTCCAACATATATCCATAATCAAGCTCAGCTCTCTCACTCTAATAATTAAATCTGATTTCCAAATCCTCAGGGTTCACACTTCTATTAAGATCAAACATGATATCCCAATACTCAGTATCACAACATATACGTGCATCTAAGTTCTATTTGATCAAGTCATTACCACCAATATCCATCTCTAGGAATCATGTATATCCATCAATAACCAATACATAACCCACGGGTGAAGTCCACAATCCATCAAGTAACCATACACAGTTGACAGACTCATATTAGTCGACTAAGGCTATATACAAGTCGACTGGGGGAAAGTATAGTCGACTAATCAAGTGGGCCAAGTCGACTAACTCCCCTACCAGAATAGAAATCAGAGATACACCACCACTTATTCTTCTCATACTCTCTCCAGTACTTACATACTCTTCAACACACATGACTACACTAGAAATCTAAGCATTCATATGGTAATTAAAGGATTCCAACATCATAGATATGCATCTCCTGTTTCTATGCATTCATCATGTAACATAAAGGGCAAAGATAATCCACTACCATTCTTAAAGATCCCCATACATAAACATGTCATCTAAGTATTCTACTCAACAATTACATAATATATACAATAATAGTTGCAACCACTTAATAAAAGAGAGAAGGAGGAAGAGACACTCACATCGGGAAATCTGGCCGTTACTGGGCGAGTCACTGTCGCGGTTGCTGTGATGCTGCTATTCACTGTCGGACTGCATGGGAGGGTGGCCAGGGTGCTGGAGAAGGCCACCGTGTCGGTCTCCGACGACGACTTGGCGTGGATCAGGAGAACTCGCTGCTCGCCCGGGGAAGATGGGGGCGGTCTGGATGGTGCACGGCTGTCCTTGTTGTTGTTGTCGCTGTTGATGGTCCGGATCTCACCAAACAAATTCAAAATGCTGTGTAACACGAAACCAATACATACAAATAATTATAAATACACGCTAAACACCCACACGTGCATACGAACATATACACGTACACGTACATATACACGTATACAAGCATACACATACATACATACATGCATACTTAAATAAATGCCAACACATATTATTATAAGTACATACACTTAATCAAATGGCATACCCATCTACACAAATAAATAGGAACCCATGCATATAAATCATGCATACATATACATGGTTATACATAAACACATGCATGCATCAAAATTAATAAATATACCTATACATTAATTAATAAACTATACACATAAATGCTTAAGGAATGAATTCATGCAAATATATGTACCATGCATAAATATCCAAATTAATAAATATCTATTATTAACTATAAATATCTATACATATTAAATAATTCACATCCCATGCATGCACAATAATTCACCCACCAACATGCAAATATTTACACAACACACCAAGCATGTAAAACGAACTCACAATATAATTTATGAAAAGGGAAATAATTAGAAAAGGGGAAAATTACTCACACAACTAGGTGCATTGCGGCACGCCGACGGAGGCTCCGACGGAGGCGTACGGGGCCACAGAGGGTGTCGTTGGATAGAGCAACTCGCCGTGAAGGGCGTGGGGTGCGTTCGTGCTCGCCGACGTCGATCAACGGCATCCCGCGGAGAGCCGGAAAACGGCTCGGAGTAAGGTGGAAAGGCCTCGGGTGTGCCGACTGCAAAAGAAAAGAATGCCACTCTATTGAACTATGTTCTACCAATAAAGGGTAATGTAAATTATTTATCAATTGTTTGAGAAATGCCACATGATCACCTTTTTCTTGCCAGAGTAAAAAAAATAATAATAAAAAAATAATAATAAACAAGTCAAAAGTATTGGCGCCCATGATTGTCTAAATAGAGTTCCAAACCAACAAGAATACTGTCAATGTGATCTAGACAAATATCATTAAGTTTAGCATGAAATAAAAACCTTTACATAATTGAATAGGCAATATGTTTACTCAACCAAATAAAGTAAGGATTGGATTTTAACATGAAAACACCTGGGTTTGAAAAGTAATTTAAACAAATAAAAACAAGCATCCAATTAAAACAAATATTACAGTAAGAAGGAAATTTTAAAAATCATGAATTGAACAATACATATCAGAGAAAAAACATATCTACTATCTTGAAATTGATGATTAGCCGAAGGAGGCGCAACTGTGAATGGCATGCACAACCTTCTTGAGATATGTGGAATCAAACTGAGCAGCGGATTTAATCCCAAACTCCCCTCTCTGCATCGCCTCTAACCAACCTGCCAGCTTGTGGTCTTGGGAGGGTTGACGGTGAAATGAGAGGTGGAGGAGATGAGGGCCATGGCGATGGTGGGCTTGGGAGAGGATGGGGCGGCTGGGCGGTGGAGGAAATTGCCGGGGTCGCTGGTGCGCCGGAGATGGAGATGGGGATCCAAGATGATGGCGGATTTGGTGTTGGCGGCTGTAGCATGAAGATGGAGGGGGATTTAGATCTAGGTTTAGGTTATTACTTAGGGTTTGGTTTAGGATTAGGAAATATAATATAGGATGGGTAAATGAGTATTGGGTTTAATGGTAATGGGTTTTGGGCTATATATTATTGGGCTTTAGTTAAAATAAATAAGTACTATTAAGAATAAGAAAATAAAGAGTGGGCTTAGTTTTTGGGCTCGCATGAAAATAATAATTAACAATAATAATTACTATTAACAGGGTAATGGGAAAACTACTAGTTAATAATTAAAATGATAATATCTAATAATGTTAAATATAATTATAAAGCCAAAATACCATTTACTATTTTAAAATAATTTGTACTGTAACTCAAGTTAATAAATAATATTACCAGTAAAATAAAATAAATACTTTAGAAAAATAAAAATACAGTAGCATTAGATTAGGGATATTACAAGAAGTTTTAGAGCCCTTCATGGGGAATTCGGCTTCAATTCTTATTTTGAGTGATCGGTTGCATCATATATACATACTTGTTTAAAAAGATCATTAGATTAGCATTAACACCTATTCACCTCCCCTCTAGGTGTTTTTCAGATATGTCTTCAACCCAACACGATGATCTCTAAGAGACGAGGAAGAAGGAAAATACTTGTTGACAAATATGATTGTAATTTCTTAGATATCTTAATATTCCTCTCATTAAGAGAGTATTTATAGAGGTTTAAACCTCCTCTACAAGTAACCGCATCATCTTGAGAAGAGTCCACAATTTAACCAAATCGGGTTCGAATCTGAGTTGGATTCAGGTGTTGGTGGATCCAATTTATCAGGTAACATTCGGGTTTCAATTCCAACATCCCCCACTTGCATGTACTCAAATCGGCATGATTAGGTCACACATAACCTCCTTCAATTGTGGTAATCGTGTCATGGCATACTCACCCTTTAACAATGTAATAATTTTCCGGTCATGAGACGAGTATGACATATCATACACACATGATAGGAAATAATGATGGGTCAAACCCTGATGCCCAGATTTTGGATCACTGACAAAATAGTTACCATAATCTCTCAATTTGACGAGTACTTCTTGCCTCAATTGGATTCTCTTACATCATTCACATTCACATCCACTGATAATAGCAAATTTTGTTTGTCCATTGGTGCTGAATTTATAATAGCCATCGAGAACGATAATTAAAGTAGAAGCTTTATTCCAATTGTCACAAACAAGACTTAGAGTCTTTTGTGATGATTCTTACACATATTCTCTCAAGCACAACCCCAAGACTACTCACAATTCCAAAGAATGCTCCAACACTCTCATGGCAACAAATTGATTGGATGCCTCTTTCGGGTATTTGAACCTCTCACAAAGATATCATCCTAAAATTTGTCTCGCCACAAAGGTTATGGCTGATTTCCTTTTCTGAATGCCTTTCTTTACCATGTGGCCCATTATGAATCTCCACATTGTTGACTACAACCCTTGTACTTATGTGGAGAGACAACTTTCAGCTTCTTTCCTACACTGATATTAGGTAGGAATAGTCCACATGCACATTCCTTAAATTCCAATACCGAGTAGGAAATTACCGTACAAGTTGAACGAATGTCATGCCTCATTTATCAAAGACGCCCTTATACATGTAATATGATCACTCCTTTCCGTGATGCATTCTGGGTGTTCACTTATGTGTGAAAACAACAATCGATGGTTGTCATGCATGCTTTCCTAATGTTTTGTGATGCACTTTTAACATCCATTTGAAAAAACTTAAAATTTTTGAATGAAGCAAAAGCAAGTGTCATCCGTAAGGCTTCAAGCCGTGTTACGGGTGCAAAGGTTTCCTCAAAATTGATACCTTTGATTTGGGCGTAACTTTGGGCTACTAATCTAGCTTTATTCCTAATAACATTTTTCGACTCATCCAACTTATTCCTAAAAATCTATTTAGTGCTAATGATTGGTCTATCATGGGGTCTAGGAATAAGGTGTCAAACTTGAATGCGCTCAAATTAATTAAGCTGTTTTTTCATTACAAGCAACCAATATGAGTCGCCCTCGGCTTCGAGGATGTTCTTGGGCTCAATATGAGAAATAAAAACAAAATGACCACAAATATTTGAAGTTTGGAGCGAGTAGTTACTCCCTTGGGTACATCACCTAGATGAGGTTCTTGGGATGATTTGTAGCATATCTCCAATCCTTTAGAAGTGGTCGAGTTGGCTACATTTTAATATCTTGAACTTCATAATGTTCATCATCCCTTTGTTGGTCTTTTTATATTGGTGAGTCCTTCAATGATATTTTCTCTATGTCTTCACCTGAAGAATCAATTTTTACAACATTATTACAAAATCATTAAATTTCTCGAACTTGACATGTATAGACTCTTCAATAGTCAAATTAGACCTATTGAAGACTCTATAGGCTTTGCTACAATTTAAATACCCAACAAATATAGCTTCATAAGATTCGGCATCAAATTTACCTAAATTATCCTTAGTGTTCAAAACAAAATATTTACAACCAAAAACTCTAAAATATGAAACATTTAGTTTTATCAAAAAGCAAACCTCAAAAGGAGTTTTGAAAGTATTTTTGCAAAAATAAATTTTATTCGATATGTAACATGAAGTGTTTATGGCCTCGGCCCATAAATATTGAGGAAGTCTGTATTCACCAATCATTATCCTAACAATCTCTTGAAGAGTATGATACTTTCTTTCAACGACTCTATTTTATTGTGGAGTTTTAGGACAAGATGGCTCATGTTTAATTCTATATTCTTCATAATAAGTGATAAAGAAATGGTTAATGAATTCACCACCTCTATCACTCCTTATGCGCAAAATCAGAAAATCTTTTTCTTTTTAGCTCTTTTCTAAAAACATGAAAATGTAAAAAAGCTTTATCTTTGTATTCCAAAAAGAAAACCCATTTAAATCTAAAGAAATCATCAACTAAAACAAAAATAAAAAATTATCACTTTTGATTTTTATTGGACCAAACAAATCCATGTGGATCAACTCTAATGGTTTAAATGTCATGATATCCTTGATTGCTTTGAAAGAGGACTTACTTTATTTTTCCAGTTGATACGCATCACAAATGCGATCCTTTTTAAACTTCAAGTAAGGAATACCCTTCACTGATTCCTTAGAGTTAATTATAGATAGATGGTCAAACGAAATATGGCCTAATCTCCTATGCCATAACCAAGAATTTCATTAAAAGCATTTAAACAAGTAGCATTGTGATGCAAATTTAACATATAAATCATATAAATATTATTTTCACGAAAACCAGAAAAAACACAAATATTTATTTTCTTATCTAAAATATCATAAGTGAAATTATCAAAACTACTTTAAAAGCTTATCACAAAGTTGGCTAATGCTTAAGAGATCAAGAGATTATGCTTGAGACCTTCAACCAAATAATATTTTCTATTAAAGGAGATAAACTAATTTTGATATTACCTATACCAATGATTTTTCCCTTTAAATCATCTCCGAAGGTGACGGTGTCACCTTCATGATACCTTGATAGAGTTGCAAAATTGTTGATATCCTAAGCCATATGCCTAGAGCAACCGCTATCAAGGTACCACCGCTCCCTACGTCCTGGAGCCTTGGTGCGTACCTATGTCAAGTAAGAAAGTTGTTGATTTTGATACCCATATTTTCTTGGGTCCTATAGTGTTAGTTTTTCGAACCCAAACATAATCATTTGAAGTATTTATACGATCATAACAAAACTTAGCTAAGTGACCATTCCTGCTACAATAGGTGCTTGAATATACTCTACCATATATAAATGCATGTAATGAATGTGTATGACAAGCATGTGAAACATGAATGCTTAGCGTACATGGCATGTTTAGCATGATGTATGTGAGCATGTTGTGCTTGAGGAGTATGAGCATATGTAGCATGATGAGTGTAAGCATGAGTAGCATGAGAAACATGAATATGTTTCCTTGGAGTGCGTCTCTTAAGAAACATGCCCCCTAATCTAGCCTTATCAAACTCATATTTCTTCAAAATATCACCCAAAGTGCTAATTTTGATTTTCAAATATAAATCTCATTTTCATCAATTAAAAGAAATTTGGCTTTACAAGAAACTTTGTGTGCATCAAAATCTTTTTGTGTAAAAATAAGTGTGGAAGACAAAACTTTTTTCTTTTGAAAGAATAACAATTTGATTTTGAAGAATTTCATTTTTTTTATTTTAAATATTTCTTCTTGAGAAAATCATAGTTATGAGAAAGTTCTTCAAAAGCTTCACTCAATTCATCTATTGTTAATTCATAATCATCTAAAGGTGGTACGATATTACCTTGGGTTGTTGTCATTAGCCATGAAACACATGTTTGCCATATCTACCTCTTTTTCGGATTCACTCTCTAAATCCCATATAGCTTTCAATGCCTTCTTTTTGTAGGGCTTCTTGGAGGTTGTATGCTTGCTTTTATTCTTCGGGCACTCAGCAATAATATGTCCAGATTTCTGACAATTGAAGCAAATGATCTTCTTGTCCTCCTTTCTTACCATCGTCTTCTATTGTTGAACTTGGCCTTGTTGTACATCCTCCTTACATTTTTCACTAGGAGGGAAGATCTTCATCTTCTTCTTCTTCTTCATCGTCGGAGATGGTGGGAGTGGACTTGAAGGCAATCATCTTTTTCTTTTGAGGTGTCATTTCTTCTCTAGCCTTCCTCTCCATCTCATAGGTCTTAAGTTGTGAATAGGACCTATGAACTTCATCTCTTCCTTGTCATTGAGCTCTTTTAATGTGTAGCTTTGACCTTTCATGATTGTAGTAGAGCACGAATGACCTTCCTCATTTTTTAGTCATTATCAATAGCATGAGTAGACCATTGGTGATTTTAGAAAACCTAGTAACTATGTCATCAATAGAATCATTTTTATGCATGATAAAATTCTCATATTAAGAATGCAAGAGATCAATATTAGCTCTCTTGACTTTTGATGTCCCCTCGTGTGTGACCACTAAGTGTGAACAAATCTCATAGGTGGATTTACAATGAATGACCCTACCTATATCATCATCATTCAAGGTTTAAAGTAATGCATAGTGTACTTTTGCGTGACATCAAATTTCTTGGTGGCAATATAGGACCATACGTTCTCATCACCAACAGGTACACTAAAAGGTTTGGTCACCGCCTTTGCAACCCAGCTTCGTAGGAATTGCAAGAAAACAGTCATCTTAGCTTCCATATGGGAAAGTTAAGACCATCAAATTTTGGTGGGATTCCTTCGACCATATTAACTAGTATGGATAGCAAATGAAAATGCAAATGAAGTGATTAGCAAAAGGATCTCTCTAAGGTGGTTAAATTAAAATCTAGAGATCAAGGCTCTAATACCAATTAAAAATACTCCTAGAGGGGGTGAATAGGTGTAATGCTAATCACATACGAAATAACAACAATTTATGCTAAATAATGCAAACTGGTCATTCGAAACAAGAATTGAAGCAGAATTTCCTGTGAATGGCTCTAGACTTTTTCTCGTATATTCATTTAGATTATGAGTTGAGGTGCTCAATTGCCTTCTTATTGAGATCAGTAAAAACTCACAAATATGAATAATGAATAAGATGCAATAGAACCAAAAAAATACAAGTGCAAGTAATATAAGAGATAGAGATCAAGAGACAAGCAATCGCAAGCACAAAAAAATTTGTTTCGAGATCGAGCCACCGCTCTACGTCCTCGCCTTCACCACCGTGAAGGATTTAACTATTCACAATAGGATCTTCTACAAAAGGACCTTATAATAAGAAACTATAATGGTCTACATAAGATCAGAGTACACAATCTAACACTCAATCCTCTACACAAGAGGTAGCACAAATCTAATGAGGTTTTACAAAGCTTTTGTTGATCACTAGATCACAAACACTTTCTTCTTTACAAATTCCTATAGAGTAGATATAAATTGAGGCTCAAGAAGTTTGTGAGAGTAAAATTCAGTTGAAAGAATTTAAGAGCTGAAAAACCAATTGAAGCAGCTTTGAAAATGAAAGCACTTGAAAACTAAAAACTTGAAAACATTTCTCTTTAGAGAAAACTTGATTTTCAAAGAATTTCTCAAAAACTTGTTGTTCTAAAACCAATCCTAATGACCCATATATTTAGGTAAGAGATAACCCTGTTAGGTTAGCTCACCAGGTCATTTGGGGTAAGTTTTGACCAAAATAAAGTAAAAACGCATGTTGAAAAAAATCAGTAGAAAAGACAGATTTTGAAACTAGCCGTTATTGTTTTTGACAGAACATCAGTCGATCGGTCGACCGACCGTTATCATGAATGAGCCGTTGGGCTCGGTCGACCGCCTAGTCAACCAAAGTCAACCGGAGATTAGGGTTGAACCAGTCGTCGACCTATCGGTCGACCGTTGGGCTTAGCGTTCGACCAGTCGGTCGACTGACTAACGTGCACAATATGCACAA